>CAMZMU010000105.1:885864-1299463 GCA_947311845.1 Poa pratensis
ACTATGGAAAGAATGCAAATGACAGGTACTTAAGTAGGGGAAAAGGCGGCCGGTCGACACTGCTTTAGAATTGTTTTCCCCTTTTTGGCTGAAAAAAAAACGCGTTAGATTATCAAGGACAAGGTTCTTGCTAAAATGTCTTTGTATTAGAAACGCGTGCAGTCAAAATAAAGATCATGGGCATCACTTTTATGCAGTTGTTGTTTACTGCAGAGAACAGTAATTTCACCGAAAAGATAAATAGTAGTTTTAACTAGACCAGCTAATTAGTAGGACAGAAATTCGCCTTAAAAAATTTAGTAGGCCAGAAATGCAGCACACGTGAAGGGATGAATACCTAACAAGCTAGCAATAGCATGGACTTGCCATACGAGATCGAAAGGAATAACAGGTAAACTTATCAGTATTCATCCCTTTTTTTCTTCCCTTGCTAGTTCGGGAGTACAGTCATCTTCCCTTTTTTCTCCCCACCTTCCAGCATGCATGTTCTTCCAGCAAAGCTTAGAGCCTGCAATTATCGCTGGGCCGTGATCCGATCCTTTTATCCATGTGCATCTCACTTGGGACTGATAACAGATAAGATCTATCAGTTCCTAGCAGCAGCGCAAACATGCTCAAGGAAAACATTTATTGCACTCTGTTTATCAAACATCGAGATACTCCGTCCACTCTATATTTCCGAGACAATACAGTGCCAATTCTGCTGTGGTGCATAAAACCGGATAGCTACGCACGTAACACAAGTACACAACCAGCAAAGCAAGTACAAGTTCACTCCCAATCGAATCGAAAGATAGGGCTTGTTAGGACATGGGAACAGACCTTGTAGCTGTGTTGTTATTCTGGAAAAAGAATGAATGAAATGTGCTTCTTTAGCTGACAGTCTCACACAGCATCAGCAACAGTGGTCTGAAGCTCACAGCCACACAGCCAGCAAACTGAAAGGATTCTAAAATATAAAGTGATGTTCTGAAGACAGGATTAGCTACATTATTCATTCAAGGTGATGTATCGTGGCAGTTGCACTCAGCAACTGACCACGATTGAATAAAGCTGTCCATAATGCAATACAGGTGATGCCCTATATTTTTTTTTTTGAGCAGAAGGTGATGCCCTATAGATCTGCTCATGGTTGCCTGCCTTAACTTTCAAAACTCGAAATGGGCTCGGGTCCAAGTTTTAGGCCCACAGGTCCAGCCGGAAATCCGACTTAATAATAAAACAATATAAAATATATTTTACTGACCAGTAATATATGGCAAGATATATTATTTGGAAACTATAAAAGCAAATATTCTCCAAGCCCAGACCTTGTACTGGTATATGCCTACAGTAATTTTTTAAGACAAATTAGGTGTTTGGTTTATTCTGTGAAAAAAAAATAGCTTGGTTGTGAGAAGAAGAAAAATACTACTAGGGGACTAGGAGTAGAGACAACCAGACAAGACACATTTGAGACGGGCAATCGCTCTCAATATGCAGACAACCACTAAACGTGCTGCATCATAGATCGTGCTATCAAGGACCAAGAAACATGATGTTACAGGAACAGAGATAGGATGATACAGAAGCTGGGGCCACTGTTAAAGCTTGTACAGAGAAAAGCTTGTTGCATAACCCAAAAATTGGGTGTTTTTGTACACTCACATTCAGTGTACTCTTACTCAAGCAAACAAATTCACACACGAGATCGAAAGGAATAACAGGTAAACTTATCTAATCGAAGCCATGTAAAATTAAATTAAAAACAAGGAAGATAAAGTACCTGTACTGAGCCTTTTGGAGGCACTTACATCATGATGCAATCATGAAGAATAAATAAGACCATAGTGCTTGCTGAGCTAAGCTCAGCTCCATGTCTAGATTGATTCCTGAAAAAACACAGGTGGTCACTGGCTTAGAAATAGCATGCCTAGCTAATGCAGAAGTGGATATTACAAGCAAAAGGCAGGTAAAGCGAAACAAAGAACAGTGGAACGTAACAACTTGTCATGTTTTTGTAAAGGGATTTTTCCCTTTCTCAAAATTCTGTACATAAACCTCTATTCTATCTAATCGGATGGCGGATACGACCGCTTTTAACCTAAAAAAAACAACTTGTCATGTGGGAACAAGCTACTTGAGAAAAGTGGAATGGGTACTAATCGTTGAACAGAATTGTCTCTCAATTCTTGGACACTCCTTTTCTAGCCTGCTGATTTTTCAACGAAGCTGCTGTTGATCCAGGTTGGCCTTTGACAAGTACATTGTACCCTTGAAAGCTGAACATCTTAAGCAGCCACCACAGCTCAAAAAGAAAGGGTTCCTCGTTTCTGCAGGTTTCTCTCTATTTCACTTAAGAATAAGTGATACAACTGTAGTACGAGTGAGTGACAACCATGCAAGGCAACTCGCAAAAGAGCACAGCAGATAAGCATACATGACCCATGGTACAACTTGGACATCCTGTTGTCGCAGTACAGCTATATTGATACTGTGTTGTTCCTGCAATTTAGCAAAGTGAATTGTCTCGGTGTTGATTACAGAGTGTAAGAAATTGTTTCTCTCAGTATATGTGCAGCAATGAATGAGGTAGCTGATGAAGCTTATCGCTTCCAAATGAGCTGCACATAGAGAGTAAACCAGATCATGGACAAGTTCACTGCAAGCTCTGAGCTTTGGTGAAGGAATATACATGTTGGAAAGTGGGAAAGGAAGGAACCAAGAGAGAAAATAGTTGCATGTACTACCAAAACGGCGAAGAAAATTAGCTACATCTCTTGATGTCTATCTACATCTCTGGCCTAATTGACTGATCTTTTTTTCTTCTAGTCATCTTTTCCCAGCAAAGAAGTGATGAGGGCATATTAGTGTTAATGTGTCCATAAATTACCCAGTGGAGGCTAGCGTGTATAGAGAATTGTTTTATTTTGGGTTTCATTATTTGTCTGTTCCATGTTTCTTGTGATCCCTGGCCATTTTAAAATATGTCCAGCATTAACATTTATTGGTCAGGATTCCTGGCAATCGCAGGCCATCCAAACAAGGCCTTCAAGTTCTACCTTCCATATGCACAAATAAAAGAAGATTATGGTTCATGTCTCTTGTAAGAAAATGGTAATACCAAACTTTGTTTATACTAAACAACTGAAGATGGAATGTGAAACTCAAGGTGGATACTAACAGAGCCCCAAACTTCGTTTATACTGAACCAACTGAAGATGGAATATGCAACCAATTTTGTTTACCAAGAATAACCAACATGAAGCATATATGTAGCAAACTACAAGTTCAATAACAAGAATTCATGCAGAAAAAACCCAGATTTGAGCCCACTTATTTTCAGAGTTTAACAAATTGCCAGAAATGGATGCTAGATTGACGTTACAGCAAATCACATGTACTATGAGAATCATATTATCAACTAGTACCGCGGTGCTTCCATAATTACCTCATCTATCATCCATGCATCCAGTTCTGCAGGAAATCCCCACTTAGCATGACCTCGTAACAGGGGGGATAGTGCATCCATCAACCATCGACACACCCCACAAGAAAGAAAAATTTAGCGAAAGAGACAGCAACAACAGTTGAATTTCGAAATGCCTTGCAATTTGTATTCCCTATACCTTGCAGTTTGATGCCCGATGGTTTTACTTCCCAGTGGATCTTCAAAGGAACAAGCCATCATGAAAGCACTACATAGGACCTACTTTTTTGCGTCAAATAGGACCTACTTAAGCTAACATGATTCACACAATAATGCACCACTGTAGTTCACAGCTTCACATCGCCAAAAATGATACTGAAATCAAATCCTTGCCCACAAACTGTCACCAATTCACCAAAAATCAAAAGTTACCTCTACTTTAGCTGCTCGATCTTTCCTAACTCAAAGCGACATGTTCCACTCAGCATTCTCCTTCGGCTGATGATCTAAGGTTGGGAACGGCAGATTACAGAGTTAACATCACACCAAGCTGCCCTATGTTACCAGATATGCCCCGATCTCCGAACATGATCCAATCATCCGAATCAGATTTGGCAGTATTCGCAGGCAGCTTATAACTGACAGCATGGTGCTTGTCAGACATTCTTTTCAACCAGCATATATAGTTCAAGACTTCTACCAGCCTCTACACCTAAACACAAACCATCACAGCCATTCATCAAAGTCCTACATGCTGCTCGATCTTTCCTAACTAAAGGAATGTATCTCTTGCGGAAAAGGGGTCATTTCGATCTGAGATTGACAAGTCTCAATAAGAGAGAACGAGAGACTTCGAAGGTTGTAATTTGCGCACTCTCGGTGAATGGAGTCAAGAGCGAAGAGAAAAGATGGTGCAGAAGAATATAGGATTTGGACTGCAGATCTGCTGATTCTACTCCAGTCTACTGCTGCCAAATATCTACTTCAAGTTCCTAATCTCAGCAGCAAAAAAAATGATAGGACTATGAACTGACTTGTTTACACCATATCATCAAGTAATATAAAAAATCCTAGACGTTCGAGCAGTTTAAGCAGCTATCAACTGGTCACACAGTACATTAAATACAGTGAAAGCATTGTTGCCAAATTTAAACGTTAGCTACTTTATTTCCCAAAGAACTATCTGAACCACCCAGATTACAATATTGTACAAAAGCTAAATTTAACGTATGCAGATCAAATTGGGCAAGATCCCAACCTACAGATAAGGCGATCTCAAGTATCGAAAAGAGAGTGCCGTACTGAAATGCAGTATTGGAACATACAAACAGGATGCCGTGTCATTCTTCTTTGGTTTTCCCTGAGACTGGGAGAGAGATTCACCTCCAATGAGCTATTCTACATCAGGAGCGTCCCAAATTTCAATTGGAATCGGGGACCTGCAGTTGGATCTGGTGATGGGAGTGCACCCCATTCGCCACTGGGGCTGCGGTCGTGATCTCTTCAGCTTCCTTTTCCTCATCCGAATCCAGCGTGAACTGCGATGGCATACCCTCCATCTGCACCTCTTTGTCCAGCATCTTGTACCCGCTCCGCGGACTGTTCCCTCCGGAGACGACGGCGGAGTAGGCCACCGCCCCGGCGAGCACGAGCAGCGCGAGGTGGCCGTTGAACTGCAGCGTGGCGACGGAGCGCGCGCGGTGGTAGTCCTCGTGGGTGCGGCACTTGATGGTGTAGTCGACCCGGGTCTCGGCGTGGAGCGCGCAGCCGGTGGCGATGGCGTTGCTGAAGAAGGAGAACCCCATCTGCACCATCCAGGTGCCCTGCAGCGCCAGGCCCGCGGCGCGTGCGAGGCGGGGCGGGGCGGCGCCCGGGCTGTGCGCGGCAAGCAGGGTGGCGCCGAGGCAGACGGTGACGGGGACGAGGAAGAGGTCGAAGTAGTGGTTCTCGATGCCCGCGGCGGTGGAGGGGCGGCGGTGCGCGAAGAGCAGGAGCTCCTGCGCGAAGGCGGCCGCGAGGAGGAGGTCGAGGAGGTGGGGCGGCGGGGGCGGGGCGGCGATGGGGAGGAAGAAGAAGAAGGGCGCGAGGGAGTAGAGGAGGAAGAGCGCGGAGGCGGCGAGCGTGGGCAGGGAGAGGTGGTGCGCCGAGAGCAGCGCCGAGAGGAGGCAGAGCGCGGAGAGCAGCGCCGCGAGGAGGTGCCGGTGGGCGTGCTTCGACGCGGAGAGGCGGCGCGGAAGTGGGGGGAGGCGGAGCGGGAGGACCTCGAGCGCTGCCAGGGCCAGGAGGCCCAGCCCGGCGGCGGAGTAGGCGACGAGCCCCGGCATTTCGGCCGGCGGTGGATCTGGGCTGTGGGGAACAGACAGAGGGGGTCGTGGCCCGGCTGGCAGCGGCTACTGGCTTTTGGCGCGGGAGTCAGCGGCGGTTCGATTGGCGTGGCTGGCGGCTAGCGACCGGAAGCCGGGATTTTTTTTACAAAGATAGCCTCTGTCTAACATAATTGTCAAAATCGACCCCTCCGAATTTTATTGTCAAAAGTAGCCCTGTCGGGAAGACAACAAAGCGACACGTGTCCTCCCGCCATTCCAGTTGGAGGGAAGTCTCTTCCCGTCATACCAAGTGGCGGAAAGTCTCCTCCCACCGTACCAAATGGCGGGAAGTCCCTTGGCACTAAGCACCAGTCCGCGTCTTGTCATGCTGACCCCACCACCTCCCGCCACTCCATCCGGCGGAATGTGCCACGTGTCGCCGCGGGAGACTTCCCGCCATTCCAGATGGCGGAGGACACATGTCGCTTCCCTGTCTTTCCGCCAGGGTCATTTTTGACAAAAAAATTCAGAGAGGCTATTTTTAGCAATTGCATTGGGCAGGGGGCTATATTTGTAAAAAACGGAAGCCGGCAACTGTTGACCAAATTGCACACAGCATTTTGTGATAAAGTTTTTTTATTTTGCGAAACACAGTACAACGCAGACGCCCACATACACGCGCATACACTCACCTTATGAACTCACGCATGCACACCCTACCACTATGAGCATCTCGAGAGACTGAGCCGACGGTTCAGGTCTTGAGATTGACGAATTCACCACGGGATCCTCGCTGTCGACGGGAACGTCGCCTCTATATTCTGTCTAAACGAGAAGCACCAGCGTCAAACCTGGGATTTGAACTCTGTTGAGCTAGGGGTACAACCACCCTCTTAACCATCTTACCACAGGCAGGTTCTCCATTTGGTGATAAAGTTGAACATAACACTTTTTATCGTATAAATATGGTATACCATTTTAAAAGTGTCGTATAATACGGCATAAAATTCTGCCCCGCTTGTCAGATACGTTGTTAAAAACCCTAAGATATATGTTTGAGCTAGCCGCAACATATTACCTCAAAAGTTGGGGTTAGCCGCAAAAACTGTTTTAATTATGTGTAGTTTTCTCTTCTTGTTTGGAAGCACCTGGGAAGATGCAGATCATTGGCGTTTGGTTAGTATCACTTTCAGAAGAACTATTCTAGGTAGCAATCTGAACCTATAGAATAGTGTTAAGGAAGTGTGCTCTGAGATTGAACTCTCAAATTATCATGACACTGTTAGATGATCTTTGAACCAAAATGGAATTTACATTGTGGGATCTTTCTACAGAAAAGTGATTGCTAGTGATATGGACTTTCCAGACAATTTTTTATAGAAGGTAAAATTTTTATTGAAGATTAAAACCTTTATCTCGTTACTTCTGAAGAAAGTATCCTTCATTAAAGATAATTTTGTCGAGAAGATGGTGGACACGTAATATGGCATATCAGTCTATGGACAGGATGAAACATTGGATCATCTGTTCATACTCCGGTTGCTAAACAAATTTGGAGTGTCTTTCATTGTGCCTTTGGAATTGGATCAGTGTGGATAACATAGCCAGTGTTTCTTTTGTCCTAGATAAGATAAATTGATTTTACTACCTCCGTTTCAAATTATAAGATGTTTTATTTATTTTTCGGATTCACTGTTTTCAGTGTGTAGCTAAACTCATTTTAATTAGTAGGTGGGCACTTTGAAATATCGAAAACATCTCATAGTTTGGAATGGAGAGAGTAATCGTTTTGAATTAGCTACTAGCACTAAGAGACTCTTCAAACTATATGATTTTCATATAAAATTTGGAGGATTTTGTCTAGAAATTTGCCTACAAAGGTTATTAGGATCATATGATTGTGGTTCTCAAAGTCTTATAGGATGTATTCCAACCCAATTTCATATGAATTTGTACATGAACTCAAACTTTTTTGTCGAAGTTCATTGACTAAATGGTTTTCCCAGCTACAACCGCTAAGCCAAAATCCGGGGTTGTCGCGACATACCAGTACCAACCCTTGACATGACGAGTCACGGTCCTGCCACATAACACGTAGATATGATATACGATTGTTGTGTTACAAAAATTTGGGACTCAAATATGACCTTTTTTTTTAGACGGAAGGCTCGAAATGAGCCCGGCTTTGAATTAACGAAACCAACAACCGGCTAAGAGTTACAACTTACACTCACGCGTTGGGGATGCTAGCTTTACAAGATAAGAACAAAGACAACAGAAGACTGCAAAAGATAAGGAACACAAGCAACTAAAAGTCTTGATCCAGTCGAAGAAGTATTGTCTTGTCTTCTGTTGCACGGAAGCAATGCCACCTTCAGACCAACCTCGCCCCACATCGCCACCTAAAGCTCGAGCAAGCAAATAGGCCGGACTCAAGAATCCAAAGAGGGGGGTTTCAAAACGACGCCTCCAAGGAGGAAAACGGCGCCGAAGAGCGTCGTCGTCGCCGGTAGAGTCTAGAGACCTACAATGCTTTCGCCAAGACCCAATCCTCCAACATAGAGCTCGGCCATGAAAACGGTGAGGTTAAGTGGATTCTGTAGACACTGCAATAGAAGCAAGCCATACCGAGAACAAGGCAGGTAGAGGCGGAGGTGGAATCCAACAAACAGGGTAAGGAGCTTCAAGGTGACGCCTTCACGAAGGAAAATGGCACCTGGAGGTGTCATCGTCACCTGCGATGGTCTCAACCATGCACAGTTTTCGCCGGAGCCCCGAGCATCCCAAACATCAGATGCCACCAAGAGGTCGAAGGGCTCGGGCAATGCTTCCGACCTACCTCCCGGAGAGGAGAGACATGGTGTTTCAGCCCCTGCTAAGAACACCAACAATACACGCCAGAACCAAGCACACCAACCATTCCTCCGCAACGGACGACAACAAGCCGTCGGGGCCCTGTCCAGCCTAGACCGAAACGCTGCACCGCAGCATCGGAGCTGGCCTCGCAGGACGCTGATCGCCGGAAGAAGGTGCAGCGAGCCCGCACAGCTCGCCGGGTGTCCCTCCTTGGATCTGGGAGAGCCCTGCACCCGAGCAGGGACGAGCTCCTCGGGGAAGTACCACGCGCGGTCGAGGAGAAAACCGCACCACCGGAGATATGACGCGCCGAATCTAGGCATGGAGGATCAGGGAGCCCCTACTCCCGTCGGCCGGCAAGGTCGTTCCACCCTCGCGTCAAACGCGGCCCGGGCAACCCAGATTGGGCCCGGGTGATCCAGATCTTTGCCCGCGCGGCCTAGATCGGGACTGCCTCCATGCCCGTCGTCGACATCCTCTTTCCACAGCCAGCCAGCCAGCTCGGCTGCTGCCGCCTCCGCCGCGTCGAACGCACTGGGCCGCCGCCCAGAATCCGCAACCCAGAAAACGCTGAGCCGCTTCCGCAGCCGCGAAGTCGCTCGCCTGCTGCCGTCCCCCTCGCCGCCCTCACGGCCGAAGAAGACGATGACCACCTGCAGGCAACCAAGGAACCGCGCCCGCGCCGCTAGCGCGTCCCGCCGTCCTCGAAGACCTTCGACCCGGGGCCGCCGCCCCGGCGTCCATCCTCCGCCGCCTGCAGCAAGCAGCCCGAGGGTCCCCGCCGCCCTTTGGAAGGCAGGGCCCTGCACCACCGCGGTCCAGCCAGCGGCAGCGGCGACGCGACGCTCCTGCGACGAACCCTGTTGGGGTCGGGGTTTTCTCCCCCGGGCCGCTCAGAGGGACGACACGGGTGTCAGGCGAGTGAGGGAGGGGAGGGGCGGGGAAGGGGAGCGGCGGCGTGGAGGGCCTGGCGGCGGCGGCGCTGCTGTGGGAACCTAGGCGTCGCGGGAGCGGAAGCACCAAGACCGAGAGGAGGCTACAATTCAAGAAACAAAAAAGTCAAATCATATCCTGTATAGTAGTTTTTCAACTTGGGCCACAGGCTCAGCCCATTAGAACGATTAGTGATTGTTTTTTTCTCGAGCTTAGATATCATTTTTTTTAACTTGGTAGATGTATATTCTGTCCATGGTGTTTGTTTTGAGAACTCTGTTTTCAGCTGGTGCACCGGGTACATTCCTGCAATGTATAACCAGAAACTCATATTAAATGGAGTGAGCACTGGAACTCGGGAGGCAGAAACATTTTCCGGAGAAATATTTGCATTGTTCATTCATGGAGCACTTTTGCAGGCAACCCGGAGTTGCTAGACCCTATCTCAAATTCCGTTTCCACTATGCCCCTCCCATGCTGCGAACACAGCAAGTCCTACGCTTGCACGCATCCGTCTCTATCGCATCCTACAAATGCCGACGGGGCAGCGACAGACAGCGAGACCCACTCCCACACGACAGAACCAATCATGCGTTCCCCTGCCTGCCTTCCCCTCGCCGTCGCTGCCGTCCTCCTCCTCCTGGTCTTCGTCCCGGCCCCCGCCGTCGCCGCCCGCCCCCTCAAGCCCGCCCCGGCCGAGGCCGCCGCCACCGCTAGGTGGCTCGCCGAGCAGAACACCTGGGGCGTCCTCAGGTTACCCCTTTTCTCCTCCTGCTCTGAGCCCCAGCGATTCGGTACTGAGCTCCTTAGCGACATGTGGTTTGATCCAACTGGCGATTCGCGGTGCTGGTAGCAGCGGCTAGTAGGCCTCGTAGTTTTGTGAAATTGCCTCGGTTAGACATGTCTGAGATTACTTTGGAGTCCTTCGCAGATGTCTGAGGATTGGATAACCGATTTTGTGGTCACGTGCCAGCCATACACGAAAATCAGATGCTTCAGGATTCGAGGAGTAGAATTTGTCATCTTGGCTAAATCTCCATGCCCATATGTGATATGTCGATTGGATGCCGGGGCTAATCCCATTTCGAAAAAAAATGTCGATTGGATAAAAAAAGGACTCAGAGCTCACTAAAACTGATGCTAAGTTGAAACTACCCTCCAGCCAGGTTTCGATGTTTTGCAGTGCTACCGTGTTATGCTGATTGTGGACTACAACAGCATAGCTGTCGGCTCTTTACCAAGAACTAGCTAGCTGAATCCCCGTGCTTTGCTCTGGAAGTAAACTGATGGAGGATGTAAGAAGAAACAAATAGGGCTAAGTAGCTAACAAATAGCATAAATGTAGCCATATTACATGTTTTAGAACCCATGGCGAGGTAGTTCCACTTGCCCGCATCATGTTATTTTCGGTGCTAGCGAGGTGAATGAAAAAGGGAATGTTAACGCCCTCTCCAGTATGTGTGGAACGAAAGCTATTAAAACTGCAATTTTGTAGAATCTGCTTGTTTGGTTCTTGCAGAAATTATTTAGTTTCTCCACCTATCCCCATTATTTATGTCCAATTTGACTGGTCGCTCACTAATACGTCATCATTTTGTCTGCAGCACAATATCAAGTGATCTGAGTGGTGCTCCTTTTGGGTATGGAGAACTGTCTCGTGCTTTTTGCAAATCGCCAACACATGTACTCTTGTATGATTGCGGAATTTAATTGCCTGCTTTTTGTCTGCGCACAGAAACGTGGTATCATATAGTGATGGAGTACCAGGTGAGAGCCACGGAATCCCCTACTTCTATCTGACTACTCTGGATCCCACCGCAAGAGATGCACTCCAGGATGAAAGGACGTCCTTTACCCTTAGTGAGTTCCCTCTTGGCACATGTGGGAAGAAAGATCCTGAAAACCCGTCATGTGCAAAACTTACTCTTACTGGAAAGGTATTAAAAGATACAGCTATGATAAGATGACCTTTGATTATCTGCTTATTTTCCCGCTACTTATTTTCTTAACAATGACATAATTATTTCTGATTTCTGTCTTGAAATTTACTACTCATTTAGTGTGCTTGAACTGTAACCATAGAAACATTATTTACATCCTGGGCTGTAAGCTGCATATTCAGAGATGATTATTTGTTTCCACTAATTCTAATGCTATTGCATTTTTTCTCTGTAATTGGATATTATATTACCAAGGGACAAAAGGGCTAACGGTAAAACATAAGCATATTGGAAGTAGCAACATTTAACCAACAAGTAGATGCTATTAGCACCCATAATTGGAACAAACAAAATAATTCTAATGAGTATGTTCAAATGTCTTAATATGTTTTGCTTGATTCTTCATTCATAGCTATGACTCTCAAATGATCTCTCGGGATGAGAAAAAAAACAGTAAATGTAGCACGATGTGATTTCAAACAATGAAGCAGACGAGATGGACGCCTTTCTATAATCCCTCTTATATAATGCACATATATTGTATGTGATGTACTAAGTATTTTATGGTGTGCATTGCACATGAAGTAACAATTTAGTGTTTTTTGCAGTTGAAGGTAGTTGACCTTCAATCACCTGAAGCGGATTTGGCCAAAACAGCGCTTTTCAGCAAACATCCTGAAATGGAGGGTAAAATGACATTCATGTTTTTGGTCTGTCTTTACCCAATCTTGGATTAATAAGGTGGTGTTTTCATCTCAACATTCTTCTGTTGTTGTTTGTTAGGTTGGCCAAAGAACCACCACTTCGAGATCTTTAAATTGGAGATTGAAAACATATTCTTGATTGATTGGTTTGGGGGTCCTAAGCCTATATCCCCTTCGGAGTATCTCGAATATGGAAGGTGTGTTACATGAAACCTTTCAAATCCGAGTTCGCCATGTTCGCAGTTCCTCATTGAACATGTTCGTTAACACACGCCTTATATTCGCAGGGACCAGGGCTCACTGATGTTCTTTTGAGTGGGGGAATGATTCTGAAATCCATACTGTACATGCTAATATGTAAGGGATCAGGACCATATCCTTACCATGTTTGCTTATCATTTCTGAAAGGCAACTATTCATACTGTACATGCTGATATGTAAGGACCCACGAGTGAATGAAATAAACACGTAGTATTGTGTTTGACATTTATGTTCCTTCCATGGAGCCCCTGTTGATAAGCGTTTGTCGTCCCTTGCTTCAGTCACAGAGGCTTATGGCTTGGAGCCACTATAGTAGACTGCCTAAAACAGCCCCTCCTCTAAAAATAACTGTCCGTCGAATCACAACATGTTCACTATAATGTCGAAGAAAGATTTCTAACTCCCCAAAGAATCAATGAAAAAATCAACATGAAAAAATAACATAAACTCAACATGTCTGAATAACCGGATCTCTGAGGATACACATTTCTCTAACTCCTTGACACCGCTAAACAAAATTAGAGTAACTTTATTCAAAAAATACCATGACCATCACTAGATGCCGATGAAGAAAACAAAACTCTGAAAGATCCGAGGCCGCTCACCTCTCAGTGCCAAAATGGCTGTCGGTGGCGACGGGACCGAAAATATCTCTGACGGTGGCTGATGTTCTTCAGTGTAGACCCTAGTTCTCCATCTCGTACATCATGTACATAGTCTTTTTTTTTCTTGCGGGTATCATGTACATAGTACTTGTGGCTGACAAAGTTGTGACATCCTTTTATGGACGGAGGGAGTAATACATTCATGGTAATTATTTTAGAATAGTTTTTTCTCTTTTCCTTTTCTTTATGGGGAAATTCGCTTTGACTTTTGTTTTTGAATTATTCGCTTTGACTTGTGAAACAAGGCTTCAATGAGAAAAAAGGTTTCTGAAAAGGCCTGGTAGATCAGATAATGGCCCAATCGTACAGTAGCGGCCCATACAAGAGGAGGCCACGAGAAGAGAAGAGACGAGAGAGAGAGAGTCTTCTTCCTCCTCCGACCTGATTCCGCTCGAGATAGGACTCAAATTAGGGTTAGGGTTTCCTTCTCAGATTGCGAGGTGAATTGCTACATCTACCCATTCATCGAGCTCCGGTAGGAACAGCCATTCGATCGATATAATTTCAGCTGCTGGTGCCGCTGCTTGTCGAAGATGCTGGGCGGCTTGTACGGCGACCTCCCGCCGCCGACCTCCGCCCCCGGCGACGAAGACAAGCCGTCTGCCTCGGTCTGGTCCAGCGCCACCAAGATGGCGCCGCCCACCCTCCGTAAACCCTCCGCGACCTTCGCCCCTCCCACGTCCCTCCTCAGGCACCCTCGCCCCGCCGCTCCCAAGACCACCGTCGCCGCCGCCGTCCAGCAGCAACCGCCAGTCGCCACCACCACCACCACCTTCCACCCCGCCGCCCTTGTCGCCACCGTGCTCGAGGAGTACGACCCCGCCAGGCCCAACGACTACGAGGACTACCGTAAGGAGAGGCTCCGGAGGGCCAAGGACGCCGAGGTGAGGAAGGAGCTCGACAGGAGGCGCCGCGAAGACGAGGAGAAGCAGAGGGAGCGCGAGCAGAGGGAGGCCGAGGCCCGCCTCCGTGAGGACCAGAACAGGGCCTCCTCCCTCAACATATCCGGCGAGGAAGCCTGGATGAGGAGGGCGGCGATGAGCGCTGGCGGCGGTGCTGCTCAGGGTGCACCGTCGTCTCCGCCACAGGCAGATGGCGGCAGTGGTGGCTTCACCATCCCAGGGTCCTCTTCCTCTGGGTTGGGCCTGGGCGCCGGCGGCCAGATGACTGCTGCCCAGAGGATGATGGCCAAGATGGGGTGGAAGGAAGGCCAGGGGCTTGGCAAGCAAGAGCAGGGAATCACAGCGCCTCTGGTCGCGAGGAAGACGGACCGGAGGGCTGGGGTCATTGTCGACGAGAGCAGTTCCAGGCAAGAAAAGAAGCCAAAATCTGTCAACTTTGAGGGCCAGCCCACCAGAGTATTGCTGCTGCGTAACATGGAAATGCATTTTCATTTCATGGCTTCTGCTTAATAAGAGTACTGCATTTTGCCAATGTTTTCAGCTTTGCATGAAAGAACTAGTGGTTCCTGGGTTATTATGTGTTCCTTTCCAAGGATTGGTCTTAGGCACTTGAGTCGCAGTAATGGGTGCATTTACATGCTCATGTTTAATATGTGAATGCCTAAACTCAATTAGTTTATTGGGTAATGTAGGTATCATCCAGTCTGATCATATAGTTTATAATGTTGCCTCGACAGTAGTTCACGGTGCTGGAACCAAATGCTAGCAAACTGTATAGTTACCTAGTGACATAATTGGCTTGTGGGTACTGATTGAAATGTGATAATTTGCAGTAGAATGTTCAGTAAATACACAGGTATTAGGTGCCAGACTGTATTTGGGAAACTTTCGTTTCTGTTCTGGTTGAAGTGCACAGGCTATTGTTTTGGCTTGTGGGTGCTGACTGAAATGTTATAATTTACAGTAGAAGTTCAGTAAATACGTAGGTATTAGGTGCCAAACTGTATTTGGTAGGTTGAAGTGCACATGCTATTGTTTTGATATGTTCTCAGATGATAGGGCCCGTGAATGCTAGACTGAAATCATGAAGGGTGAATAGCAATATGTACAAATTGAAAATCTATGTGCGACATTGTATTTCTTGTAAACTGTTTGGTTATTTCTACTACTTGAGAACTCGGGCTGAGAAGGGTGTGCAAAGTAGAAACTATATAGTTTGCTGAGTCCATTAGTTCCCAAATCCAACCATGCATAGCTTACACAGCTTACATTGGATAATAAATAGCTGGAAAGGTTGAAATGCTTAATTGCAGAGTGTATGGGTTTCTGTTGGATATATTCAATGTATATGTAAGCCGGTTGCTTTTTAGTTCAATCTATTTATTACTTATATACAAATACGTAACTTATGGTCCAACTCCATGTGAAGAAAGTTCATCATATGCTGATTTACCAACGGGTGGCATAATATTTTTATACGAAGCTGTGCAATATAATCAGTAGACTTAAATGGCGCCTTATTCTGGAAGGTGTACTTTGAGAAAATGACCCCGCGATATATTATCCGTAAACTTGAATAGTACTTGATGGTCGCAAAACCTGATTAACATGGTCGAAGTTTTGCCTGATGGTCGCAAAACCCAAGATACTCTGACGTCCTTGCCCAGTTCTGACTGATAAACACAAAATTGATCAAACGGATAGTAGGCTACATGATGAAGAGGTATCTTCTGTGGGATCAGAGGTTGATTTGACTAACATAATATGTCATTAAACTGTATGTTTATGCTGAAATAGAGGGATGATACCATAACGTTTGGATGTTGCTTGATAACGTTTGGAGTACATGATTTACTTCTACTTACCATGATTGTTTTGTCAAGTACCATAATGTTGATAATCACCTTGAAACATGCACAGATTGGTCCAGGCGAGGTTGATGACGAGCTGGAAGACGAGGTTGCTTCAGAATGCGCCAAGTACGGGACCGTGCAACGCGTGCTGATATTCGAGATCACCCAGGCGAACTTCCCCGCGGATGAGGCCGTAAGGATCTTCGTGCTGTTTGAGAGGCCAGAAGGATCGACCAAGGCGGTGGTCGACCTGGAAGGGCGTTTCTTTGGCGGGCGGGTGGTGCGTGCAACCTTCTTTGACGAGGAAAGGTTCGGGAGGAACGAGCTTGCCCCAATGCCAGGGGAAGTAGCAGGGTTCTAGTAAACCTTTGGAAGAAAGAAACGTCGATGTGGGTTGTTGTAACTTAATCTCTAGGGCATGATGCAGATTCTGCGATTTGTTTTTGTGTAGAGCATGTTTGTGAAGCATGGAAACTACTGTATTTTATAAGAATCATTATTACAGAGGTTTGGTGTATCATTATTGGTAGGAAATGTACACCTGCATCTAAATGTGGTCTCGTTTGAAGAAAAGAAAAACTATTAAAGTAAAATAAATGTGAAATAACAAAAATGAAAATTTAAAACAGAAAATGTACGAAATAAATAAACCAGAAAATAAATAACAAAATAGAAAGAGAAAAAGGTAATATGAGAATGATAGTGAAAAAATAATATAAGAAATAAAAGAAAAAGAAAGAAAAATATATACCTAGTTTTTTTTGAGTGAAATATATATGTGCCCAGTTAAAGCCCGCCCCTCCCCATTGAGAAACTTCAGCTGCAGCCAGCCCAAGGCCCAGAATAGCTAAGCCGGCCGGCCTATCCAACTAACCCTAAAATCCTACACGCGACCTGCGCTGCTCCTTCCCCCGCTCGCTCTCTCCGGCCCTCCCTCTCTCTGCCGCGAGTCACAACCACGCCGGCGACCGCCTAGCTGCTCCCGCTCGCCTTAATCCTCTCCCTTCTGCCCTCTTCCGCTTCCTTCCACGTCCAGCGACCAGCGACGGCGACCGCCTCACGCGCCTGGCCTCTCCGGCCTCCTCTCCACTCCGCTGCCGCCGACTCGCTCTTCTCCTCTAGCCGCTGTCTCCGCTGACTCGGTCCTCTCCCCTAGCCGCCGACGAGGAAGAGATGGCGCCACCCGCATCCAAGCGCCGCAAGGCGTCACCTTCCCCGCCGGCCTCGGAGGCTTCTTCCGACTCCGGCAGCGACTCCGACCTCCACCTCGACGACCACTCGGACCCCGAGGACGAAGGCTTCTTCTCTGCGAGGAGCGCCGCCGTTGACGACGAAGACGAACAAGATTCCGACGACGACGAACAGGATTCCGACGAGGAGGAACAGGATTCCGACGAGGAGGAGGGGGAGGAGGAAGAGGATGATGGTGAGATGGGGGAGCTCGAGCAGGAGTATCGCACCCTCCAGGCAAATCAACAGTACGCAATCTCCCCCTTCCACCTGTCCTCTACATGCCTCACTAGTTCACACGGTTAACTCACTTCACAATCTTTTTCTTCAACCTGCAGGACCATTCTTCAGACCTTGAAGCAGCACCGAGACGACGACGTCGCGAGAGGCCAGGCCGTCAAGAACCAAAAGGTATGTTCTTTTTCTCACGTCTCCTTGGCCAACATAACATGTACTCATCATGATCGTGTGCAATTGCTATCCTGTACATCGATACACTCTGTTTAAGCTTACGAACTGTTAACCATAGTTTGTGTCCAATTTCTGTTACAACTGAAGCATCTATGGGACAAGACCCTGGAGATGAGATTCTTGCTGCAAAAGGCGTTTTCCGCTTCCAACAAGCTCCCCAAGGTATGTCTTTGTCCGGTCAATCCTCATTTGTTCGCCTTAATTGTTGTTACTGCCGAAGAATGGGATTGTAGGATGCATTCAGATATATGTATTTGTTATTGTGTTCTTGCAGGATCCACCAAATCAAGATTCTGCAGTCATGATCAGGAGATAGAGCAAGCATATGGTGAGCTGCTGGATTCATCAAAACAGACTCTCGGTTGCATGCTGGAGCTGCAGGAGGTTTGGTTACTTTCTCCCTTTAGGTTTTTCTTCTTCAATGCTACGTTATAGTACTCCATAATGCATCTTTCCAGGTTTTCTTACTTTATGCAATATGTATGTTCTCCAAAACTTACTGTAGGCTTTACTGGAGAAGAACCAGGCTGCAAAGGGTCTGAGTGGTACTACTACTGTCCAGTCTTTCTCATTCTGAAAGATGCCTTGAAACGTTTGTTAATCCCAACTTATTGACAGGTAAGTTACCCGACTCGAATGGAGAAAATGACGAGTGGCTGGAAGTACAGAAAGTGCAGACAAGGTAACCTTTTGCAACAATAGAAACTGTGATGAAGTACTGGGGGAATTATTCTTCAATATGTTGCAGTGTTTTCTATAGCAGCAGATCTTTTCTTAATCAGCACTACGCAGTTATACCCTTGTATGCTTACACATCATGTCTGATGATATTGTTGTGCTTTAATACTGATATGGTCATCTAAACTCGTCCCTAGTCTATTCATATAGTAGTTTCTTGACTGTCTTTTAACTAGTGAATTGTTTGCTGGGCTCTGTCAGTAAGATTTTTTGGTTCATCTTTCAAGACCTTTGTTTTCTCTATTGCTAATTTGCTACTTACCCTCTGGTAAATTGGTAACCTGCATTGGCGCAAACATCCTCCAAGAAAGAAATTAATTCCACACCATATTGTCAAATCCTTAGGTTAGCACACACAGAATAAAGATTGTTATAAGGATACACAAATAAACATAAATGCACTGAATGGGTATTTTCTGTTTTAAAAAGCGGAAATTTTAAACGAAACTTGTTTTGTCAGTTCTCGAACTTGTCAGATTGCACTTGTATGTATTTTGCCTGGGCTATTTTTTACTTGACTTCCTATACAGATACAAAATAAACTAGGGTTAATATCATGACTTTTGTACAGGATAACCCCGTTCAGAAATACTGAGATAGATAAATGGCAGAGGAAAACACAGGTCACAACTGGCGCTGCTGCCCTGAAAGGAAAGTTGCACGCATTTAATCAGGTTGGCTGAATGCCTATTTAACTACTTCTAGTAATTGTAATTGCGAAACAGGCCTAGTTGATCTAAAAGGCTAAAACATTTGCTTCCTCCCTGTTGTATGAGAACAGAACATAAGTGACCAAGTTGCTGGCTATATGAGAGACCCAAGCAGGATGATTAATAGGATGTACTTGCGGAAATCTGATGTTGGTGTATTTGGAGAGGTATTTTATATGCATCTATTACAAAGGGCCATAAGTTATGTTTCTACTTCAAATTATAATGATAATAAATTTGTGAGCCTTTTCATTCATTTTGCAGATTGCATCAGAGCCTGCTGCTGCCGTGGAGGTTTGAGAAGTCTTCATTCTTTACTTGGAATTATTTTAAGCTTGCCTCTCTATCATTTTTTCTATTCAAAATTTGTGTTATGTAGTCTAGTATATAGTTCATTTCTTCCATTGAAACAAAAAATCATGTATCTTCGACTATCTATTTTCACTGATAAAATTTGACTAGTTTCGGTGATATTTCCGCTGATGTAATTATGCACCATTTGTAGTGCACTTCTTGGTCTCATATGTTAACCCCTTGTTGAAACTCAGGGGAAGACCGTGGAAGGTGATCCTGAACTTGTTGATGATTCCGAATTTTACCAGCAACTTCTGAAGGAGTTTCTCGAGTCATGTGATGGAGCATCTGGTAAGTTCACATCAAGCTATTGTGCATCTGCACTCATTGTTTTTGCCCTGAATGTATGTATTGATGAACCATGTTTGCAGAGTCTGCATTTTACGTGCTAAGAAAGAAGCAGCACAAGAAGAGGAAACTCGTTGATCGCCGTGCTTCGAAGAGCAGAAAGATAAGGTAGACTACCTTGTTTTAGGTGTAGCTGACGCTGATGTTTCGTCCCTGCATTTGCTATTAATTTTTTGTTACATGGCTCTCTTTCAGGTATAATGTCCACGAGAAGCTCGCTAATTTCTTGGCCCCCGTTCCTATGAATGTTCCTCCGATGGCTTCGAAATTGTTTGAGAATCTGTTTGGAGTGGGCAACCAGAAGCCAACCGTAGCCTGATTTAAGAGACGGTTCCAAGTTTTGACATGTTTTTTGCTGTAGTTTTAAACTGTAATATGTGATGACTTGACGACACTTGTAGAAACAGTGAAGCAACATCGTTGAATTGCATTTCTGTAATGAAGGAGGGTAGGTGCCGTCTGTTTGAAATTCAAGTATTTTATCTTGCACCTTTGTAATGTGAATGTTTGTGATCATCATGAATATGCATCTAGCTGTTGTCGACAACTGATTGAGACTAGTTGCTCTCGTTGTTCCCCTGGGTTGTGCGTCGAGTGTTGAATTCAGTTGGTAGGTAGTACTGCTGCTATTCTTCCTTAGTTTTTTCCACAGCGTGAGGCACCCCTGATTTTGCCCTTCACCACAGATTGCCCACGTCGACATTTTCTAGAGTAGATACACGGCACGTTTGGGTTGACGCAAGACAGCCCATGGTGAGAGAAAAACGGTTGCTGCTGGAGAGGCCGTATGACTTGGGCGTAGCGGCGCGGGATGCCGCCGTTGTCAACGGCGGCGTCCTCCGGTTTGTTCCCGGCAGTACATTTCTGGTGATGAAAGCATCGATTGCTGATGAAAGAGGAGATTTGATCTAATCTACCCCGAAGTCTTCGCTCTGTTCCTTATACTACGCTGCATCCTGTATTCCTGTTGAACCTTTGGAGCTGAGCTGTAGTACCGAATAGATTAATTTACCCGTGGTTGACTCGTGGCCACTTGTCGACAATCTCACAAGCTAAGATAGATAGTAACGAAACCAAGCCCTAAAGAACATCGAGGAGGTATGCAAAAGGCCAATGTGAGTATATGGCACTGTCACAAAACCCAAACCAAAGTAGCAGTGTCTTATATTTTAATCATAATAACTACAATTCCCAAATATGTTTTTTTTTGTTCGATTCTACTCCTTCACCCTGTATTCAAAAACCGGTTTTTTCACTTTAAAAAGTTTGTACAAAAGATGCCAACCGTTTCTCGGCGTAGACACCAATATTGACAGCAAATGGTGAGAATGAATTAGCAAGGAAACTAAGAAGAAGACTTCCACGACCCCAAGACGTCTCTGATGAGACAAATTGCGTGTTTGATAAGAAGAAGATAGCGGCAAAAAAATGCTCTGGCTAAAAATAAATCAGCTATGATCAATCGGAATTCGGAAATAGCTTTATTAAGAAACACAAAGGAGAATATGGTTCTCTAAGATCAAGGCTGTGAAAAAAAAATCTGAAGAATAACTGAGATTTTCATAAGATATAACCAGCAACTTTGTTTCCTCAATTTGTAAGTTCGGTGCTCAAGTGAGATTTTAATCATAATTACAATTCCACACATCATGAACATCTACATGGCTCCAATATAAAATTACATTTCAATTCAAACAAAAGAATTCAGCTAAGAAGGTCCACAAACACCACAAGTTCCAACTGTATGGGCCAATGGAGAATAATAGCTTTTCAAACACTGCAATAAACGAGGGGCGTGAGCAAAGCGACGACTTTTTACTTGGTCAGAACTGGGTCGTGTTTGACCCGGCGGCGTGGTTGCCCCCGCGCTGGTGCGGCGGCCGCCGGAGCGACACGAGTCCCTCCGACACGACGCTGAAGCCGTCGCCGAGGATCCCGGACGCCGTGAACGCGACCTCGTCGTCCTCCCCGCGCATCGCCCGGAGCGTGCGCCGCGCCATGTCCCGCCCGACCCCGCCGCCGGGGCACTCCACTACCGGCGCCAGCGCGTCCTCCACGCCGGCCGCGCGCGCGAGCCCGCGGAACCTCAGGCTGCCCTTGCTCATCCCGTACAGCGCCGAGATGCAGTACTCCTCCTCCGAGCTCCCCGGCGCGGCCGCGCCGCTGCGCATCAGCCTGGCGACGGCCGCCACCGCGCCGCCGTCCATCAGCGCGGCCCGCCCTTCCGGGCACCCGGCCAGGTTCGCCAGGATCATCACGGCGAGCTTCCTCAGCGCCACGGCGTCGGCGTCGCTCCCGAGGTCCGGCACCTCCACCGTGGCGAGCAGCGTCCGCACGACCCCGGCGTGCGCGCGATCTTGGAACGGTTCATCCCGGCCAGGGAGACGTGGTACAGCGCCATGCCAGACTCGCGCCGCGCGCGGGGCCCCGCACCGCCGCTCGCGAAGAGCTCCAGCAGCGGCTGGATCGCGCCGAGCACGCCGATGGCGGCCCGGTTCTCGTCCTCCACGGCGAGGCTGTAGATCGCGCCGGCGGCGTGGTCGCGCGCCTCCGGGTAGCCCACCCGGAGCACGTCGACGAGCGGCGACACCGCCCCGGACCGCACGATCCGGACCTTGTTCTCCGCCTCGAGCGACAGGTTCACCATGGCCGCCGCCGCGTTGACCTGGATGTCGGGGTCCGCAGAAAGCAGCATCGGCCGGAGCGCCGCGAGGAGGCGCGGCGTGCAGAGCTGCAACCGCAGCTCCCTGGTCTCCCGCGTGGCCTGCCGCAGCGACGCCATCGCCGCCTTCTGCTCCCCGGGGCTGGCGCCGTCCGCCGCGCCGAGCACGGCCATGATCTCCTCCTCCACCGAAACACCGCTCCTCTGCCTCGGCTCCTGCTGGAAGTCTTCGCCAGAGACGGAGCGGGTTCTTGTCCGGACGGAGGCGCCCGGCCGTGGCCGCACGTAGTTCACCTGCGGCCTCTCCTCCTGGCGCGGTGGCGGCGCGTACTGAGACTGCGACCTCTCCTCCTGGCGCGGCGACTCGTAGTTCACCTGTGGCCTCTCCTCCTGGCGCCGCGGCCCGTAGTCGAACTGCGACCTCTCCTCCTGGCGCGGCGACTCGTAGTTCACCTGCGGCCTCTCCTCCTGGCGTGGCGGTCCGTAGTCGAACTGCGACCTCTCTCCTGGCGCGGCGGCGCGTACTGAGACTGCGACCTCTGTTCCTGGCGCGGCGTCAACGGCATCAGCCGGCGGACGATGTCGCCGGCGGTGTCGAGGGAGAGCGGGGAAGGGTGGGGAAGCCCGAGGCGGTCGCACCAGTTGAGGATCGCGGAGCGGAGCGCGACGTTGGGGATGAGCACGAGCGGGGAGGACGGAGGCCGGCGAGGGCGGGCGGGTAGAAGGCGAGCGCGGCGCAGGCCTGGATGCAGGCGCGCTCGATGGTCTGGCCCGGCGGGACGATGACGGGGTCGGCCATGAGCGTGCCGGAGACGGGGCAGAGGAACTCGGCCGGCGGGTCCAGCGTGGCCGTGAACGAGGAGGAGGGCGAGGACGACGCGGAGGAGGGCGGCGAGGGGGAGAAGGCCTCGGATGGCCTCCAACGCGGCCGGGCGGTGGCCATTGGACTAGCTCGGGCGTGCGTGCTGGCGGAGGATGGCAAGGCTTGGACTGGCGCTTGATTGCGACGACGAGGTTTCTTGGTTTTAAGCGACGGCCTTCACGGACCCGCGAGTTGGGTGGGAGAATGTATCAGATCCTCGTGGGCCGAGGCTTTGAATTTGGGTCGAATCCACTTTCCAACTGGGTAAAAACTCTAGACCTTTGCGTATCGCGATGATTCCTCCAGTTTTTCTGAAACATGTTTTCTAGAAAGAAGGCAAAAGCTTTGCCTTTTATATCGATAAAGTAGGAGCAAAGACAAGCTAATTTCTTTCTAAAAAAAGGTACAAAAGGCCCCAGAAAAAGGCGGCCCCTGGCAAGGCATGCCAACTACTCGCAAATTTCCGCCAATTTCTTGGCTCCAGCTAGGATCCAGTTCTTGCTCTCGCTTTTGATGTGTTGAAAGAGAGTCGAAGGCATGGTGAAGGTGTTGTTGAAAACCCTTGCATTCCTCTCCTTCCAAATCTCCCAGGTGATGAGAATGATCGCCGTCTTCAGGCCGCCCCGGGAGGGGGACGGGATGGCGGCCAAGTCTTTCCAGTAGTCGAAGATTGTGTCCTTTGTGACCCCAAGGCATTGCATGAGCGATGGGCACCTTAGCCAAGCGGAGACCTCCGCCCAGATCCTCTTCGAGTAGCGACATTCGAACAGAAGGTGTCGACCGTCTCCGGTTGATTTATGCACAGCTGGAAGACAGGTTGGTGAGGCCATCCCCTAATGGCGAGACGATCAGAAGTCCAAAGCCGATTCTGGACAGCAAGCCAGGCGAAGAAGGAGCACTTAGGAGGAGCCCATGTGTTCCAGACGACGGCCATGAAAGGGCGAGAGGTGGCCCCCAGAAACTGGGCCTTGTAAGCGGACTTGGCCTTTTTTCTGAAACATGAAGATACATTTTAAAACATGACGACATAAATAAAATGCCACACAAATCTTCAAGCACAAAAGGGGCCTTTTCTTTTCCCTCCCGGGTCGCCTCCTCTAGGCGGCTCCGCACTAGTAGAAAAAAGGCTACCAGTGACGCACCAAAATCGCCTATCAGTGGCGCACGGTGGTGCGCCACTAAACTCACGCCACTGGTAACATGACTTATCAGTGGCGCACCAGCCCGTGCGCCACTGATAGTCTACTCTAGTGCGCCACTGCTAATAATTTGGGAATATTAAAAAATATACTACTAGTGGCGCCCTTTCTATTTTGTGCGCCACTAGTATCATTTTCGGGATTCAAAAAAAATCAAAACAATTATTTGTTGTGAAGTTCAGAAACACAAATAGCATTTTAAAGAGTGGTATCCTACATTATTAATTACAACACATAGTATAACAGAATCATGAATTGGAACGCCACATGACCGCCCACGCATACACACCCTCTCCCGCTCTCTTCTGATCACCACCAGGTACAGCACCACCACCATGTCCTACAGCCTCTGCGACGACAGCACCATGGCGAAGTGCGTCCATGACATGTTGTCGGAGCCAGCCTCGGTTTAGCCAACTGATGAAACGAATGCCATTATAGATATATATAGAGAGGATCATGCAAGCTTAATAAAACATAAAACAGAATAAACCATAAAACGATGTAAACATATTAGCTAAACATAACACATATAGACAAGTAGCACAATAATACATAGGTAGCATGCATGCATCATAAGTCTAGCAGTACGACAGGTAGCATAATAAGTCTAGTACGACACGACAGGACATCTGATAGACATCCTAAACTCCACTCGCGTCGGTGTCAGTGACGTCGGCGTCCAAGCGGTCCCACCAAGAGGACGTGCTGCTAGAGTCCTTCTGCTGCTGCGTGCCGGAGGGGCCAGCCTCGCCCTGCCTGCGCTGCTGCCGGCTCTCGCTGAGGACCTGGTACTGTACCGCCATCACCTCGGGATCAAGGAGGAGATCCTTGACCAAGGGGTCAGCCTCCTCGCGCTGGTGGCGCGCCCTGAGCAGTCTCTCTGCCTGCCGGTGTGAAAGGACATATCCTTCCCCACAGTGTTTTGATGTTTGTTGACAACACACTTAGATGTCTAATGTGTGTGCTAAAAGTGTGCAGGATTGTATCAATTAATATTGCACAGGTTTTGTCTCAAGAAAAGGAAGAAAAGCAGTCTTCATAGCTTCATCCGGTACTACCGGGTTCACCCCGGTACTACCGGGTGTTCTGCCATGCGGAACTACCGGGCCCAGTACCGGGCCCAGTACCGGATCTCCAAAAGCTCTTCTGGACTCGCTCGATTTAATCCGGTAGTAGCACCGGTAGTAGGCGCGGTACTACCGGGTTGGGAGCACTACCGGACCAGGACGTCCGGTACTACCGATGCGCGCGTGGAGTGAGAGTTGACCAGTCAGACGCCAGGACTTCAGTTCCCGTCAGCCGGTACTACCGGGCGAGGCCCGGTACTACCGCTGCGGGCTGTTTACAGTTCAAACGGCAGATTTCTGGGAGGGGTATTTATACCCCTCCACCTACCTCCGGTTGGATAAGCTTGATTCCTCACTCTCTCTCCACCATTGTTGCAAGCTTCAATCTACTAGAGCTCCCACTCCAACCACTCAAACACGTTGATACTTTGAGGAGTGAAGGAGGAGCCCTAGATCCGCATCTCCACCGAGCCGATTTGTCTACATCGACCTAGTCACTTGTAGATCTTGTGTAACTTGATATTTGGATACCTAGAAGATACTTGTGATTCTTGTGGCTTTGGTAGCCACAAGGATTAGCCGGGAGCCTCCAATTGAGTTGTGGAGACGCGACCCGGCCTTGTGATTCTTGTGGCTTTGGGAGCCGCGGGAATTTGGTGAGAGCCTCCAATTCGGTTGTGGAGTGTGCCTCATCCTTGTAAAGGTTTGTTGCCGACCTCGAGGGCATCATATAGTGGCTCGTGGATCTCCTCATCGGAGGATAACACGAGGGAGATACGGTGTGCCATATCAAGGCTATTCGGAGTTCACTTTGTGACTCCGCACCGCTCCAACGGAGACGTAGCTTCCATTGGGAAGTGAACTTCGGTAGAACATCTCCGCGTCACCGTGTGGTTATCTCTTAACCTTCCTTTACTCGTATTGCTAGCTTATCTTGTGTAGAATATCTTGCTAGCTTGTTTATTGCTCATCATATAGGATTGTTCATCTAGTTGCATATCTAGAGAACTTATATTTGAGCAATTCCTTAACTTGTTGAAAAGAAAATTAAAATTGGTAGTTGCCTATTCACCCCCCCCCTCTAGTCAACCTACTCGATCCTTTCAATTGGTATCAGAGCAAGGTCTCTTTATTAAGGGCTTAATCGCCTAAAGAGGAGGATGGCTAGTGCGGAGGAAGTACAACGTGCTAAAGATGAGGAGTTAAAACTTGCTAAGGAACAAGAAAAACGTGATAGAGAACAACTTGACAAAGAACTAAAGAAGCGGGAATAATCCCTCCCGAGGGTGATGCCCCAATCACCATGAAGTCCATGATTGAACTTTTGGGTACATGAAAGGCAAAATGGTGGAGGAGGTGTATACTCGGGTATCTAATCAAAATGGCTCCTCATCATCCGCTAGCCCTATTAAGGGTGCTAGTGACAAGGATAAAAATGATAAACCTAATGAGAAGCCTTCTCTTAACTTTGCTCCACCTAGCTCTTATCTCACTCAAGTTTCACTCACTCAACCTCATATAACCAACCTTGGTAGACCCCCTCCTAAGCTTGATAATACTCGTTATTTCACTTGGAAGAAATCTATGGAGTCTTATTTTCGCAGCTCATCGGTGCATCTTTGGAGGGTGGTTCTACATGGTTTCAACCCGTTGATCCCAACAACTTGACCAAGCAAGAAGAGATTGATGAGCAACTTGATGCAAATGCCAAGTTCATTCTTGAGAGTGCTATGACCGCACATGATGAAGATCATGTGCGGAATCTCAAAACTTGCAATGAGGCTTGGCTCCATCTTGAAACCGTGTATGAAGGAAATGAGGGCATTCAACGCTCCAATGCGGCCGTCCTTCAACATCAAGTTGACAACTTCATCATGCTAGACGAAGAGACTCCGACCGAACTTTACCGAAGACTCTACAAGCTTGTGGTGACATGTAGGGAAAATGGAAAGAAGGATATGGATGATGAATGGGTCAAGGCCAAGTTCCTTCAAGCAATTATGCCATATAGTGAAACTATGGTGATGAACCTCCATGCAAGAGCGGATTACACAACAATGACTCCAATGACATGTTGGCTCAATTTGTCACATATGATACATTGAAGTCCACATCCAAGTCTTTCAACCAAGTCCGTGGCCCGAAGACTCTTGCTTTGAAGGCTCGTGTGGTAGACCATCCAAGATATGAAGAAAGCCCGGTCTATGAAGGTGAAGAAGACTTGGAGGGTGAGCTCAATGAAGTTCTTGCACTTGCCGCCACCCGGTTTTGGAACAAGAAGAACAAGAGCGTCAACCCTCACCAATAAAAAGAATGTGCTTCAATTGTGGAAAGGACACTCATCTTGTGAAGGATTGCCCCTATGAAAGAAGAGAGGATAATGGTGGTCAACTCATTCTAAAGAAGAACAAGTACCACCCCAAGCCTACCTACATGAAGAGATCACCTCAAAAGGCTCTTGTGGCATCCCATCAAGAGGAATACGAGTCCGGAGGTGAGGAGGATAAAGAACCAAGTGAAGAAGTAGGAATGGCGGCTCTTGCAATGGGCACCCTTCCTCCATCATTGGCCAACCTCTTCTCATCTCCAAACGACGACAAGATCTCCAAGCCATGTGCCTCATGGCCAAGGAAACTAAGGTGAATTCCCCACCAAAAATTACTATCTCCTCTAACCCATCACTATTGGATTGTGTTGAGGATGTAGGGAAAATTGAAGAAGAGGATAAAATTTCTATCTTCATTAGCAAGCTCCAAGGTCCAACCAAGAAAATGGTTGAGGCCCTCATGTATCAATATGGAGAAGCCAAGCATCTTCTTAATGAGAAGGATGTTAGGATTTGTGAGCTCGAAGGGCATGCATGTGATCATGCCGACAAAATTGGTGAGCTAGAAGATCAACTTGTTGAGGAACAATTGCTCCGTGAGCAACTTGAGGAGACACATGCCATGGATCTTTCCAAGGCAAAAGAAACTCGTGAAACCTCTATTCAAATTGCTATTGATCTAAAAAGTAAAAATGAGGAACTTGTAGAGAGTCATAACAAACTCTTTGAGGGTTTTGAGCAACTTAGGGAAACCCACAAGGTGACCTCAAGTGAGCTCACTACACTCAAGGAGTCATATGCCAAACTACAAGCTCAATTTATCTATGCTAGCTTCACCACTTCTCATAATGATAAAGATGCAAATGCTTGTACCACTAACCCTTTATGTGTCAAGGCATCTCTTATTGAGGAAAACACTAGGTTGAAGGCCCAACTTGAGAAGGGCCTAGCCACTTGTATCCAAGGGGAAAAGAACCTCAATGATCTTTTGAGCAATCAAAAGGGAGTGGTTGGCAAAGAAGGAATTGGGTTCACACCCAACTCTAAGAAGGTCAACAACAAGAAGAAGAAGGCGACTCCCCTTCCAAAGATATTGTTTTTGTGAAGGAGGGGGAGTTAGCCAAAGCAAATGACAACTCTATTGGGAGTGGTAATGTCACTAGGGGCAATGCCACTCACAATAACTTTGCGGGAAAATACAACCCCTCATATGTTCTTTTGAAATCTACAAATGGTTGTGTTTTTGCTAAATATGTTGGCTCTTCATATGGAGATGATTATCACTATGCTATTTGGGTTCCAAAGACCCTTGTGACTAACAAAAGAGGACCCATTCCAAAATGGGTACCTAAATCAAAGACTTGATTTATTGTAGGGTTTCTCTTCCGGTGGATCTTCATGGCTCATTGATAGTGGATGTTCATCCCATATGACCGGAAGCAAAGAACTAGTAAAGGACTTATTGAAACAACTACTCTCATTCTCTCATGTCACCGTTGGCAACAATGCAAGACTCAAGGTAGTGGGAGTTGGTAAAGTGGTGATCACTCCGGAGTTATCCATTGAGAAGGTCCTCCTTGTCGAATCTCTTTCATACAATTTACTTTCCGTTGGTCAATTATGCAATGCCGGTTACACCGTTATTTTTAATAAATACCACGTGACCATCCTTTTCACTCAAACACTCAATGTCGCCTTTGTTGGATTTCGTGAAAACGGTTTGTATGTGGTTGATTTCTCAAAAGAGACCACTCAAATCGCTACATGTTTAATGGCTAAAGGCGACAAGGGGTGGCTTTGGCATCGCCGACTTGGCCATGTCGGTATGAGAAATTTACAAACTCTTGTAAAGGGTGGACACGTGGTAGGACTAACCGATGTTAATTTTTCCAAAGATCGTCCTTGTAGTGCTTGCATAGCCGGAAAGATGCATGAGAAGAATCACCCCAAGACGACCATTATCTCCACTAAGAGGCCTTTGGAGCTCCTTCATATGGATCTTTTTGGGCCTCCCACATATGATAGTCTTGGTGGCAAGAAATATTGTTTGGTGATTGTGGATGATTATTCAAGATATTGTTGGACTTTCTACATCAAGAAGAAGAGTGAAACTCAAAAGATATTCATTGATTTGCAACCCTAGTTCAACGCCAATATGACTCCAAGATTTTGGCAATTAGAAGTGACAATGGTACGGAGTTCAAGAATTACACTATGGATGATTTCCTAAGTGGGGAGGGCATTCAACACCAATATTCCGCTGCATATACTCCCCAACAAAATGGTGTTGCCGAAAGGAAGAACCGCACTCTTATTGATATGGCAAGAACTATGATGGCCGAATTTAATTCCCCATACAACTTTTGGGCCGAAGCCATCAACACCGCTTGTCATTACTCAAACCGGCTCTTTTTCCGTCCTCTCAAGAACATGACACCATATGAACTCCTCACCGGTAAAAAGCCAAATGTATCTTACTTTCGAGTCTTTGGATGCAAATGCCATGTTTACATTAAAGGTTGCAAAATTGCTAAGTTTGAATCTAGATCTTTTGATGGTATATTTGTTGGATATGCCGCAAAGTCTCATGCTTATAGGGTCTACAACATATCCACCGGGTGTGTTGAAGAATCTATGAACGTGGAGTTTGTCGAGGATAATGGCTCCCAAGCGGAGCATATTGATCATGATGATGTAGGTGATGTTGCTCCATCTCAAGCCATAAGAACTATGGGGATTGGAGAACTAATTCCTATTGAAGGACCTACTCAAGAAGAAGGAACAAGTTCTACCCAAGTTGAGCCATCTACCTCAACAAGTGATCAACAACTATCAATGATCAAGAACAAGAACATGTAGACCAAGAAAATGGTCAAGACCCACCCAACTCTAGTGGTGAACAAGAACATAATGAACCCACAACCCCAAGAACTCCACTTCGGGTTGACCATGAGCAAATGAAGGAAATGATGAAGATATTTGTGTTGGTGAAACAATTGGTCAAGCCTCGGAACGCCGGGTCATCCGGCGTGCATCAAATTGGATTACCAACAACACTTCAAAGAAAATATCCTTGGAGTATCCGTAGAGGTGTGTCCACACGCAATCAATTAGCTAACTTTTGTGGTCATGTCTCTTGTTTGTCTAGCTTAGAACCTCTCAAGGTGTATGATGCCCTTGAAGACATGGATTGGGTTGCGGCTATGCATGAAGAGTTGAACAACTTCGAGCGCAACAAAGTATGGTCATTAGTGGAAAGACCCAATGACTCCTCCCATAATGTCATTGGAACCAAGTGGATATTCAAGAACAAGCAAGACTCAATGGTCAAGTCATCCGCAACAAAGCAAGATTGGTTGCACAAGGCTACACCCAAATCGAAGGAGTCGACTACGGTGAAACCTATGCCCCCGTTGCTAGACTTGAATCCATTCGCTTACTAATTGCTTATGCATCTACTCATAAATTTACTTATATCAAATGGATGTTAAAAGTGCTTTTTAAATGGTCCACTAAATGAAGTATATGTTAAACAACCTCCGGGTTTCGAAGACCCTAATTTCCTAACCATGTCTACTTACTACATAAGGCTCTTTATGGGCTCAAGCAAGCTCCACGTGCTTGGTATGATCATCTCAAGGAGTTCTTAGTAGACCGTGGCTTTGAAATTGGGGTAATAGATCCCACCTTTTCACAAAAAATAAATGGAGATTTTTTGTATGCCAAATATATGTTGATGATATTATCTTTGGTTCCACTAACCATGAATTTAGTGATCAATTTGGCAAGCTAATGACCAAGGAATTTGAGATGTCCATGATGGGAATTGAATTATTTTCTTGGCTTTGAAATCCACCAATTTCGAGAAGGAACATTCTTATGTCAAGCCAAGTACATTAAGGACATGCTCAAGAAATTTGATATGAACAATGCCAAGCCATATAAGTTTCCCATGGACTCCAAGGCGGATCTTCACTTAGATCCGGATGGTAAGGAAGTTGATCAAAAGCTTTATCGTTCTATGATTGGATCTTTGCTTTACCTTTGTGCATCTAGACCGGATATTATGTTTAGTGTGGGTATGTGTGCAAGATTCCAATCAAGTCCTAGGGAAAGTCATGAAACCGCGGTCAAAAGGATTCTAAGATATTTGTTGGATACTCCCAACTATGGTCTTTGGTATCCCCATGGTACAAGCTTTGATCTTGTTGGTTATTCGGATGCGGATTGGGCGGGTTGCAAAATGGATAGAAAATCAACTTCGGGTACATGCCAATTCCTTGGTAGGTCCCTTGTGAGTTGGTCTTCCAAGAAGCAAAATTGTGTGGCCTCGTCATCCACCGAAGCCGAATACATCGCCGCCGGTAGTTGTTGTGCACAATTATTATGGATGAGGCAAACTTTAAAGGATTATGGTGTCATTTGTGACAAAGTGCCTCTTTTATGTGACAATGAAAGTGCTATTAAAATTGCACACAACCCGGTTCTTCATGGCAAGACCAAGCACATTGAGATTCGGTATCATTTTATTCGAGACCATGTTGAGAAGGGTGATATTGCAATCAAGTATGTCAACACCAAGCATCAACTCGCCGATATGTTCACAAAGCCTCTTGGTGAAGCAAGATTCAAGGAGTTGAGAGGAGAACTAAATGTGGTGGACATATCCAATTGGATTTAGTGGATTTCTTGCATACCTACCCATATTAGACGATACTTATTTGGTTTAGATGTAGGCATGGACATAGGGGGAGTGCGGTCCTAATCATTGGACCATCCCTCCCCCCATTATGCCGATAGTAAGAATTCATTTGCATCTCTATATTCGTTCTATGAATTGTGAGCTTAAATGACGAGTAGTGGCCGTGACTCAAGATATATCTTCGCGGTATCACACCACATACTCATACATGGTGGCCTCGGCCACCACCCTCTTCCTTATGAAGAGTTGGTTTCATTTGGATTTTATTGGTTTTCTAGTGCTCCTATGGAAAACATGCTCAATTTGGTGTTTTTGTGTGTATTTGATTCTTGCAAATTGAGTATGAAGTACCATCTCCAGTGTGTTGATCTAATCCTATGCCTTTCATCTATCTCAAAACAACTTCCATCTTGCACAAGTTCAAATTCCTTACACAAAAAGAGAAATCTGGGGTTTCTTAGGAGGCCCCGGTAGTACCGCCGGTGGGATCCGGTAGTACCGGGCTCTGAATCTAAGCAGTTCTGCTGCTCGCAAAGATTCAGGCCCCGGTAGTACCGGATTCTCCGCCCCGGTACTACCGGGAATCGCGGGTTCTAGATATTCACCGTGCGGGCAGGGTGGGGGTTATTCCCCATTTTCCCCACCCGCACGAAGCCACACCGCCGCCTCCTCTGCTCCTCACCTCCGGCCGCCGCCCTTGGCCGCCGGAATCCGCCATCTCCGGCCAGATCTGCTCCGTGGGAGCGATCCCCTCGTCGATCTCCTCCATGGCCTCCGGTATTTCCCCGTTCTTTGCATTCTTTGTTTCTAGATCTTGAAACCTAGATGTATGGAGAGGAAATGTTGGTAGCTCCGTTGGCAACGGTTAAAGTTGGATGGATGATCACCTAGGCCTTGTTAGCTAGCATATATGTGTAATGTATGGTTGAATCTCTCGATTTGTGCCATTTCAGTCTTGAATCGGCTCAGCCGGTACTACCGGGTTCACCCCGGTACTACCGGTTTTCAAATTTGCTCGATTCAACCATTCTTTACATCTACTGGCTAGTTTTTGATTCCTTATCCGTGAACTTGTGCACTCATCTATTCCCTGCCCTACCTATATGCTGTTTCACAGGTAGTCGCCGTGGTACCAAGAAGCCACGTCTTGTGGAGGATGAGATTGAAGAAGAAGAAGGAAGTATTGCCTGCTCGCACCACAGCCAGAACTCAAGCAAGGGGAAGAACATCAGCTGCTGCTCGTACCACCACTGCTCCCCCCACGAGAGCCCGCAAAGCACTTCACTTATGGAAGAATGAGGACTATCAGAAGCTCAGAGAAGAGAATCCCTATGCTGAGGAGAGGTCACCTCTTGTGCGGAATCCGCACTTTTACACAAATGATCAAGAAGCCATCTACAAGGAAATCTATCTCCACAAGGATTACTCCGTGGTTGTCCAACACACTCTTGATATTCCTTACATGAGAAACTCGAAGCACAAGGGCTATTTTGATGAGACACTTGCTATGTGTGAAGAGTTTGGGCTGATTGACATCATGAAGGAGAACCATCCCTACATTGAGTACTACATCATTCAGTTCTTTGCCACCGTCTACCTTGACCATGATGAAGCCGGACCCTATATTGGATGACTAAGGACACCTTGCTTTCTGCCACCATGGCGGAGTTTGGAGAGCTTCTAGGCTATGAAGACAAGGGTGAAAGTGTTGCTAGTGGATGGAGGTGCCATGACAATGATCGCTCAAGCTCCAAGGATGTTCTTGGACCAATCACTATGGCAAGGGCACCACCGGTAAAACTGCCATCTTGTGCGTCCATTTGAGATTCTCCACCGTGTCTATAGGGAAACCATTGCTCCTCGTGTGGGAAATTGGGATGAGGTTCATGGCTTCATGTTTGACCTTCTCAAGCTCTCATATGAAAATCAAGGCAAAGGCAAGAAGCTTGATGTGATGGATTGGATGTGGAATGACTTGTGGTCCACAATCATTGATAGAAGGGCCCCCATCTATGGCCCATACATTATGAAGCTCATTCGCCGCAAGTGGGCTCTCAAGAAGAATGGAGAAGATATCATGAAGGATGGCAGCCCCGTTGTGGCTCATCTGGTGAAGGAACTGCGTATCAAGTCTCATGCTCCTCCCAAAACCAAGCCCTTTGATCCTGAGGCTGCTGCTGAAGCTGAGAGAGCTAGTGGGAGTGCACCTCCTCTTGAGGAACCTTCATGGTTCAAGAAGCTGCAGATTAAGGCCAAGAGGGCCTTTTGCCTCAAACTGGATTTGGAAGACCGCCTGTATGAAGCTCATGTGTATCACAAGAAGGCAGCTCAGCGACACAAAGCAATGATGAGGCATATGAACATTCCAGTCTCCGATGGTTCTGAAGAAGAATCACTCCAAAGGAGGAATGGGTGTCCAAGCATGGTTTCTGGAGTGATGAAGATGCTCCTCCACATGGTGATCGCTTTCAGGCCTCCTCTTCGACCCACCACGGCGCGGGTGGAGCTTGATGCTCCTAGGGACGTACTAGCATCGCGCTTCTCCCTTTTTGGCATTTCGATGACAAAGGGGGAGAATGTGTTCTATTTAGGATGAGCCGTGGGATTTGCATGGGTGGAAACACAAGCTCGCACTTCGTTTGATCTTTATGCTTGTGTTTCATCTTTTATCTTTATTTGGATATTTGCTTTGAACTTCCCTATGCATGTGTAAGACATGCCTTGAACTTATGGTATTGTAATAAGACCTATCTAGTATGTTACTTGCGTATTGTTGCTTATATTGTGCAAGTTGTTAATTGTTATCCATATGAACTTGCTTGGTTCGTAAAATATAGGGGGAGCTCCGCCCATTTTATATGGTGTGTTTTGCATTCAAAAGCAAATTCCTAATAAACACACAATTTGGAGAGCCCCGTCTATCTTTTGCAAATCATTTGTTTCTCCTAAGTATGTTGTCATCAAACACCAAAAAGGGGGAGATTGAAAGGACATATCCTTCCCCACAGTGTTTTGATGTTTGTTGACAACACACTTAGATGTCTAATGTGTGTGCTAAAAGTGTGCAGGATTGTATCAATTAATATTGCACAGGTTTTGTCTCAAGAAAAGGAAGAAAAGCAGTCTTCATAGCTTCATCCGGTACTACCGGGTTCACCCCGGTACTACCGGGTGTTCTGCCATGCGGAACTACCGGGCCCAGTACCGGGCCCAGTACCGGATCTCCAAAAGCTCTCTGGACTCGCTCGATTTAATCCGGTAGTAGCCCGGTAGTAGCGCGGTACTACCGGGTGGGGAGCACTACCGGACCAGGACGTCCGGTACTACCGATGCGCGCGTGGAGTGAGAGTTGACCAGTCTGACGCCAGGACTTCAGTTCCCGTCAGCCGGTACTACCGGGCGAGGCCCGGTACTACCGCTGCGGGCTGTTTACAGTTCAAACGGCAGATTTCTGGGAGGGGTATTTATACCCCTCCACCTACCTCCGGTTGGATAAGCTTGATTCCTCACTCTCTCTCCACCATTGTTGCAAGCTTCAATCTACTAGAGCTCCCACTCCAACCACTCAAACACGTTGATACTTTGAGGAGTGAAGGAGGAGCCCTAGATCCGCATCTCCACCGAGCCGATTTGTCTACATCGACCTAGTCACTTGTAGATCTTGTGTAACTTGATATTGGATACCTAGAAGATACTTGTGATTCTTGTGGCTTTGGTAGCCACAAGGATTAGCCGGGAGCCTCCAATTGAGTTGTGGAGACGCGACCCGGCCTTGTGATTCTTGTGGCTTTGGGAGCCGCGGGAATTTGGTGAGAGCCTCCAATTCGGTTGTGGAGTGTGCCTCATCCTTGTAAAGGTTTGTTGCCAACCTCGAGGGCATCATATAGTGGCTCGTGGATCTCCTCATCGGAGGATAACACGAGGGAGATACGGTGTGCCATATCAAGGCTATTCGGAGTTCACTTTGTGACTCCGCACCGCTCCAACGGAGACGTAGCTTCCATTGGGAAGTGAACTTCGGTAGAACATCTCCGCGTCACCGTGTGGTTATCTCTTAACCTTCCTTTACTCGTATTGCTAGCTTATCTTGTGTAGAATATCTTGCTAGCTTGTTTATTGCTCATCATATAGGATTGTTCATCTAGTTGCATATCTAGAGAACTTATATTTGAGCAATTCCTTAACTTGTTGAAAAGAAAATTAAAATTGGTAGTTGCCTATTCACCCCCTCCCCCTCTAGTCAACCTACTCGATCCTTTCACGGTGCTCCCTCTCCTCGGCCCTCGTCGCGATCCTCATGCCATATGACGCTAACTTATGCGCCACGCGCCGCTCATCCTCAAAGTTGAGGATCGCTTGAGCCCCAAAGTGCTAGACCGCCGCGCAGTCATAGGCGCGGGCCGCCTGCCACGGGCACCTGAAAGTGCCAAGCTGGATCTTCCTGCGATCCACTGTGATCTGAGCTCCCCAAGTCGGGATCTTCGTGGCTTTGCGGTGAACACCACGAAACTTAGGCTCCGGCTCCGATATGATACTAAGTAGTTAAGTAAAAGCATTTGATATACGGGTTTGTCATATATGAAATGAATATATGTAAACAATATGTAAAAATGGCGAGCTAATTAAGTACGTAGGGCCTCGTACTTACATTGGACGGTATCTTCTTCACCTTCTCTAAGAAATAAATTCCTAAGAAGATGAAGAAGACACCGTGCAATATTGTAAAACCAATACAATTTCTGCAGAATAAAAGTTAATTGAATAAAAAAATTATCGGTCACCTAATTTCTACCACACTAATCCCTAAATCCCTAAATCTTCAAGTTGTATTAGCATAATTCAATTAAAATTAATTGAATAAAAATTATATCGGCCACCGTTGTTTCCTAATAGGCTTCAATTAAAATACATCAAAGCTTCAAGTTGTACTGCCCAGAAGCGAATTGATAAGGTTTTGAAGATGCATCATAATTCATAAGTATCTTGTTGGATCAGGTTGGCACTACCTATTTCTTATAGCTAATCAGTAATGTAATTATGCATTTTTTAACTTAAAATAAATTCCAGCAATGTTAGCTACCATCTTTTGTATTAGCATAGTACAAGTTCTGCAAAATATTACAATATGATGTTTTCCATACTTATTCTTTATTTTTTCTAAGCTGAGTTAGATTGTAATGTGCAGAGTTATGATTATTCCTAATTGCCCTGATGCTAAGAAGGTACATATTTTGGCCATTGTTGAACAATTACTGACCGTGATGTGGTTTGGTGTCCACCTTCAATTTGGAAGACTAACTAAATGTATAATCTTTTCTGAAGAGATGTAAATGACATTTCAAGTTTTTTTTGTTTTTTGTTTTGCAGAAAGCTACTGGTAGCCTTTTTCTTCTATTTGCAAAAGGGGAGGGGAGGCTGCGGTCGCGGTCGCGCAGAGGGAGGCTGCGGGAGGTACCTGCGACGGCGGGGGCGAGGTCGTGGGAGGCGCAGCGGCGGTCGCGGTAGGCGGCGGAGGCGAGGTCGTGGCCGGAGGAGGCGGATGCGATCGGCGGCGGCGCGGACGGCGCGGATGCGGTCGTGGGAGGGGCGGCGAGGTCGTGGGAGATGCGGCCGGTGGTGCGGGAGGCGCGGATGCGGTTGGTGGCGGCGCGGACGCGGTCGGCGGTGCGCGGCGGCGGTCGTGGGACGGAGGGGCGGCGAGGTCGGATGTGGAGATGGGGAGGACGGAGGGGCGGTGGCGCGGACTGTGTGCGGCTGTGTGTGTGAGTGTGGCGTGTGTGTGTGAGTGTGGCGTGGCGGCTGTGTGTAGTGTGCGTGTGTGTAGTGTTCGTGGCAATTTTTTTAATTAAAATAAAAGTTAGTCTAGGCGTTTAGGATAAAAAGAACGCCGCTAATAATATATTAAAATTAAGTTTTACTTAAAATATAACATAGTTTGTTTTTTATTGGCTATGAGATTCTTTTTAACTTAAACTAGGGAAATTTCGGCGCGTCGGCACGCCGCGCCCTTAGTGAAAAAAGAGTGGTGACATTTTTAATTTTTGTATGGAAACTATTTTAAACCAATAGAAATTGTCGAATATTTTATGGAAAGAAAAATTATTTGGAATAACAATAGTTGAACAAAATGAACATTTCTTATTTTTTTTAAATATTGGGAAGGTAAGGAGCTTATTTGCATGTTTAAACATGGTTATCAATTAATTACGTAATCGTAGGGATTCGAATGGTGAAATTTGCCGGAATCTACCGTGTGGAGTATCTTCAAATATCTAGCGATTTGTGATGTTTAAATTCTTTTTTTTTCACTCCGGTGGTGCAAATTACCTGTGGACAAATACCTGTGGCGCACCAGACCCAATGCGCCACTGGTAAAAAACTTACCTGTGGCGCACCAGGCAGTGCTGCGCCACAGGTACAAAATTTACCAGTGGCGCACAAGTGGCTGGTGCGCCACTGGTACTCTCTCTCCTCCACCTCGAAAATTTTCAAGTTTATCTGGAACTTACCTATGGCGTACCACGTTTACGGTGCGCCACTGCTAAAAATTTACCAGTGGCGCACTGCAATCTGGTGCGCCACTGGTATGTTTTTTCAAAATCCAAGAAACCTGGTGAGAGACTATCAGTGGCGCACAGGGAACTGGTGCGCCACTGATAACATCTCACCTATAAGCTTTTCCCTACTAGTGCCGGCGGCGGGCACAGGGCGGCGCGGTCGTCCGGCCAGCGCCTGAGTTCTCTTGGCGGCGCGGCGGCGTCGAGGCGGCGAGGCGCTGCCGGTGCCTCTCCTCCATCTTGGCGGAAGGGATCGGGCGTTCTGATCTTGGTCCCAGATCCAATCTGGGCTGCGGGATCCAACTCGGGCCGGCGATCTGGCGGTGGCTTTGGCCACGCCGATTAGCTGTGCGTTGGTTGACTTCCTCCGTTGCTGCCGTTTCGGCTGGGAGTGGCCTTGCGGCGTCGGGGCTTGGTAGACTGAAGAATAATGGCGGTGGTCCTTGGTTCTTATTCGCGGCGAGATGAAGACCTACCGGATGTTGGTCTCCATCGATCTGGCTGGACGGTCGTGTTTTGGAAGGCTCCGCCGACAAACTCCACTGGGCGACTCATGCCTGGAAATTGCTGGATCGGATGGTATTCGATCGTGCGCACCCGTGTTTTTTCTCTGACCGTTTGGTTTCAGAGGAGCACTTCGAAGCTCTGCTGGCTGTTAATATCATGGAGCATGCTTTCTCATTCCATGGTGCTGGCGGAGAATGACATGGAAGGCGAGATCTGAGGACTGGCAATGGTGGTTCGAATCTTTCTAGCGATGAGGAATTGGCTTGGTGTTTCATGACTTGGAGCAGCGGCATGTAAGTGGGGGCGACAACATACGTGAAGTCCAAAGTCCTACCTTTCATGGTGAAAATCCAAGGTCTGGCCTTAATTGGTTGTGACTGACAGTGGTCTTGTTGGAGACATTGTTTTGAGAGCGAGGACTATCTTCAGGGTGAAAACCCAAGGTCTGACCTTAATTGGTTGTGCCTGGCACTGTTCTTCTTGTAGGCGTTGTTTTGAAGAATTGGACATCAAGTGTTGTTTTGGTGGTGGTTATGCGGCTGCCGCAAGAACTGTAACTCCGTAGCGGGACTTTTCTTTTTATTTCTTCTTCTTATTGTCTTTCGGCTGTGTGCATCCGTAATGGCTCTGGTTATTACGTTGTTGCAGAGGCTGGGTGTAATTTATATCTCCGCGATATTAATATACACTCTTTATCTAAAAAAAAAATCTTCAAGCACCAAAGCAACTGTGGATCAATGCACGGTACATAACGTCCACAGCAAAAAAATCCAGGACCAACATGAAGTGTGTTCAACACCAACTTGTAAGCGTACTATTTTAATATTTAAATTTATTTTTTTGAAATCTTAAGAATAGACTTGTCTCGAAAATTATCTTCTATATCTAAATAGGAATGACCCACTACAATCAATTCTCTCAACATGCAGCTATGCCACCTCATTAGCCTTCCACATCATCTCTTATAGCCACGTCATCAGTTGTTTTTTATAACGTGTACTTAAGGCGCGTCATCATGTATTGATGTTGCTGGATATTCGAAGTCAGTTTTGACCTGTCCCACCTTCAAGTCTCTTTCCGTCTTCCTCTTCTGATCGTGACTCCGCGTCATGCGGCCATAAATGGTAGAAACAGAAACGGTTCCACACACATTAATGAATGGAGTAAACAATACTAGCCACCCACGTCCTTTCCCCTGTACCACGATGCCATAATCTCTTGCTCTTCCAATTCTTCTGCCCCTCAATCTCATATATAAATAGGACTACACTTCCTTCTCGGTCTTCATAAGCCAAGGTGCCAGCATTTGCACCAAGACCCATTACGATGCCTAATTGCCAATCCAGGATCCAGCCATGCTCCATCCACTTCCACACTCTAGATGTTTGCATGATGTATCAACACAACTATGACTAGATCGATTAATGCACTTGATGTGCTATTTGTCTTGGCCGCCTGGAAGTTTAACAGAACCCTTGGTTGATTATTCAATCAGTGTGTAAGATTCAGCGTCAGTCAGTGTGTAAGATTCTGCTGGTCACTTTGATCATGGAAGTGCCTGTCAATCTAATTTGTAACCTCGGTAAGTCTCCTTTGGTAAACATAATATATTTTGTTTATCCCTGCATGCAACTCCAGCACTTTGTTATTCATTCATATTTAATTTTTATGATTTTGTACATGGTTGCATCTTTTACTAATTTTTTTTGCTGTATTTTTTGATTCTGTTGCAGGGGAGGGCAGAGTAGATGTGTATTAGTGTATGTTGCTGCTTTTCTCCTTCGAACGTACGTGGACTAGGCATATGTTCAGATCCATCTCAGAGTATGAAGTCATGTATTCTGTATTCACAGAGAAGCATACAGTTCAATTATGTATAGCAGATTATATGTGTGGTGTAGTTTTAATTGAGCGTGAACAGAACTCAGTAGCAGATGTACTAGCTTCTTTGGGTCGCTCGCTGTTGCGTACCCAGGTCTGGCCGCTTTCAGGTCCAGTAGACATTCTGGCTCTATGCCAAAGTGATTGTAATGACATGATATAACCAAATCATCTCAATTCGCAAAAAAAAGAAGATTATATGTATGTTGTGCACAAGGAGGCGTGAATACCGATTAGTTGATCGCTTTTGGAGCCCACATTCATAAATTGATTTAGTTTATCTTATATATTACACCTTCTAAACATGTGTATTCTGTAAGTACACTCACTTCTGCTACAGGTAATGGAATTCAAGGAAAACATTTTAACCCAATGGGAACGGTGATTTTTATGTACTCATAAAGCATGTTACAACAGTGCAAAGCATCCAACTACAACTACCAGATGTTCTTACATGTCACGGACAATGAATTTGTCTTATAACGCAGGGCAAACTAAAAACCAAATAGTCATATAAGTATATGTTTAGTTCTTATACAACCCATCAAAGTAGTGCTTAATTTTCCGCAGCAACGCGCGGGGTATCATCTAGTTCTGAAAAATTATAATCCCTCTATTATACTTCTTGGTGGTTGCTCTACTTCCGTGCATGATGCTGAGTTGCTGACGCGGAGGATCTTTGGCTCCGTCCAGATGGCGCACAAAGACGTCGACCCAAGTGGATCGTCCCCGGCAATGGTGGAGTGGGTTTAGGCGTCAAGTCTGGCTTAGCTACATTCTGTAAAAAAACATTTTAGGTTCTTTGTAAAAAAATGGGTCCAAGTTGCAAGTTCTTTTTTATAATCCCTCTATTATACTTCTTGGTGGTTGCTCTACTTCCATGCATGATGCTGAGTTGCTGACGCGGAGGATCTTTGGCTCCGTCCAGATGGCGCACAAAGACGTCGACCCAAGTGGATCGTCCCCGGCAATGGTGGAGTGGGTTTAGGCGTCAAGTCTGGCTTAGCTACATTCTGTAAAAAACATTTTAGGTTCTTTGTAAAAAAAATGGGTCCAAGTTGCAAGTTCTTTTTTCTTTCTGGGCCTTTTTGTAGTAGTAATTCCACTCCACAGTTGCCCTGGGTATTCCGATGAAAACACAAGAACCTTCATTAATTAGTACTAGCTACTGATTATTTGTAAAAGATGCCTCATCAAATAGAGGGGATATAAACATGTTTCTTTTTTGAAGAAGCAACGGAGGGCGAAAAGCCCACCTGAATCATTTTTTATTAAAAATTCAGTTGTTTACAAAAAACGCCCTAGCTCACTGCGAGAAATATAGGGGTCAAAGGGGAGGGATGTATACCATGCAAGAAGTGGACACAGTCCAGGCGATGAGGCGCCCTAACTATCCACAGACAGAGGTGTTGTCGAGCAATTTTGAAGAACTCCGGGGTCGAGGTGTCAAGGCTGTCAAACACGCGACGGTTTCTAGTCTTCCAAGCAACCTAGAGAAGCTTATTGGATTTTTTTTGGATTTTTATTGTCAACCCTGCGATATAACACATGGTTCTATTATATTTTATTTTGGCTTCATCTCTGTGCCACATGCTGAAATATAACGCAACTTTTGGGACCTTTGGGTATTATCCCTGTTAAAAAAGGAAAAATATCAAGGAAATTATCGTGAAACTACAAATAACTCACCCAACATGTGGGCACCATATATCCATTATCGAACTCTTGCCACTTTTTTAGATTAAAGGCACATGTCCAACTTTGAATTAACAAAGCTAGATCCATCCAACATACGATTAAACAACTGCTGCGGCATACAGCTTAGCCAAAAGGAAAGACAACATGCTGGGCATACAGCTTAGCCGAAGCTAGGATAACTAGACAGGGTTAGACAGAAGTCGCATCAACCCTGTCTTCTGGGAAGGCACTCGGAATGAAGCTCTCTAAGCTTTGCGACCAGCCACCTTGCGCCCTCCTTGTCCTGCGACTTGAGAGGAGGGATCCACGCCTGCAAGAAGATCATAGTTTTGAAAATGATATCAGCTGGGTGATTGACAGTTTTCTTCTCAATAGCAAGTTTATTTCTCACAGCCCAAAGCGCCCAAGCTTGGGCTAAGAAAAGGAGCCAAATCAACCTCCTAGTGCGACCCGAAAAAGAGGATAGCAATGCAAAAAAATGGGCAAAGTTTTGGGGACACCAAGTCCTCCCCAGAACTTGGCGGACCACAGACCACATGAACACCGCCATCGAGCATTTGAAGAAAATATGGGTTGCGTCTTCAACTTGCCCACAGAGAGCACACTTGCCATCCGAAGGCCCCTGCCTTGTGGCCAGATGTGTCCCTGAAGGTAGCCGATCTAAAATCAACTGCCAAGAGAAGATTCTAATTTTAAGTGGGATCCTAGCCTTCCAAACTTCTTGAAAATGAGCCACCGTCGCCCCTTGCGACAGTTTTTTATACATGGAATTCACCGAGTATGACCCCGACGGGTCTAGACTCCAGGAGATGGAGTCGAGATCTGCAGACAGGTTTGTTGAGTTGATGATCTCAGCTAGTTGAGTCCACTGGTTAAACCCTGCCGCGTCTAAGGATCGCCTAAAGCGGCAGCCGTCGTTAATAGCTTGAGCGACCGAAATCGACTCGTCCTCGCAAATATTGAAAAGCGAAGGGAATCTACGGCTAAGGGGCCCCTCCCCAATCCACCAGTCCAACCAGAACTGGGTACGCTGGCCATTATGCACCGAATGTTTGGCGCCTAACTTAAAGAGATGCTTGATTTTATGCATGTTCTTCCAAAACTGCGAACCCCCGCGGTCCGAGCTTGCAAAGATATCTCCAGATCTTGTGTACTTGGCTCTGATTAATTCTGCCCAAATGGAATCCTCCATCCGGTATAACCGCCAAATCCATTTCAGAAGCAGAGCCACGTTCATCTTTCTAGAATTCAGTAACCCGAGCCCCCCATGTGATAACCCGAATTTTCGGTAGATTAATTTATTTGATTAAAATAAAATTAGTTTATGATTGTTCTAATTTCTGCTAATTTCTTGTGCTCAAATTAGATATTAATTTGTGCATGCATGCATGCAATAAGAAAGGAGTTGATTGGTTGATTTACTTGTGCATGTTAATTAGCAAATAGTACTAGTGTTGCATGTGTCGTTTAGAGCTAGCAAATTTGTACTAGTAGTACATGCATGCATCCTTCTCATACTAGTAACGTGAGTTGATTGGTTAGAGGGTGCAACGTGGCTGCATGCTAGAGGGAGAAGGGATGAGACAGCAATACAGAAGCTTCGTGGAGTCGCTGCATGGTTGCCAGGTCGAGTGGCAGGCCTCGTTTGGTCATTTTATTGGACGTCGGCACCAGTTCCTTAGCATCGAAGGGCCAAGGAGTAAGCGGCAAGCCTGCCAGATATTTTCTACCTAGATATTTTAGCCGGGCACCGATCCTCAACTTCTATAAATAGCTGCTGCTGCCGCCGTGTTGTCATCGCATACCACCACATCCACCCATCGATCGGAGTAGACCACCAGAGAGAAAATAGAGAGTTAGTGAGACCAGAGAGAGATGCCGACGGATGGAAATATTCTTGAGATAGGCGGCGAGCGGAGGGTGTTCTACTGAGAGCTGGAAATACACAGGGCGCGGGTGTTGATGATCCATCGTAGAGGCCGGAGAGCTGATTGTATACTAATCCATCCGAGTATTTTCTAGCATGGACTATGAAGTCGACCAAGGCAAGTGGATACTTTTCTGATCCCTAAACCCTTGATTCTTGCAAGTGGTTACTTTGCTAATCTTTTGATTTCCTTGCTAGTAGTAGTTTCACTACTTCTAGTTTATATCTCGCTGATAAATCTGTGGTGCTTGTACTTCTACATGCACTGTTCTCGTGGATCTCCTTGTTGATCATTGTGGTATCGAAGAGGGAGGCGAGTTTCTCTCTGTCTTGATTAAATCTGAATACTCCGCAGGAGCTCATGAGGAGTCTGAGAATATCCTGTTGAGTATATCTGTTCGATATCATTCCAGTAATTGTATCATATCTTGATCTCTTGTCGTATTGGTGTCACGACGGCAAACGTATTGTACCGGTCGCAGTTCTGGTATGGGACAGTCTGAGTTCTCCGCGAGGGGCGGCCCTTGAATGGAAAGTGTCGGTGATGGATCCGTAGGAGCGACCGACATCGAGTAGGTCAAGGTGTCCGGTGTCCGAGCGGGCAAAAGGGCTCTGCTCGTTCTGAAATCCGGTGTGGTTCTGGGCGAGGCTGTTGACGTCGGAGTACCCCTCTTAAGAGTGTAAAAGCGTGAATATTCACCCCTGTGAGTCCCGGGTAGGGAACCTTGCTGTCATGTGTGATACCGATACGTGGTCGTTCACCATCCATCCATTTTCCTGGTGAATGACCCATTCGTTTAAATCCCAGTCTTGCTACTATTTTGTTTATCTTTTCCATTGACTTCCGTTGCTCCTATTTTAATCCTGTTTTGTTCTTCCGTTGTTTAGTAAAGTATTTACTTGTTGAGTACGACTTGTTTGTACTCACCCTTGCTCCTCTCTGTTTTTAGTTGTAGTATCAGAGTGCGCAGCGGAAGACGACGTGGTCGTTCGAGTAGGCTGGACCAGTGGGTGGGATGCGACTAGAGAATTTTTATTCTGTAAATGTAATAATCTTGTAAAATGAATAGATGAGCTGTTGAGACCCACTGTGCTGGTGTATCCTGCTTCTCTACGCCTTGCGCGTGTATGGACTTTCGGGTCTATAGGCGTGCAGCGGCTGTCATTCTACCGGGCCGGGTCTCGGGGCGTGACACCCCACAATCTTTTGGTCTACACATCGCTAGCCAGTTGATCATATGGTACTTTCTCTTAGGGCCCGCGCCTTCCCAAAAGAAGCGAGCCCTGTGAGAATCGAATTGGACATGGACTCCATCCTGGAGAAGAAAGAGACCCATAGCAAACATAGGGAGGCTGGCAAGGCAAGAATTGGATAAAATCAGTCTTCCCCCTGAGGAAAGGAACCTACCAATCCAGGGTTCGACTCTATCAGCTAGCTTCTGGACTAAAAAGAACCATTGCTCCATCGTGAGCTTCGTGTCGGAAACCGGCAGACCAAGATAGATGAAAGGGAAGGCTCCCAGCTTACAGTTCAGCTGTCTGGCCACTCTTTTACGGCTGCTCATAGGTTCATCCAGAACGAACACTTCACTCTTGTGAAAATTGATTTTGAGGCCCGACATATTCTCAAAGCACATCAGCAGGAACTTTAGGTTTGCGATATCTAAGTCGTTGTTTTGGATGAGGATGATGGTGTCGTCAGCATACTGAAGATGCGTTATTCCCCCCGGAATAAGGTGCGGCACCACCCCATGGATGTGACCTGCCGCATTGGCAGCGGAGAGCATGGCTGAGAGACCTTCAGCGATAAAGTTGAACAGCAGCGACGAGAGAGGGTCCCCTTGACGCACTCCCCGCTTGTTGCGGAAGAAGGGGCCCATTTCCCCATTAATAGAAATCGCAGTTTGACCCCCGAAGACAAGCTGGGAGATTCTGTGAACATAGCCAGCGTCAAAACCTTTCCTGCGGAGCACCTCGACAAGGAAGTCCCAATTCACCCTGTCATAGGCCTTTTCAAAGTCAAGCTTAAGCAAGATACCTCCCTGTTTCTTGCTCTTCAACTCATGTACGATCTCATGGAGGGCCAGCGCGCCATCAAGAATAAATCTACCTTGATGAAGGCGGTCTGATTCGGACTGATAATCCTATGGGCAATGGGGTCCAGTCTGGTTGCATAGGCTTTGGAAATAATCTTGAACACTACATTGATGAGGGCAATTGGTCGAAACTGGGAGATGTTGTCCCTAGGCAGGCAGGCAGATACACACAAGCTCATCTTGTCACGGTCCTCCTACCTTTCTTGATAACTTCCCTTGTAATTCAGACATGCTGGCCAGTGACTCACCAACTGTTGTAGAAGGATGGATGAAAATGAATAAACCTTGCCAAAAAGGAAGAAGAGTATAGATGTCGTTAGAAGTTAAAACAATAATACTAGTAATAATTAACCACGCCCGTAAAATAATAATAATATTTTAGCTGCATGATTTGCTCGATCGATCAGCAGTGACCTCGCCTGCGAGCGGTCTGCTGTTGTCATGGCGGATCGGGCCACATGGAGGATCATATCAAAACCACATAGATTACACAGTTGTCTAAACTATTGTTCAGAATACAAATTAAATCATTTGTTCAGAAGGTCACCATGTACTGTACGACATAGTTTAAACCGAATCCCCAGCGATGTATACGACGAGCTAGGCTTGCTGGTAGGGGCGTCCACATCGCGTTGTGCTGGATAAATAATTTGAAATCCTTGTTGACAAAGATACTGCCCGTGTTATTTAAAAGAAGACAAATGTTTTAAAACAACACAGGATTATTGGGGCTAGCTTGTCTTCTCTCTGTCACTCCATTTTCTTAACCAACCGAAAGCAACAGACCCCGCGTTGTGCTCGCTCTGTCCCTGTGCTGGCTCATCAAATAGTGTAAAATATACTCTACCTTCTTATGATCCCACTTGTTGTTCTAGCCTGAATTAAATCCTCTTGAGAAAAAAAATGCAGTAGTGATTCCCATCTGCTCACTCCGTTTTTAAATATAAGATGTTTTAGACATTGTTCACATTCACATGTATACAAATGTATCTAGACATATGTTACTGTGTATGTTTACCCTCTCATGCTTGGCCCAACACAATGGTTTTTCCATTTCTTGTCTAGGGGATATTATACGGGCACTAGCACGTCGTTGCAACTGAAGCAATGGTGTCCGTGTTAATCAAGTGTGCTTTCGTTTTCTAGTTGCAGTAGAATATTATGGAGATATATTATGCATACGCCCGTCTGGTGCAACCCACTTCATTCGTTCTTGTTAATTTATTACTCTCTCTTAGTCTGAGAGGGGTTCTGCTATACACAACTTGCAATAAAACTCCTTAGTCGTAATCAACTACAGGGTATATACATATATAATGGGCATGAAAATTCATCCGTACGCATCTGTTGTGGACAATGCAGAGGCCGGGATATGTTCTCCTTTTTGAAAAGAAAAAAATTGTTCTGGACAAAGTCAAATGAATCCAGCTCGAACGGAACATTGCCTCCAGATCAAAGAGGTTGATGATGTCTGACCGACTGATTATCCAAGCCTTTTTTTGGGGTTTTCTGACGGGAAACGAGGAACTGTCGAGCAATGCAGTGTTATCACTTGGAGAACCGCTGGAAAGCGCGCAGAGAAGCTAACCTGGTCAGGTCAGTGGTCACTACCAGCAAGCTAGCTGCCTGCTGGCTCTATGAGACCATGCCTAAATTTCATGAGCACCATGTTCCAGCTACAATGAACTTATCTCGCTTTTCTCTTCGAACTTCCATAAACCATGTTGAGGGGTGGTGGTCGAACCGGATGCCCACAAAAGATCCTATGTACTTCTTCCGTTCCTAAATGTAAACTTTTTTAGTAGTTTTTTGACCCACATGCATCGAAACATATTTTAGTGCAAAATTCATACATTTAGAAACAGATAGAGTACTGTTTTACAGGGACTGGTGATTACAAAGATGCCATTTACAATCATCCAAGATAGTCTTTGGAAAACCATTAGAGTAATGACATTCACGACTCTGCAATTTGTCAGGCAGTTCTTTTCTTGAGAATTTCCATGTACAAGCTTTTTTTTAAAGAAAAATTAGGGGTTTCATTTTTTCTTTTTTTTGGTAGCAGAATGCGGGCGTTTCGTGCAGGAACAGTAAGAACTAAGAAGATCACCTTTTTTTTATAACAACTTTATTATTTTTTGAGAATTTTTTTTTAGAACAACTAAGAAGATCACTTGGCTAGGCTTCTCAACTATAGGCTCAAGCCCATCAATCAAGTTTGATCCATACGTCCAGGCCTCGTATTTTCCTCGGCCTCCTCAACTCAAGCCCACAGCCCTACTCCACCTCGCCTTCCCAGCTTCCCCACCCACATCGCCGGCGACCGCCGCCTCCGCAGCGCAACCGGCGAGATGACCCGGAAGCCCAAACGGAAGCTCCTGGTCTCGCCGGCGACGCGCGGCTCTCCGCTGGAGCCCTACCATGGCCACGCCCCTCCATCCCCCGCGCAATGCCTGGCCGTCCGCGACGCCCTCCTCGCCTTCCACGGCTTCCCCGACGAGTTCGCGCCCTTCCGCCTCCTCCGCCTCGGCCTCTCTCCAGAGGAAGAAGGTGAACCGCCGGCTACGCAACCGACCGTCCTCGACGGCCTCGTCACCACCCTCCTCTCCCAGAACACCACCGACGCCATCTCCTGCCACGCCTTCGCCTCCCTCAAGGCCGCCTTCCCCTCCTGGGACCAGGTGCGTACGTAGCTCCGGAGCAGCGAGTCGATGCGTAGCCACCGGAACCATTTCGTGAAACTTCTAGAAGTTCCTGCCCCTGACAGTGTTTCATTTCTCCCGGTTTGTGCCGTCCTGGAGGTAGTGGACGAGGAGGGGATGGGGCTCGAGGACGCCATCCGGTGCGGCGACGAAGGCGGCGAGGATCCGGGCGATACTGAGGGGCGTGAGAGAGAAGAGGGCGCGATTTGCCTCGAGTACCTCAGGGAGCTGTCCGTGGACGAGGTGAAGAAGGAGCTCTCGCAGTTCAAAGGGATCGGGCCGAAGACAGTGAGTTACATCTCCTATTGTTTTATCACAATCAAATTTCTCTTCTCATTGTTGGAGGTTTGCGAAGCTTGACAAGATCCATGGCAGAGTAAACAGGACGGTGCATTTTGGTAGTTGTAAAGGATGAAATCTGGCGACAAGTAGTTTGAATGGGTGTAGTTACCTCATGAGAGTCAGGTGATAATGATTAAAAGCCAATGCAGATTATCCGTACGATTTTAATCATCTCACAAAATGCTACACATTGTGTTGTGCTTAGTTCGATTGACTTTGTGCACACTGTGAAATGAAACTTTTATAATTCAAAATATTATGCATCTTCTTATGGTTGTAATGGTTGCATTCTAAAGAAATGTGTAAGGCTTATGCCTTGATAAAGAAATCTATGATTGCATCGGTTGTGCTTTAACTAAACCTGTGGTCGGCATTAGCCAAGAACTTGCATCGGTTGATAAAGAAATCTATAATAGCCTTTGAAACAGAGCTTCTTTAAAGGTAGTTACAACCTTTCGTGGGTGGTCAGTTTAAGCCTTTATAGTTTGTGTGCCACAACAGAGCTCAAAGAGCCTTGTTCACAATCAAAGGTTCATAACTCTAGATGTTTATGTAACTTTCTGCATGTTGTTTAATTACTTGTTTTATCCCATTATTTTAGTTGTTTGGTTTTCTGATAACACGAGATTGCTGGAGCAAGCAAGCATATGAGATATGACTGATGGCATTTATATACTTTTTCCATGTTATGGCAGGTGGCATGTGTCCTGATGTTCTATCTTCAGAAGGACGATTTTCCAGTAGATACTCATGTACGTGTATCTTTATTGATCAACTGTTCAGCTCTTGGCATTAGTTTAATATATGCATTACATATATATGTGTCATAACTGGTAATATTTCTGTGATAGGTTCTCCGCATTACAAAGGCTATTGGTTGGGTTCCTTCAACATCTACTAGGGAGAAGGCATACATCCATCTGAATAATAAAATTCCTGATGATCTGAAGTTTGACTTGAATTGTCTATTTGTTACTCACGGGAAGCTTTGTCAAGCATGCACGAGAAACTTAGATTCAAAGAAAACCAAGGATGCCAATGCTGTTTGTCCTTTAACAAGTTACTGTTGTAGTGAAAAAATAATTCAGGAATAACGAAGGTAAGCTATTTGCTCCCATTTCAAAGCACGATAGTAAATGCTGTATACGAAATATATTGTGCTCCAGATAATTGAGTTTTATTCAGTAGAAAACTAGTGGAGAAAGAACTTAATAAAGTGACTAAGTTCTAAAGTAAGAAGTGTATAAACTGAAACATGCTACATCAGGAAGCAAATCATAGATTTCGACAGAGTGGAAGCACCGACGGACTTCTAATAACAATATTTCCGGCAGTTCCATGTTCAAATTTGTTTCATTTTCGGAACATTTTTCCAAGAGGTTCCATGTTTAGATCTCCCCTTGTGGGTCTTTCATCTCTAAGAGTTTTTTCTGGCCATGTTTTCTCTAGTGTGTGTGGGTGGAAGCATAGGAGATAAAACACATAGGAATTACTGGGGAGCTTTATACCTGCGACCTATTGTGGGTGAAAGTTTTGCGCCAATGCAGAGTAGGCGCATGATTTGTGGCGCAAGTTGACAAGACCTGACCCCAACTATCATCAAACAGCAAGCAGAAATGACTTGGCGCCAACTAGCACTAGAAGGGGAAAACTAGAAAAACTGGCTTTAAACAGGGGGCATTCAAAAGGTCCCGGGAAATAGTAGTATAAAAATGTAGGTATCTGAATGACTTTTAAAATGATAGATTTTCTGGACTGAAGGATCAATAGTTTTGGAGTAACTGAGCTTTTCATACTGTTATTATTTCTGACATGCTCGTTTTCTGTGTAGTTGGTATTGAAGTTTTCAGAAGAAGTCATGACCTTCCAACAATCCAAGAGTTTAAAGGATTTGTGGGCAGTTGTGCCCTTCCCTGCATACATGTAATGGCAATATCAGGCCCCCATCTTGCTCTGTTGTTAGGGAGCTTCCATCCGTATGATTTCGGGCTAGATCCCATGTGTGTGAACTAATTTCTACCTACTAGTAGTAAGGAAGTTCCGAGGTAAGCTGAAGGATGTGATTTATGGGCTTACTGAAGGACATGTCATCTGTTGGTTACACGAGTGAAGAACTTCTCCACCCAGCGACCCATATAAATGACTCAGACAGATGGCCACCCGGTTGTGCACACCTGGTAATGGTATCCTCGACTTTTCTGGTGCACATGACCTCCTGGGTCTGCTGATACCGCTCATGATTTTTCAGAGCAAGTACTTTGCTGGCAGTGAGCGAAAGGTCCATCTAATTCAAACCTAGCTGATGAGTTGCTCCACCTCAGCCGCCTGAAAGGGACGTGGACTCGGCTACTCTGCCGTCAGCACTTGATCTTGACTGGCTGTTTGGATGTTTGCATGGGATGTCATATGCTTTGAAGTAGGGCAATGTGCCATTTGATGTGATTCGAGCTTTTTGGCAGCTTGCTTCTTGCTTACATGAACTTTGTGAACCGAATCATTGCTTTGATTAGGTTGTAGTGCACTCTTGCAGGCTAATCATCTGGGAGTCTTGCGTTAGCGGGACATCTGATGTGAAAGTTGAGCACCTTCCTCTCTGAAGTAATTAACCACCACCTTGGAGACATCTTCGGCCAACACACGATAGAGTTAGAATGTGATCTTTGCTTCAAGTGTTGAGCATGGCATCAACTGAAGGGAGTGCAGTCATGTCACAGATATACTGATATGATCCAAACTCAGTTGCTTTATTAGGCATGTATCTAAAACTGAGCTGAGCAGTAAAGCGCTTGCTAATGTTTCTTTCTTACGAATCATTTTGGTAAAGGCAAGTGGAATCAGTCCTAGTAAGTTGGGCACCGCCAAGAATTCAGGGAGCTCCAACCCCAAGTGTGTTCACTGAAAAGAGCAGAACTTTTTTTAACGAGGGCGAAAGATTTACCTCATTTCGTGCGTTGCAACGGGAACACATAGTAACGTTATGGTTACTAATTTTCGGCATAGCCATGCAACCCTTACTCTAATACTCTTTCCGTTCCACAATATAAGGTGTTTTAGTTTGTTCAAGTTTCTAACGAATACGGCCTAAATTTTGACAACTCCAGAGAGAGGGAGAGCATCATGGATTTAAGATTATTAGCCATGACACTAATATCATTTACACATTTACTTTTCTCCCAATATTGTAATACATGTCCATCTAGATTACTCCTCTTTCCCAAAAAGTTTCGTACCTCAGGGTAGTATATGTTCAGTAAAATGCACATCCGAGCTAGATAGTGAAACCAAACCCAGCACAACACCAACTCAGATGCAGCAGCGGAGGAATACCGGCAACAAAATGCTTAATACCAACAAACGCCGATGGACTGCAGCGCTGGCTCTCTGTTCAGCTCCACAACCTTCTCCTCAGCTAGAACAAGTGAAACACAGCTATGACGGCCTTGCCTGCACGACTCGACTGGCAGTTTACGGAGGCGCCGCAATACCAGAACAGCACGATCAAGTATGATCACCTTCAAGGCATCCTCCTAAGAGCTACCTGTATAGCAATGACAACCTGGTGAAGTACAAGAGCAGAGCAGAGCAGAAAGGAGAACCGCGGAGCTGAGAGACAGAGAAGAACGATACCAACCAACTGATTAAAAGCTTACACCTATTGCCCAAATCCGTTGATTTCTTGCCCAGATCCATCCTCATGATCATAAATCGGTGTATTTATCCCCCATTTTAAGACATCCTCACCTCCGTATTAAATTCCAAAATTTGATCTCTCCTTGAACGTCCCCCGCTGCTGTATCTCAAATTGAATAGGCCAAATCCCCATTGGAGCTAGCTCTGAGCCGTCTTTTCCCCCGTGTCCCATGGGGATCAACCTCACTGTTGCTGCTGCAGGATGGAATGGTGGAACATCAACCAAGCCATCATGCCACCTTCGGAATGCATCCCCTTCCATAGGGCAAGGCAACGACAGCTGCTTCAAAGCGGAAGAGGCGGAGGCAAAGCCATGGCCGCAGGTGACTTGGAGCATGTGAGGAAGCGAGCTGCATCTACCTGAGCAGCCTGTGAAGGACTTGGCGTTCTACGGACTGGGGCGGAGCGGGCCGGAAAGGGGCGGAGCTCGCCAACGACCAGGGACGTAGCAGCGCCTAGCGAGCCGGCCGGCTAGAAACGGATCGTCGCGGAGCTATCCGGCGACCAGGGATGTGCTGGGGCATGGTGGAGCACGCCGGCGAGCAGGGCCCACGGCCGGGGTGGGGTGCGCCGGTGAACGTGCTAGGGCGGAGGACGCGGAGCACGCCGGCAAGCAGAGCCCACGGCCGGGGTGGGGCTTGCCGGTGAACTGGTCCGCAGCGGGGATCAGCGCGCCAGAAAGCAGAGCCCACGGCCGGCGGCGGCGGCGTGCTTGCCGAGCTCGGCAATGGAGGAGATGGGAAAGGGGGCGCAAGATACGGCGAGGTGGGGGTTGTGGTGGGCGGTGCAGCTGAGGGGGGCATGAGAGGCTCCCGGCTCAGTCCAGCACCGCCACCCGGCTCAGCCGTGGGCCCACTAGCCGACGATCAAGCAGCGGATGCACCAACGCCCACTGACTGACCGCCTGGCCCCACCACGAGGCACCACCCACCTAATATGACGCCACCCACCTCACTATCTCCCTCCGCATCCACCTCACCTCTCCCTTCCAATTTCGAATCCCGCACGGCCGGCGTCCAGCGGAGCGCGCCGCCGCCGTCGATGGGGAGCGGGCTGTAACCCTAGCAGCAGTGCCTGCCGCGCCACCCACCTTCCCGCCGGTCGCAGCGCGTCGGGCGGGGACCGCGGAGACGAGATCCGAGCGGGCGCGCGTGCGCGTGCTGTGGCTGGGGCTGCGGAGGTTTGTGGCTGCGGTGACCGAGGAGGAGGGCGGAGGCCATGGCGGGGTCGAGGTTTGGGTCGTTCAAGTCGGAGAAGGGGGACTCGGCGGCCACGGCCGCCCCGCAGAGGAAGGACCCGTACGAGGTGCTCGGGGTGGGCCGCGCCGCCACTGACCAGGAGATCAAGAGCGCCTTCCGCCGCATGGCGCTCAAGTAAGTAAGGCTGACGCCTCTAGACCCAGATTCGGGCCATTGCGCTGCTGCTGCAGTCAGCTTTTTTCCCTCACGCGTTTTGCCATGTCCCTGCCGTGCTTAGGTAGGTGAGGGCTTCGTATTCTCGGTAAATAGTGCAGATTTTTGGACTGAATTCTGTCAACTGCTGTGTTGTGTGTGCTTATTTTAGTCTTGTTTTCACCTGCCGGCCATGTTTAGGCGTGTCTTCCTTGTCTCGGCTGGGAGTCCTTTTCGTCTGAAGATGCATGTAGTGTCAGCCTGATGTAGAAATTGGGTACTGATTTCAGTGTTGTTTACTCGTAAATTTCGGCAGGTACCATCCGGATAAGAATGGCGATGACCCTGTCGCGTCAGACAAGTTCCAGGAAGTCACATTTTCTTACAGCATCCTGTCGGACCCCAATAAGAGGCGGCAGTATGACACGTCAGGATTCGAGGTGATCAATTGTTCTGTATTAACCGTTTTATCTGAACATGTTATGGGAACTGTTGCGCTATGTTTCAGGCCATTGAGACCGATAGCCAGAAATTGGAGCTGGACCTGTCGAGTCTCAACACAGTGAACACCATGTTTGCAGCTATTTTTAGGTAAGATTTGTAATGATGCAGTTTTCATCTAGTAATTTGCTAGCCTGTGTTTTGCTGTTGTTTTGATTGTATGCGCCATATGTGCAGCAAGCTTGGTGTGCCGATTAAGACAACTGTTTCAGCAACCGTTTTGGAGGAAGCATTAAATGGGTCGGTTATGGTTTCTCAGCTCCAGCTGGGGAACTCTGTGCGCAAGAAGGTTGGCAACTAGCTGTCCACTATGCGATGTTCCCTTTTCATTTCAGTAAGACTTAGTTGTTGCATGTGGACAGGTGGAAAAGCAAACAGCTCATTTTTATTCTGTAGACATAACTGGACAGGAAGCTAAGAAGGGGCTAGTTTGCCGTGTGCACTCAACTGAAAGAAGCAAGTTTAAGGTTGGTTTTGTTACTAAATGTATTTTTCCATTATTTGCGCTCTTTAAACAGCCATACAAGAAGAAAAATGGAAAAGGATGAAAAATGCAATAGGATTCATGATCCAATAAGAAATCCCAATTCGGAGTTTGTTTTGCTATAGTACACTTAACGTGGTATGGTATTGCTATATATGTTTTTGTTTTCTTTTGAGTTAAGTTCTCTACTTGTATACCTGTAACTTTGCAGAATGAAACCACTGTTGTTTTCATAATTAGACAAATTCTCCTTGGTGAAATTTGGATAATTACTGTAAAGTATGAAAATTGGAAGTAATGAATAATGATAACCTTCTATATTTCCTTTGTGTTCAGCAATTACTGCTTGTCTCCTACATACAGTAATCATAATTTAGGGTACACTACTGCATTGCATTTTGCATGCCATCTTCTTTTGGTAGGTTTATTTGATCAGGCTATAATGATATTTTCATGAAATAATTTCCCATTAGCAGTAACCAAGTTTAATTATTTGTCATAATTACATATTTCACTACTCTTGGTATGCGCATATTCAAAATTTGTACCAAGTACCATATCTTGTTAGACAAGATCGTCATATGTGATATCTGGGAGTTTTGTTCAAACTTCTGATTTGTCTGTCGTTGGAATAAAATTATGTGTGGTTATGAGTTAAGAATGCATAATTTGTCCTAAGATTCCGTAAAGTAAACATTGGGCTCTCCTCTTATACAACTATTGAACTGCACCTGTATAAGTAGTTGAGTACTGCTAATTCTCTTGTCCTTTTAGTTTGTCCTCTCGTTTTCACTTTCTTAATTGCCGTGTCTGATGGACTTAAATGGCCCTGTTTTGCTGGAAGGCAAAACTTTGCACTCGTACCCAAGTTTGACCAACTTGGCAAAGTTTTGTTTTTTAGCCAATTAGCACAACTTAGGTGTATGTCCTGCCAAACCTTTTGCTGTAGCTAGCCAGCCAGGTCTCATGAGTCATAGACATATGTAGTTCTCAGAAGATCACCTGGCCAAGCTAAGTTGCGGCTCCATTTTTCTTGACCACAAGTTAGCCATGTTGGGCAAAAAAATGTTTGGTATGCTTACGTACTCCTCGTCCTCAATCAAAAAGGCACTGTGATCAACTGATCATGCTAGGTCGCTTTTGGGTGTCACAAATGAAAGAAGAAGACAAACTGATCTTTTGATTCAATTCCAGTGGATAGATTGACCAGGTAGATTGCTAGTTCTTATCATTAGTACTGCATCTGTTCCAAAATATAAGGCACATAAGTATGCATGCGGTAAATTTTATAAAACTTTGACCACTAATACGTGCAGAAGTATATGGATTGGACATGGAAGAATAATATTGTTGTCTTTGCCACCCCACTGTATCATCTCATATCAATATTTCTGATTGCCACGAGTTCACTAAATTGGTATAGAACAATTTTTTTACTCTATTAACCACTAAAAACTTGGTCACACACTCTACTCAGATGGACTTTATGGTGTGTTGATTCTTGAGTCAGGGTTTTCGTTGGAGTTTGGTTTCTTCCACACCACCCAATATCTAACATGACAAACCTAACAGCATGGTTTTTGAGTCGCCGAGCCAAGCCAAGTCGCCATGGCTGCGACTATTGACTTGCTGGCTTGAGCCAACGACTTGGCTTGATTATTCACCCCGAGTCGCCAAGGCTTATAATAGGATATTTCCGGCCGGAGCAGCGCACATTCATACACAGCAAGCAGAACAAAATCAGAAAACAGAGAGGGAGAGAGAAGCAGCCGTACCTGCCCAGTGCCAAGCTAGGGTTGTGGTGGATGCGGACGAATCTGCAGGAGGCGCAGAGGCAGAGGAAGGGGCCGGAGCTGGAGGAGGCGCAGAGGAAGGCCGGAGCTGGAGGGGCCACAGAGGAAGGCCGGAGCTAGAGGAGGCGCAGAGCCGCAGAGGAAGGCCGGAGCTGGAGGAGGCGCAGAGGAAGGCCGGAGCTAGAGGACGGAGCTGGAGCAGGCGCAGAGGAAGGGGATGGAGCTGGAGGAGGCGCAGAAGATTGGAAGGGGCTCGTCGCCGGCCAGAGGAGCAGCGTTCCTCTCCCACGAGCTCCCGCCCTCCCGCCCTTTCCTCTCCTTTCCCTCCCTTTCTGTCTGAAATCCCCCTCGTTTCTTCAGCCTGGAAGGAATATATCAAGCACTCCCGCTCTTTCCTTCCCTCCCCCTCGATTTCAATCTACAAATCCCGCTCGATTCATGGAGCAAGCCACGCGACTCGAAGTTCTAAGCCACGGTCTAGTCGCCGCAAGTCGACGGCGAGCCAGCGAGTCGCGCGACTCGACTATGTGAGTCGAGTCGCGTGTGCAAGCCAGCCACGGTGCCCCGATTCGGCGATTAGTCGGCGACTCAAAAACCATGCCTAACAGAGTAACAGACTACCCTCATCACACTATTTACATGCCCAAAGTCATCGATTATATTAGATAGGTTGGTAGCTTGGTGTTCTGTTCTAATCGAAGGGTGATACAAAATGAGTTTTGCCTACTAGCCGGCCAGGTTATAATTTGGGTGTGGAGTATGTCCGCCAGTGATTAATAGTTGGTAGGAAGAGCCCCATTGTGGTGATGGCCTCTACTCTTTAGCATCAACAGATGATAATGTATATAGCGGTTGTATTGGGCTATGATGAGAGTTATTTTTAGGGTAATATTTAACTCACAAACTCACATGGTAGTCTTTTTCCGATAATGCCATGGGTTTATTTGGAACTGTGATGTACTTCCACAATCCAGTGAGCAAAGGTAACAGCTGTATGAATAGTCTTGACAAAGCCCCAATGTATTCCACTATATTGTATTTTGGTGAACTGTTTTTATGTGAACCTCTCTTCCTGACGTTGCACAAACAAATTTTCTATAAGACGAGTTTCTCTTTTTTTTAGTGTACTATGGCTGTTACAAATTTAAGCATTTGGTGGATGTTCAAATGAATGGATAATTCAAGCGATTCCAAATTTCATATATGTTTTACGTTACTCCGGCCTTATTAAACATGACATTATTTAATTTAATTGCAGCTGCTTTATTTTGAGCTTGAAGAAAATGGTGGTTTGAGCCTTGCGCTGCAGGTATATATACCAATTTTTTTCATTCATATATTTATATGTAATTAATTTAATTGGAGTAGTTCAGCATAGGTAGGTTTTGTATGACACGCTAAGAAAAAGACCACCACTATCAGTTGTTACTGTGGACAATATGACTTGTGACTGTCTTATTCATCTTAAAAGTTAAAAGGTAGTTTTCTTTATCAGTTCAAGTACATGACAATATGACAGAGCATACCATTCGTGCTATTATTGAACTTCACATGAACAAGATTAAGGATCCAATCGTTCTTATCTGTTATTAAACTGCATGTAGATATTTTCTTTGATGGTCTTATCTTCGACAAATTTGCTAGAACAATTCTGTTCATACTTGTGGTGTGTTGTGTTCCAGCTTCATTATATCTCACCTAACATGCAGCCTGCTGCAGGAAGACAGTGTAAAGTCTGGCAAAGTTACTTCTGCAGGAATGTACTTCCTTGGATTTCCTGTTTATCGTTTTGATCAAAATAACTCGGTGAGTTTTAGAGAAGTTCTTTCCTTTGGTTTCTCCAAGTGATTCTATGGTATTTTCCACCTCTATAAGCTCCATTTACTTTCAGGCATCTGCTGCAAAGGATCCTGATAGCGCATTTTTTAAAAGGCTGGACAGTTTCCAACCATGTGACATTAATGAACTGAAACCAGGAACCCACTTTTTTGCCGTCTATGGTATGTTGCGTTATTGGTTGCTGTGGTAACTGAGGCAGTGGGGAACTTCTTAAAATCTATTACTTATTAATTCAGGTGACAATTTCTTCAAAAGTGCAACCTATACTATAGAGATTGTGTGTGGTGAATCTTTTGCTGCTGAAAAGGAGAAACTGCAAAGTGTGGAGGCAAAGATACTCACAAAACGAGCTGAGCTGTCTAAATTCGAGGCAGAGTATCGGGAAGTATGTGCACAATTTTGTTTACATTTATTTTCTACCAGGTTCTTTCTTCGCATAGTTAGTGTTTAGGGGCTGCCAGTTTATAAGCAACACGTTTGCAGGTTTTGGCAAAGTTCACCGAAATGACCAGCAAATACACGCAAGAAATGCAAACGGTATGTGTGGTTCTGATGCTTAGCTCATATTCATTATCATGTTCTGATCTAAGTACTCATCTATGGCCTTTTGCAGATCGACGAGCTTCTGAATGAAAGGAATGTAATCCATGCATCCTATACCAACAGCACACCTCTAAAACGGAGTTCGAGCAGGAACAAATCAAAATCACCTTCAAAGTTGTTCAAATTTGACGAAGAAAAGAATCAGAGGAAAGAGAAGAAAGTGAAGGACCAGCCCATGGAGGGATGCGGAAGCGAAGATGACAATTCAAGTGAAAAGAAAGCCAAAGAACGGTTGCCAAGGAAGAGATGGTTAAACATTCCTTTCAAAGTTGACAGGAGAAAGCCATGCTGAGCAAATGTAATCCCTCCTTCAGCTGTGTCATTCTAATCTGTGGCAGTACCAAAATTTCACCTGCTCTGCTGTTTCTTGTAGGTGAATATCCAGCTGAAATCCAGATCATTTTCATTTTGACCTCCCTCGCTGTTACTCGGATGAGGGCATAAGTACCTCGTTTCTTGTTTTGTGCCGCCTAGTTTCTTTCTTGCAAAGATTGGGTGCAAGCCTGAGTTCAAGATGTATGGTTATGAGGTATGAACACTTGTAGCTCGTAGGGTTATATGCTGCCGTGGTAGGCAAATTCCATATTTTTCCAAGTGTGATGCGTTAATTTTGATTTCATTTGTTTGTAACCAGTTGTAAATATTAGTTATCGCCCCCGTTGCCTCCTGCACGCATTATCTACTTTTGCTATTTGGATTCATGATGTGTAAATAACCAAATGCCGTCTATGTAAGAACGGTACCTTGGCTGCCGGGACACTGGTTTGTAGGCCTAGTCTGATGGAGGACTTCGTGTTTTAGACATTACTAAAACAAAACGGAATGTGGCTCTAGTTATGTATGATTTGCTTAAGTTGTACAGTCACATGGATATTCCTTAGATGCACATCATCTGGGCATAATACTAGCAAGAACTGTATTAGGCTTCTGGACATAATCAAACCTCTTTCACGCTAGGACCTGGCGGGTGTTCTTTTTGAACTGTTATCGGTCGGTCACCTATATTATGAATCAACTGGCACAACTTTTTTCTTATGCACATAATAAGAATCTAACAACGGGTGCAGTTCTGGCAACTGAGGATTTAGCAGAAATTGGAACTCTTTCTGCCATACAGAACATCAATTTTTTTTTTCTGGCCAAAACAACAGAGATCCATTACGGAGAAAGAGGTCCTCACTTCCAGTCTTATAATATGGACTTGTTAGGAACAAGAAGCCACATTTTCTTTGAATGTCAGCTTTCTTCTTATTCAAATATTGGTCTTATCTTTGGTAGATAACATCCATGACAACTTAGAAAAGAAGCTTTAAATAAGCCATTTTTCGTCGCTAGGGCAGCATGGAGTGTCTGGACTGTCCACCCTAGCATTTGCAGATGCAGGAGAAGTTTGAAGGAGATGAATTTAGTTTATCTGACAAATACATGACTGAGATGAAGCCCATCTCAAATAGGTTTTGACAACATGCCAGTACTTTATTTCCATTTCCAACATCAAATAACAATAAACGCATGCACATGAATGAAGAGATAAAAATTTAAACGACACGCGCGGAGGGATAAGACGTGCGGGCGACGAAAGAAACGAGAGAGATCGGCGTGTTTGTTCCGATTTTCCTTGCTGGCGTCGTTCCTATCCCATCCCGGGCGATCGGTGGCCGCCGGCCTATAAAAGGAGAGACCTCGGTGCACACGAGGGACAGAGAGGGGACGGAGGTGAAGTTTCCCATCTGGCCAAATACTCGCAGCTAGCAATCCACAAGACCCACGCACCAACAATCCAAAGAAAACAAGCACTCGAAGGCATTCGTCTTCTGGAGAAAGAAGATGGAGACCGCCTTGAAGATCATGGACGCAAGAAACACCTGCTCCAACGGTGAGAACTAGTTTTAATCTCTCTTCTTCTTTCTCTCTCAAAGCTAGCATGGATGGTGGGTGGAATCGTGGACGTAGAACGACGCCGACGTCGCCCGAGTTCATCCACACACAGCCGCCAGCCGCGTATGTCCACCACTCCAACCAGGCTTTCTTGTCAAGGACGGCCGCGCGCCGGGGGCAAGCTAGGAGGGAGCTGTCCTAGAACCTAAGCGGCACCGATACAGATACGTGTATCGGTATCGGGCTGATACGGATACGGGGATACGACTTTTTGAAAATGCATCGATACGAGGATATGTTTTGATATTTTTGTAAATAAATAAATAAATAAATGAGCTTGCACTCTCGAGTAGCTAGAGGTGCCTACATGACCACAGTAATTTCATTTCCATTTGGCATTACCCCCACCTGTTTGTTTCTCTAAAACAACAACACGACGCCATAGTGGAGTCTTAAGATTTGTAGGTTGCTGCTCCTCTGCCATTTTAGGGAAGTGGTCGGGGTCCGGGGGAGTGAAAATGACTGAGAGTGCACGAGATGGAGTAGGGCATCGTGACTTACCTGGGCCGGACCGTGTCTGTTTTAGGGCTGACTAGGAAACGTGCCCGTGCGTTGCAACGGGAGAAAAAAGTTGGTACAGTCACGGCATGTCGCGGAAACCAATCAGGTTCAACGTGTTGGTGCACCTATGCTGCCTATTTTCCTGCCGCTACAACCAGACCACACGGTACATCGCTCCGGGAAGGACTTTGCCTCCCTCTGAATTAGGGAGTAGAGAAACCATAGGAAGGCCGATAAATCATTTTGGAGAGGAGTCTAGGTGGCCATTTGATCATCTTCTATAACCGGTGACGTTGAGGCCTCCACAGACGAATTACTTCAAATTTGAACGACGTCGCCATGGGGTTTGGGGAGAGCGCGACGGATAAAAAAAAGAAAAATACAATAATTTTCCTCTAACCCACCCATCGTAATTATATGCAGCTTTTTTATATTTAACAATAGTGTGAATACAATATTTGCATTTAAACAATACCACAGAAAACATATTATTGCATACCTACACGAGATGATCTAGACACTGATCGTCATTCAGAAGAAAAGTATGCTACTCAAATACCTGAAACCTTCAAAACATAATTAACTGGACGTCATCTGGCTGAACTCACATGACAAACCTTGGAGAATAGATGAAAGCTTTGGAAGACGATAAAGAAATTCCATGCTGCATGCACTGCATAAGCTATACCTTGACTGCAGTTTGCAAAATTTATTCTGAATTCCATATCATACATGACCCACAGAAAATAATGTAGAACCTGAAAAAATTCCAGCGTCCCATGCTCAGAGTCCCGTACCAGCAGGACGCATAATGGCGCTCTGGCAGCCACAAGTGGCGCCCCTGGCCTAGCGAGAGTGCATAGCGAGCTAAGTTATTTGCTTCTTGTTGTAGCAGATGAACTAAACGGCAAAAATAATTTTCGTGGATGACTTTGGGCCAGGCCCATAGAGGGGCCGGACTGAATTTGAGCACAGATACTCCCGATCGGGGTCTGTTCCGCGTGCTCGGCCCAGCTGAGCGATGAAACGATTAGCGACTTGTGTTTTAGTACCACCTTGACCAACTATGGATCTGTTTGAAGCGCGCGATGAGTTGACGTAGGAAGAAGCGGACGTACGACGTACCAAAAAACGGACGAAAATCGGGAGGAAGAAACACTACTCGTATTATATAGTAGAGATACGTATCCAAAAGGTATCCAACATTTTTTTAAATGGTTTATTTAGGAATACCTCCCCGGTACGTATCGAACCGGTATCCGAGTGGAATCCGTATCGGATACTATCCGACACGGACATGAGCTCCAGACCACGTATCCGTGCAGCGTAGCCTAGAACAGACCATGTCATGTCAGGTTCAGCTCGACGTACAAGCCGGAGGACAAGCTCAGCTCGGCGCAGAGGTGCAGTTCCACTTGGCGTACAGGAACAAGTGTAGATGACGGCTCGACATCTCACGGCGGCGCTCCCGGCGATGGTGGCCAGACGTGAGCAATCAGTTTAACTTGATGTACAGGAACACGTATAGGCGGCGGTATATCACGTCTGTCATCGTCGACATCTTGTCGATGCCCGGCGACGGTGGCCGGACACGAGCAAACCAGCAAGCTGGCCTCGCACGGCGAGGAGAGCAACAGCTTATACTAGTCTAAATTACACATACATACTCAATCATGAGTACGTGCATTAGAGTAAGTACGGGGCCGGTTCTGTTGCAGCTCAACAGGTGCAGCGACGGCGCACAGGTGTAGCGGGTATAAGTACAGGCCGGAGCTCGACGTACAGGAGCGGTTCAACACGGAGATACCATCCAGCGAACAGGGCTGTTTCCGTGACGGCGTGTCATCTACAGCGTCCGCCACCCAGCGACACCCTCGACACCACTTCTCCACGGATCCATGAGACTGTGCCCATGACTAAGCCGAGACTGCCGTGAACTCGGCGTCAGGCCAAGGCGAGGCGCTGACCATACCGGCCATGTCGACATGAGCGAGCGTTGGTTTTATACCGATGCCGGTCTCCTAACTACATACTCCTGCGAGGCTTACCCCTCTGCGCACCCCGACGAAGCTGTTTAGTCGTCCAGAAGTCCTAGTCAACGGACTACATCATGCCATTTCAACGCTTTCAGCGGCGCGTGTACCGACGAGGACACGGGCTCTGCCGCTGTCTACGCACACCATACCATCATGCATGCAGGACATGAAGCGAAGACGACCACACAGCTTAATCGGAGGTGTCTCGCGGCGTAACCCGCGGGAGTAACTAAGCGGGAGCCTTCCGAGGCCCCGTGAATCAGGAGACTGCAATCGCCATAGTCAGGCTGGCCGCACAGTAGGCCACGGAGCGCAGACATCTGGGAATTGTATTTGTTATCTCAAAGATTAATAAAATACTGTTTCCATATCTTTATTTTCTGTGTGTATTTATGATACACTGGCACGCCCGCATCTTTTTCTTCCTTTTACCTTTTCCCCGGTGCGCATGAGAGAGACTACTACTCCGCCCTACTCGTGAAGTACCTCGTAGGTTTTTCTCGTGTCAAACAGCTTGAAAAAACGAACAAGTAGGAAACCAGTTGTAATGCATGCCCACAAATAACAAAAGACAGCATGGCTCAAAACGCAAGCCCAGATCCTTGAAGCTTCTGCTGGACGATGCTGTCTAACTCTTGGGCCATCTCCTGGCTCATGTGGTTCACCCAGTCCCCAACCTGTCCTTTCCTATAAAACACAGAGTTACTGAAGTTCAATTTTTTCCCTCCACTAACGGCGGCACCGACCTGGTTAACTTCGAGACTGGTAAGCATCTCGAAGCTGCACAACTTCACCACCTCCTGAGCAACACCGGCGCTCTCCTCGTCTTCGGTGAACGGCGCACCGAGGAATTCCGCTAGCTTCCTCACGACCTGCACGGGATCTGACTTGAGCTCTTCGTACTTCAAGAAGAGAACATTGTCAGGTCTTGCCACGCTCTCGTTCCAGTACTCGAGGCAGTGATCCCAGAAGGGCCCAAAGGACGAGAAACCCTGGGAGAACATGCTGAAAGCATCGTCCATAGATAGGTTAAAACCATCTAGCAGCTTGTTCTCGAAGTGCAGCCTCGACACCAGGGCGTCCTTGGGGTCCCGGCAGAGGTACACGACACGACGACAACACGAGGCCGTGCCAGGTGGCAGCATCGACAGGGGTATGTGCGTGGCGAGGAGCCTCGGGGACGGGAGCGCCTCGATGTGGGTGTGGTCCATGCCGACGCCAGGGAACTCAATGAAGGGCACGATGTGCTGTGGGTGGCCGGTGAGGAGCGGGTGGTCGGCGAAGGTGTGGCGGGAGCGGGTGGTGATGGCGAAGGCGAGGGCCTTGAGCCAGGTGGTGCCGCATTTGGGCTGCGTGGCGAGGATGATGTCGTCGGCGCGGGGCTTGAAGGCCTTCTGGAGGAGAAGTATCCTCTCCACCATCAGCGGCCGGAACCAGTAGCTCTTGTACTGGATCAGTGGCTCCGTCCAGCCCTCTCTCGCCGGGAGCGTGGATACGAAGCCTTTAACGTCGATTTCTGCTTCGGCCACCAGGACATCTCCCGTTGGTGGACTCTTGGTGGCGGCGCTCCCTGCTAGGTCGTCACTCCTTGATGATTGGAGCTGAGGCATGGTTTTGAACTCCTGGCTTCTGAGCTTGTGGTGGTATATATGCGGGATGATGTGTTTGGCAATATATAGCATGGATGGGCATCAGAGGCGGAGCCAGGCCCCAGGCCACCAGGGCTATGGCCCTGGGCGCAGCGACTGCATGTAGCCTTGACTGTAGCGCATTGTAGCGTACTGTACCTCTGAAGCGCGGCCCGGGGCGTGTCTCGAACCTGCCTCCGCTACTGATGGGCATTGTACGTTGAAGCCGTCTGCTGTTATAATTTACCAGATTCACGTACGTGGTGCATGCAGGCACCACACATGAAAAGATCAGATCATGCCGATCGATGCACGCACAAGGCACGATGGACGAACTCCTGCATGCATGTCCGGCCAGCTCCATCACATTCATTGCCACTGCATTCATTCCTAGCGAACATATTCACCAGACCGAGGACGGCGGTACGAATTCCATCTCATCTGCAAGGCCGGCGAAAAGCGAGCCAAAATTGTTCCTTCCGAGGAGCCATCGTCGTCGTCCTCCTCACAAAATGCTTTGCGATAATCATTCGAAGCAATAATTCCGGAGTATTGTTCCCGTGCAAAAAATTCCTCCTGCAAAGGCCAAAGGGGAATCTTTCCGGGACGAATCATGCAAGAGATATATAGAGGCGAAGATGAGTTAAAAATAGTACAAAACCCTGTTCAAATTGATCCTCTAGCTGACATGGTAGTACAAATAACAATTGATTAGCCAAGTACCGAGACCTGTACGTCCAGAACTTGCTATTCGCAACTACGGAGTAGTAGCTACTACAGATACCACCTATCGTATTTGAAAAAGCTCTAGGCCCATCAACTGGGTAAGAATGTCAACAATCCATCGTATTTGAAAATGTATGAGATAGCATGCACCGGTAAAACTTTGAATACACCCTGTTTGAAATCGTACGTGGTGCATGCAGGCAGACATGGATAGATTATATATATGCCGATCGACGCACGCACAAGGCACGACGAACTCCTGCATGCCCAAGCTCCATCACATTCCTCACCACTGCATCAACCAGCGGAGGTCCCGGCGGGGAAGATGAGTTGAAATAGATAGTGCGTTCAAATCGAGCCTCTCCAGTTGACATACTGGCAATTTTCCAGAGTATTTGTCAAGTACAGAGACCTGTCCAGAATGAACTTCAGATACATGTGCAGCGCCACCGAGGTCTCACCATGGAAACCTAGCATGTACCAACAGCTGCATTCAGGGACACGGCGTCGCCGCCCCTTCAAAATCCAGCTTGGGAGCTTCCGACTCCCCCAGCTTTTAAGGAGCAACCACACACTTCTCCATCCTATCCTATTGGAACAATGGCCGACTACGTTGAACTGCACGACCAGGCAAGGACACTGTCGTACCCACTATTTATGGGATGGACCCTGTCGAGTGGAGCATATTAACGAGGAAGGGAATTCAAGCTCTCCATCAGCAACACCGCTGCCAGGATGGTTCAGTGTCAGCCAACTCAGGAGCTCGCAGCTATTGAACGACCAGCGTAACGAGACCTCCGGCGACAACAAGCCAGCAAAAAAAATCCAAGGCTCCAAGTCGACATGGAGTAAACAACAGGTAGCCCGAACTACTTAGGTTGCCCGCTCAACTCATCCACAATTGATCGAACACCCGGAGGCTATACACGTAGGGGCACACAACCTCACCTTTACTATCACAAATTTACAGAATACCCCACAGTTTTCTCTATCACTGATACCTGTTACTCATACTGTCATACATCATACACGATACCTTTTACCCTGTTACATTCTCACTCACAAGATCAAGCGAAGAAACACCAATCCACCAAATACCCGGGGGCTTTGCGACTACTAACTCGCCAAACGTGACACTACTAACTCGCTCAAACAACAATAAGGCTCCTACTAAAACTTCCGGTCAAAACCATGCGCTCAAAGTGTTCAGGGTCATGTCATCCACCCAGATTTCCTCTGATTGCCCATAGCTATTGTTCGGTTGTGTGAGCTGGTACCATGGAGACCACGAACAACGACAGGGTCAATAATGGATGAATGCTCACTCTGACCGCTTACACTAATGGATTCTAAAATGATCTGTCCAATCAAGTCTAAAATTATGCCGGAGGCCTCAAAAACCGCCGGTACAGGTAACTGGAACGCAGAAACCATTAGTGGGGATTGGTCGGGTGACCCAAGACCAAAACGCCAATGCAGGGCACGGTGCAGGAATTTCTGAACCCCGATGCAATCCACATCGGAGGTAATGGTTCTCCAAAAGAGACACTTCAAAAAAGTGAACAATGCACAACGTTGTCGCCCAATCAAAATTGTAGGTTTTCACCCAGGAGAAAATCCAAACTCTCTAGACAACACCTTCAACAAGGATTACACCGCTGATTCCACCTTGCATATCGAGACTTGGCACTCGACGAGCACCAGTAACTAGGCTCACATGCACATGTGGCGTAAAGAAAGGAACATCATCGTTGTGCAACCATGCTCGCAAAACAACCCGTGAAGCAATGTGTTTGTTGCATCCAAACTCCGCTTCTACCAATATAAGTCTTCCAATAATAACTGTCTTAACATTCCCCACCTCCGCCACACCATGAAAATCGCAAGCGTCGACATGTCGCATTGTGTCAACGGAAGGAAGAGCTTTGGGACACGCCCCCTTGAAGCCCCGTGAGGTGAAAGTTGTGGGCACATAACTCCGATCCAGAGGTTTAGAAGCACATATGCCGATCAGTGAAGACCGCCAGCGACCAGATCAAGTACAACGATAACAGAAATGTCGACAAGTGGGCGGAAGAACACCACTAGGGCTACCATCATACCACCTTTGTTTGTGTTGAATATAAATATATTGTCTAGCCCCTTTCCATCAGTTCGGACTTTTGGTTTAGATGGCTAGTGCAGCAATTCTATATGGTATCAGAGCCAAGAGGTCTCGAGTTCGAGACCCCGCTCACACGGATTAAAAACAAGAAAAAAAGATCCTGCGGCCCGCTCCTATCCCACGCTAAGGACTAAAATAGACTAGACGTGAGGGGGAGTGTTGAATATAAATATATTGTCTAGCCCCTTTCTATCAGTTCAGACTTTTGGTCTAGATGGCTAGTGCAGCAATTCTATAGTTCGAACTGGATCGCCACCGGACAAACCTTACATCAGACCGCGGGAGGGATACGTGAGGAATATTACCCTGTTAGGAAGCCAGATCCGCCGCCTCGTCCGCAACCACGACCACCACCGCCATGCGGCCAGCGAAAGGTCGATGCCGCCGCTAGCCCAGTTAAGTACAGTTTCTTTTGCTTTGCAGTTTTAATGTTGTGGGTGTATTCGGACTAGCCGGGTATGAATTTTGAACTATGCATGTTGTCCGCGGCGAGTTGTAATCGTGTTGTTCTTGAAATGTTATCTTCTATAAAAAAATATGGTACATCCTTGGCGCACTCTCGAAAATAAAAATAAAACAAATCTCATTTTACACGATGTCAAACCCAAATATATGTCAACTTTAAAACCCATGGTTGCAAGACATGGGCTGATCTCTGATCTGAGAGGCGATTCGATCTTCAATGTTTGTAAATATTCTTCCTAACCTTTCGTGAGATGTAGATCAGGGGTGAGTATATGCGCGTGTATGTGAGCGTCTGCGTTGTACTGTATTTTGCAAAAAAAAAAACCTTTCGTGAGATGTAGATCTAGACAAACCTTTTTTTTCTTTTTGCGGGTTAATGGACATCCGAGCAGTGTTAGATCATCTCTAGCAGAAACCTTAAACCGCAGAACCTTAAAACAGATATAAGGTTCGCGAAACTCACGTTTTTTGGGCGAAAACGAGGCGTGACATAGCAGAACCCATAACGCAGAACCTTAAAACAGAATAAACCACACAGTTTTTTTAGCATTTCAACAAGTCTTTACAAATGACATAAAAATTGAATAACGAATAAATAATAACTAAATTATAAATATTGTAAGCTGCATAGCTCAAACAATAATCCATATTATTACAATAATAGTTTGAATCACACGGATTAAACAATAATTCAATACAAGAATAGTGCCGAATGGAAACAATTGTTTGAATCACACATGAATGAAATGAAATGAAACAAATGACACATAATTACTGCCTATGCAACTGCCAGATGTGATCAACCAGGTCAAGCTGTAGCTGCTTGTGTGTGTTTGCATCCTCAATCTCCCGGTAAGTCTGAAGAAATGATTCAATGCGATATGGGTTTCTAGATGGCTTCACACGGCTGCCAACATTGTCATATGACAACTCCAAGTTCAACTCCCTTTCATCCTCTACGATCATGTTGTGAAGAATCACACAACATGTCATGATGTTTTTCAGAGTTTTCTTGTCCCAAAAACGAACAGGTCCTCGAACAATGGCAAACCTAGATTGCAAAACACCAAATACTCTCTCTATGTCCTTTCGACATGCCTCTTGTGCCTTTGCAAATTCAGATTCCTTTTTATTGATAGGCTTTGAGATGGCCTTCACAAATTTAGATCAAGAAGGTTAAATAACATCGGAAAGATAGTATCCCTTTGTATAATCATGCCCATTACCATAATAATGCCCAGTGAAATTGTAAGCCGGAGCATCACCATTGGCTAGCCTACCAAGTAGATGTGACCTATGCAACACATTGATATCATTGAGCGTGCCCGGCAAACCAAAAAGCAATGTCAAATCCATAAATCCTCAGATGCAACGGCCTCAAGCACAATTGTTGCATCACCCCCTTGCCACAATACTGCCCGTGCCAGGACTTCGGGCAATTTTTCCAAGTCCAATGCATACAATCTATACTACCTAGCATGCCCGACCAACCTCGCTTCTCATTTGATGCCATCAACCTCACCATGTCTTCTTCGTTTGGTGCTCGAAGATAGAATTTGCCAAAGACACGAATGATCACTTTGGCAAACCTATGAACCGACTTGATTGTAGTATCTTCACCAATGCGAAGATACTCGTTGGCGTAGTCAGCTGGAATGCCATATGCAATCACTCTCATTGCGGCCGATATCTTTTGATATGCGCTAAATCCGATCAAACCCGCAGCATTCCTTCGGCGGGTAAAATAACGACGATTCGCCTCGCAAGCTTGTACTATTTTCACGAAAAGAGAACGACATACGGTACCTTTTCGGAAGATGTGAAGCCGGATACGTCGGTATCTCGGCGAAGTAATCTCGCATGAGAAGCTCGTTGTCGTAGAAGCGGTTTCGAGGAATGCAAAGGCGGCCAGCTTTAGATCCTTGCCGCTGTCTTGCATACCGATCCTCGAACTCCTTGACGGCGAGGACCGCGACCACCATCTGCCGCCGGCAGCTCTCGAACAATGTCTCTACGTCGGAGTCATCGGAAGAGGATGAATCCGAGAGCAAAAATTCGGCGCACGGGCTCAACTCCATCTGGAATGCATACCGGACCATAAGTACCGCCTAATCTGACGGAAACCATAGTTAAATCGACCGGAGAAACTCTTACCGATAGATCCGACGCGGCGGCAGCGATTTGGCCAGGGAGCGCTCTCCACTCGGGGCGGCGACTCAGAAATGGCCGGCGAGGTAGATCCGGGGCGGGGGCGACTCGACGGGGGCGCGGCGACAACAGATGCGGCGGGGGAAATGTCTAAATCGAAGGCGGTGGGCTGGCGGCGGAGACGGCGGCGAGATGGGGGGAAGAAGACGAGATCGCGTGAGCTGAATAGTCCCTCCCGCCAACCGCTTTTGCCATATACATGGCCCCCGCGGTTCGTGAGCAAAATCTGTGCATTCGCGGTTCCGCGGGCCGATTTCACGGGCGCACTGAAAAACATTTACGGGTCGGCTTTTGAGGTTTCTGCTATTTCCATTTACCATTTACGACGGTTATTTTGATATTTTGAGGTTCCGTGGCTTTTAAGGGCTTTGCTAGAGATGCTCTTAATGGCGGAGGCCGGGGTATATAAACACTATCGAGGAGTTGGTTGTTTGGGGGTATTTACATATACACAGACGACACCCCTAGCTAATCAATCCATGGCCTCCGACCCTGAGCGCCTTCGAGCCCTCACGGCCTTCGACGACACCAAGGCCGGCGTCAAAGGCCTCGTCGATGCCGGCGTCACCGCCATCCCATCCATCTTCCACCACCCGCCCGAGTCCCTCCCTGCAGTGGACGCCAAGCCTCACCACTTGGCCATCCCGGTCATCGACATGGCGTCAGGCTCACGAGCCGAGCTTGTTGCCCAGGTGAAGGCGGCCGCGCAGGCGGTGGGCTTGTTCCAGGTGGTGAACCACGGCGTGCCGGGCGACCTTCTCACGGAGATGCTCAGCTCGGTGCGCGGCTTCCACGAGTCTCCCGTGGAAACGAAGCGCCCGTACTACAGCCGGGACCACCGCCGGCGAGTACAGTTCAACTCCAACTTCTACCTGTTCCAGTCGCCGGCGGCCAGCTGGCGCGACACCATGTTCCTCCAGATGCCGGCGGCGGCGTCGGAGGAGATCCCGGTGGCGTGTAGGGCCGTCACGCCGGAGTACGCTCGGCAGGTGCAGGGGCTAGGCCGTGCTCTACTGGAGCTTCTGTCGGAGGCGCTTGGTGTGGATCCAGGCTACCTGGAGGAGGAGACGATGTGCCTGGACCGGCTGAGCATCAACTGCCACTACTACCCGGCGTGCCCGGAGCCACACCTGACGCTGGGCACCCCCAGGCACGCCGACGGCAGCCTCATCACCGTGCTCCTCCAGGACACCGTCGGCGGGCTCCAGGTGCTCCTCGATGACGACAAGTGGGTGGACGTGCCGCCGGTGGCGGCAGCGCTGGCGGTCAACGTCGGCGACTACCTGCAGCTCTTGTCCAACGACACCTTCAAGAGCGTGGAGCACCGTGTGGTGGCGAAAAGCGTGGGGCCCAGGGTGTCGGTCGCCTGCTTCATCACGCCGAACCCGTCGTCGGCCAGGGTGCTCGCGCCCGTCGTCACCGGCGACGGCGGCGCCGCGCGGTACAAGAGCACGTCAGTGGAGGACATGTTCCGGTACTACAGGACTAGAAGCCGCGACGGAACCTCCGCACTACAGCATTTCAGGATCTGAATCTCGTCTCATCAGCTGCCGATTCATGCAATGCAACCGCAGGGTTTCCTTTCCCTTCGAATAACGGTGCATGCATGTGTTTTCTGTTCTCGGTCCAGCAACTTTGCAAGTGATGTTTAGCAAATCCGTTTCGAATAAACATGTCATAATAAATTACATTGCACATCCTCTTACACAAAAAATTGTGTATTCCCTTCCCAATGCTTTAATTGATAATATTTCATAATTTTGACTACAAAATGACGGAAGACATATTTATCATTTGTATGGATGTGATTCCAGGCATTCACCCGACTGAAGAAATCGATACATCAGGTCGGCATCATAAGGCATGCATTTTGTCACACAAGTGCAGCGTCAACATTAACTAAGAGCATCTCCAAGAGCTTACCTAAATTTTGACTACCCAAAACCATTATAGGTAGAGGAGAGAGAAGGTTTAGGTATCCAGAAAATTTTCTGCTTTTCTAGCTTACCTAAAACTAAATACCCATATTGATATCTGCAAGTAGGAGGGCGTGCAGCCACTTGAAGGGCGAGAGGGGAATGAGTGGCGACTGGGCTGATGCCCCAGGCGGCGCTTCAGGGCCTCTCGCGGGCACCCCTCCGGGAGGCAGGTTCTGGGCGCTGGCCGAGGCCGAGTCGGATGAGGAGCCGGGCTCGCCGCCGTCCGTGGAGCCGGGTACTTCGTTGAGGTTTCTGTGCCGTACGCCATCGCCACGTCCTTGCGACCTGGAAGTCTCAGCTCGCCGATCCAAAAACATGGAGAAACGTCGACGACAAAGGTACAACGATCTGTTATCTCCTGTTGGTCTTCCTTGTGCAGGTCCGACGGTCCTTCACCGGCGGTTGAGGAGTTCGATGCGTGTTCCGGTGTTATCACCAACATGCTTCTTTGAGGAAGATTTCAATGCAAAAGAGTGGACGATGGTACAACGACGGCACGCCAAGGCTACACGCGGAAGGATTCGGCATGGAAGAGCAGCTGTCCGGGCTTCGTCTCGGACTCCGGCGAGCTGGCCCTCGATGAAACCTATTTTTTCAGATCAAGATTCAAGTTCTACATTTCAAAATAATTCGAATTCAAGACTGTTGGGCTGTACCGGGCAGAAGGCCGGGTTTCAACCTTTCGTCAATGGGCCAGCGGTAACGGGTCACAAGGGCCTGCCAACGTTGCGCTCTACGTTGCATCCGGTGCCCAAGGCGCTGAGTAGGGTTTTAGGTAGGGTCTGGCGGCGATCAAAGGACTCGATACAATCTATTCCACCGGGTAGGGCTTCGTCGTGTGAGGCAATGGAGTCTCGTGGCGGCGGCAACCCTGCTAGAGGTGGTGGTTTCAATGGGTACAACCGTGGTGCTCCGTTTGGCACCAATGGGCGCGGTGGACGGGCTGGTCCGCCGGATGCTTTTGGTCGCGGTGGCTTTGTCGGTGGTCATCATCCTAATGGTAGGGCTGGTGTCTACGAGAGAGGTGGGATGTCTGGAACGGCCAATGGTCGTGGGGATGTTGGCCAAGATCAATACTTCAATCCGACGATGGACCATGGCATGGCTGGCCGTGGTGGTTTTGGTAATCAGATGCTTCATAGGGGTAATGGACGTGGTTATGGTGCTGCACAAGGTGGCACAAACTATGGACAGCAGTGGAACAATGCTCACAACTGGGATGATCAGAACTACGATTGGGAGCCAAATCATGAGTTAGAGGCGGCACCGTTCAATGGTAATTTTGGCAATTTTGAGGAAGGATATTATGCTGGGGATCACAACGGTGGGCAAGCTGCTGGTGGATCCAATGGACCAGGTGGACACAGAGTTCGCCCTCACAATTTTGGTGGCCGGGGTAATGGTGGCAGGTATGTGCGTGGACGCTACGGGCGTGGACGGGCCGGCCGGGTGACCACGCAAAACTTTGCTCGTCAAGAAGAGGTTATACCAGAGGTGGTGCATCAACGTATTCGGGAGGCTGTAGCTGCCCTTCCGAAGGAGGCTAATCCAGCGGGGAACGCCGTCGCCACAGAGGTGGTGGTAGCACCTGAACCTGTTCCTATAGCGCAAGGGGAGAACATGTCTGATGCCGAAGTTGCTAAGCAAGCTGCTGCCAAGCTTCCTAAAAAGAAAGATAAGGTGTTGTGTTTTAGGTGTATTCAGACAGGGCATTATGCAATTGACTGTAAGGTGGAGTTGTGCTTGTACTGTCAGAGGGCTACGCATGAGTCTAAGGATTGTGCCCTGCTGTCTGCGCCGAAGCCAGTAGCTGTTATGTACGGTTTGGCTAATGACAACCTTCTGTTCTTTGACACTCCGAGATCTGAGGGATTGAGGGTGCTCAACACTAGTGGCAAGGTAGGCAAGATCAGAGTTTCGGGTGGTATGATGACTGCTCAAGATGTAGTGCATGAGCTGGAATGGTTGGTGCAAGGGGACAATCAATGGGATGTCTCTACAGCTTCAGCTGATTCTTTTCGTGTGGTTTACCCAACGAAACTTGATTTCACTAGGCTTCGGAAAATTGGACTCATACATGTGGAGGAAAAAAATACGACTATGCATTTCGAAGATTGGGTTGACGAGGATGTCCAATCTTATGACCTTGTTGATGTTTGGGTCAGAGTTAGAGGTTGTACAGAGGAGCTTCGCAGGGACTATCTTGCCCTGTTTGCTGTAGGTTCTCTGATTGGGAAAACAAAAGAGGTGGACATGTTATTTACTAGAGATCACGGTTTGGTTCGTATGAAGGTGGCCTGTGCTGAACCATCGGCGATTCCGAGGAAAGTTGATCATACCTATGATGGTGTGGGGTATATGCTCAGATTTGAGGTAGAAGGAAATGAAGGAGAGGATGCCGAGATGGATGATTTTGATCCTGATGACGATATGGAGGGGAATGGTGGGAAGAAAGATAAGGAAAATGATGATGATCTAGAGGACAATGACAAAAAAGAAGACAAGGTAGTGGACAATATTAAGACCCAAACCAACTCTGAAGAGCCATTGGGCTCGGCTAAGAGTAGTGCAGGAAATAATGGTGGTACTTCAACTGTAGAACATGTTTTTTCAACTCCCTCGATTCAATTTGGGACGGTTGACTTGAAGTTGCTGAAATGTGTTTCGGTGCCAAGGAGGTTATGGGGTGACAGAGTGGAAGATGATGAGGAAAGTCTACCGTCACCTATGGCTGCTTCTGCGCCCCTGCTATGGCTGGCCGTGTGTTTGGTTTGGAGGTCGACAAACTCGCTGCGGCAAAGACTGTCGTCGCGGAGTTTTCTGGGCTCCTTGCTGTGGCAGAAGCATGTGAACAGCGGCCTGGTTATTCTGGTACAACGGTGTTAGAGCGTGAAAATGTGCTTGATGATTGCAAGATGGTCACGGGTGCAGAAGGCAGTGGCTTCTCTCCGATGGCCAGTCCGAGATTGATTGGGAGCACCGTTCCTCAGACCTCATATCCTAGGTCTAGCAGTGCATCGATTGATTCATGTGCCTCGTCGTTGCCTACCTCGCCACGGACTCCAAAGGGGGTTCCTCGCCTCAGGTCGTCTGCAACTTCACCACAAGGGACAGGAGTGTTCCTTGGTGGTCGTTATTCGCAAGCGGAGGTGGTGGCTTTCGGTGGTATTCTGGAGTCTCAGGCGGTCGACATCCGATCAAGTGCTCGGATTAGCGCCAAGAAGGACTCAGACATCACGGTGCTGGAGAAGGCTCAGAAGAGAGCTCAGGACCGAGATGATATACAGGCATCATGTAATGCTTTTGTATCTAAATTTTCTATTGCATCTATTCCTAATGAGGTAGTAGTTGCTAGGGCAGCGAAATTGGGTATCTCTTTGGGCGTTTCTCCTAGCCAAGTTACTACTTCAATTTCTGCTATTAAGGATTTAGATCTTGAGCATACTCTTATCACTTTTAAAAAAAGGAAAGAAGATGCAGCGGTAGCGAAAGATAATTCTGATAGTCTGGTTTTAAATAAGGCTATGTGTTTGAGTAATGATCTAGAGGAGGAGGAGCGTTCGAATTCCGAGGGTCATAAGGATCCTCAACCTGACGTTTTATTCAGGAAAAAGAGGGGGTGTAGGAAGAAGTCTGACCACTCCATTCTTCGTAGAAGTACAAGAATTAAGAAAAACTCCGGCAAAACATTCAGTTGTCTCCGAAACTATCAGGGAGCATAAGTTGAATTTTTTTGCGGTCATAGGAACTGGTAGGGATAATTTCTCAACCCCTTTTCTGAATAATCTTGCGGCTGGGCAAGATTTCGTTTGGTTTTTTCTTCCACCGCAAGGTAGATCAGGAGGTATTCTTGTGGGGTTTAGAGCCAGTACGTTAGCTATTAAGAATATTGACCCAGGGGAAAGGTGTGTTAAGTTTCATCTTACCTCTAAAAAAGATAATTTCGAATGGGCTCTCGTGGTAGTTTATGGTGCAGCTCAAGACGACCAAAAGGGGGAGTTCTTGGCCGAGCTGGTTAGAATTTGTGAGGATGAACAGTTGCCTCTTTTAGTAGGGGGTGATTTTAATATCATTAGAAGACAAAGTGAGAAGAACAATGATAATTTTTATGCTAGATGGCCGTTTATTTTTAATGCTATTATTGAAAGTTTAGATCTTCGTGAGCTAGATCTTGCTGGAAGACAGTACACTTGGGTGAGTCGTAGACCTAACCCCACTTATGGAAGTTGGATAGGGTTTTGGCAAGTGTATCTTGGGAACAAAATTTCCTTTAGTGAGCGTACGGGCGCTTACGAGGGCAGGCTCGGATCATACACCGCTTCTCATTGACTCGGGTGAGCAAGCATACCTGGGTAATAAAGCACACTTCTCTTTTGAGCTTTCATGGCTAAGGAAAGAAGGCTTTTTTGAGATGGTGGTGAAAGAATGGACATCAGTGTCCCATGGGGTAGTCCGATGGAGGTTTGGCAGAACAAGATCCGCCACCTCCGTTCGTTTTTGAGGGGTTGGGCTAAAAACCAAAGTTGTGTTTACAAGAAGGAGAAAGCCCGGCTTTTAAACCTTATTGAAAGTCTAGACTTAAAAGCTGAATCTATTCCTCTCAATGATTCCGAAAGGGAAGCCATGAGAGATGCTACTGATAAAGTAGCTATTTTAAGAAGAGATGAGGAATCTAGATGGGCACAACGAGCTAAAATTAAACATGTGCAAGAGGGTGGGAACAACACTAAATATTTTCATCTTATTGCTAATGGCAAGCATCGAAGGAAAAAGATCTTTCAGCTTGAACAAGATGAGGGTATTATTTCTGGACATGAAAATATTAAAAATTACATAACCAATTTCTACAAAAGGTTGTTTGGGGCGCCGGCCAAAAACAATTTTTCTTTGGTAGAAGCGGAGACGTTAGATATTCCTCAGATTTCTGTAGAAGAAAACTTGCTTCTTACTGCGGATTTTCTAGAAAAGGAAGTGCATGACGCAATTTTGCAGATGGAAAAGAATAAAGCACCGGAACCAGACGGGTTTCCTGCTGAATTCTACCATTTTTTTGGGAATCTATCAAGTTTGATCTCATGAGGTTGTTTGTAAGCTTCCAAAAAGGGGAGCTGCCTCTGTTTCAACTTAACTATGGAACCATTATTTTGCTTCCCAAAAAAGAAAATGCGGTTCAGATACAACAATATCGGCCTATTTGCCTACTAAATGTTAGTTTCAATTTTTTTACAAAAGTTGGAACGAACAGGGTGACGGCTGTAGCACAGAAGGTGATACGCCCAACCCAAACAGCCTTCATGCCAGGGAGACATATCCTTGAAGGAGTGCTTATTCTACATGAAACTGTCCATGAACTTCATAGGAAGAAAATGGATGGCGTGCTTCTGAAAATTGACTTTGAGAAAGCATACAACAAGGTACAATGGCCCTTTTTACAACAAGTGTTGCGTATGAAGGGTTTTGACGCCAAGTGGTGTCGTTGGGTGGAGAATTTTGTGAGCCGAGGTACCGTGGGAATTAAAGTTAATGACGATCTAGGTCATTGCTTTCAAACTCACAAAGTTTTAAGACAGGGGGATCCGTTATCACCAATGTTGTTCAATATTGTGGCCGACATGTTGGCAATTTTAATTGCAAGGGCTAAAGAGGATGGTCAGGTAGAGGGATTAATACCCCACCTAGTAGAGGGGGGAGTGTCTATCCTTCAATACGCTGATGATACTATTCTTTTTATGTCACATGATATAGCAAAGGCTTTAAACATGAAGCTCATCTTATGTATGTTTGAACAGTTATCAGGACTGAAAATTAATTATCATAAGAGTGAGCTCTTTTGTTTTGGTAAAGCAAAAGAGGTTGAGGATCAATATAAGAACCTATTTGGTTGTGAATCTAGTTGTCTCCCTTTTAAATACTTGGGCATCCCTATTCATTTCAGAAAGCTAAAAAATGGGGAGTGGAAACCGGTGGAGGACCGGTTTGAAAGGAAGCTCGCAAGCTGGGTTGGGAAGCTTTTGTCATATGGTGACAGACTCATATTGATAAATTCGGTCCTAACAAGCCTACCCATGTTCATGCTTTCCTTTTTCGAAATACCTAAAGGGGTACGAAAACGTATGGATTATTTTAGATCTAGATTTTTTTGGCAGAGTGATGGACACAAGAGGAAGTATAGGCTTTCTAAGTGGAACATCATTTGTCGACCAAAGGAGCAGGGGGGACTAGGGGTAGAGGTTTTAGAGGTAAAAAACAAGAGCCTTTTATGCAAATGGTTGTTCAAGATTTTATCAGGAGAAGGAGTTTGGCATGAGTTAATTGTGAATAAGTATTTGCAGTCTAAATCTCTATCCCAAGTTAAAGTTCAACCCCATGACTCTCCATTTTGGAAAGGGTTGATGAAGGTCAAGGATGAATTTTTTGACCGTGGTTCTTTTAATGTGGGTAATGGGGAGAGTACCCGTTTTTGGGAGGATACATGGCTGGGGGATAAGCCCCTGTCCATTCAATATCCGTCCCTTTACCGTATAGCACAACGAAGAAATGTCACGGTAGCAGATGTGTTAGCACAAGCCCCTCCGCCGAACTTAGGTTTTAGGAGGGCTTTGACTGGTACTCGTTGGGATAGATGGCTGCATCTCGTTAGCAGATTAATGGATGTGCATCTTTCTAACTCTACCGATGTGTTCAAATGGAAGTTGACCACATCTGGTGTTTTCACGGTAAAATCTCTTTATCTAGATTATTTGAGTGATAATACTAGATTTCTTCGAAAATATATTTAGAAGATGAAGGTTCCACTTAAAATAAAGATTTTTATGTGGTTCTTATATCGGAAAGAGATTCTTACTAAAGACAATCTAGCCAAACGTAATTGGAATGGATGTAAAAAGTGTTGTTTTTTGTGATCAAGAGGAAACAATCCAGCATTTGTTTATATCCTGTCCATTTGCTAAAATGGTTTGGCGTGTGGTGTTCATGGCCCTTAATATTCATCCTCCAATAAGTGTTGCTAATTTGTTTGGGAATTGGCTAAGAGGGGTAGATAAGAAAGAGAAAGTGCAAATTCGAGTAGGAGTCTGCGCTTTGCTCTGGGCTATTTGGAACGCACGCAATGATGTAATCTTTAACGGTGCAAATATTTCTTCATTTATGCAGGTTATACCGATGACTATTCATTGGATCTGTACGTGGTCTTACCTACAACCAATGGACAAGCGAGCCGTTCTGGATTCTGGGTGCAGCCAGCTCCTTTTGGTTACACGGGAGCTATATACCCGGTGCAGCTGGCATTCTGATCTCAGGATAACATGTTGATGCAGTGCCACACTTTGTTATCCTTTTTGTTTAGATGGTTGATTCATGTATTGACCCTGTGCGACACATGATGTATCTTCCGTAATGATTGAACCTTAATAAAATCAATAAAGGCCGCATGCATCAATCGATGCAGAGGCTGGGACTTCCCCTTTTCGAAAAAAATATCTGCAAGTAGGACCCACATGTCAGTGGGTTAGAATTTCTTTTTCTTTTTTTCCTCATTCTTTTCCCTCTCCTTCCCCGTGCGGCTCCATCTCTGCCGGCCGCCGGCCGCCGCCGTCTCCCTCCCCATGAGCCTCTATTCCTGCCGCCTTCTCTCCTCGCCGCCATCCCTCCCCGTGCCCCTCCATCCCCGCCGCCCTGCCCGCTAGGGCTGCCATCCTCGCGGCCGGGTCAAACTCGGCGAGGAGCTCTTCCGGCGGTACCGACCTCTCGTCTTCGTCGATTCCTGGTCGTCGCGGCCTTCCCAAGCCGAAGCAAGGCGGGGGGAGGCGTGCGCGGTCGCCGGCGGCTCAAATCGCGTCATCACGCCCGAAGACGGGAGCTCGATGCAAAGGTCGCCGGCGGGCTCGATGCGGTGTTGGGAGAGATTCCGGCTGGGAGAAAGCGGTGGGGGTCGAGGAGGGGTGGGGCGAGCGACGGACGGCGCGCCGGTGACCGGAGGCGGCGGGGACGACGGCGGCGCGGCTGGAGGTCGGCGTAGGGTGGGGTCGGAAACTTCCGAGCGGGGCGGTTGGTGGTTCGCGCCCACTTTTTAGGTAGGATGGGTAGTTGCCCCAGAATACCCAAATTTGCCAATTCTGAGCTAGAATTTAGGTAAGAACCTAATTTTTTTTTGCTAGGGACCACTTTTAGGTAAGCTCTTGGAGCTGCTTTTTTGCTCCCAATACCTAAAAAAAAGTAGTTTTTGGGTATTGAGAGGAAATTTAGGTAAGCTCTTGGATATGCTCTAAGAACATCAATGGACGACTCAGATTAAGGAGCAGAAGTGAGGCCCAGCGAGCCCAATAATCCGTAAGTATAAGGAAAAAATAGTACGGCCCGCTGATGAAGCCTTAGCAAATCGACCAGCCACCACCGCCTCCACCTGACCCGCGGCCACCACCTCCCCCACCTCTTAGGGTATGTTCAACCGTGCGCGCCCCCACGCCATTTTCCTGCGCTAAAATGGGCCTTCTGGGGGGCCCGACGCTATTTCTCGGCCTGGGAGCGCCGGTTCCAAGCCATGGAACCCGAGACGCTACCTTGAATCCACCTATCCGTCCAGAAAAAAGTTTTCTTTCCGTTTCCAACCACGACCTTGGCTGCAGCATTAAAAAATTGTCTAATATTCTCCTCAACTGACGAGAACACATCAGGGAGTTCCAAGGTTTGTCAGCCGTTCTGATGCTCCAAGCCTAGCTAACATGCATGGCCGCGTTCATAACTTCAAGGTCCAAGATGACCAGCCTGCCCTGCAGTTTGGGCTTGCAAACCATAGGCCAAGCGACCATGTAGTGACCCCCATTGACAGTTTATGTGCCCTTCCATAAAAAATCTTTACGGATTTTATCGATAGCTTTGAAGAACCACGGTGGAGGGTGTAACGAAATGAGATAAAAATTGTCATAGAGGAGAGCACAAATTGGACCAAGATAAGCCTGTCGCCGTGAGTAAGCACGTGAGTTTTCCAAGCTTTCCAAGCTGCAAGTCTCCTTATTTTGTCAAGTAAGTTCTGAAAATCTCCCTTGCGGTTGTTTCTATAGTGGAGGGGTAGTCTGAGATATGTGATCGGCAACACTTCAATACGGCAGGCAAGGATCCCGCTGATCTCGTTGATCCGATCCGGATCATAGACAATAGGTGTGATACTACTCTTTACCAGCAGGTTGCATCTTAGTCCAGAGACTCCTCCGAAAGCCTCAAGGAGGAATCTAACCATAGATGCCTCACTGGCTGAAGTGTTCATGAAGAGGATCACGTCATCGGCGTAGACTGAAAGCCTTAGTGGAGATCTTGCCTTTCATGTATAGGAGATAAGAGCCCCTCTTCTTTGGCTTTGAGGAATAATAAACTGAGTGCATCCATGACGAGTATGAAAAGCATCGACGAGAGGGCATCGCCTTGACGGAGGCCACGAGCATGCCAGATAGTGGGACCTGGTGTACCATTGAGGATGATGCTTGTGGATGCTGAAGCGAGGAGTAGAGTTATCCAAGAAATCCATCTGTGTCCAACCTTTTTTTCCAAAGGATTTCGGGAAGGAATTGCCATGCAACCGTGTCAAAAGCCTTAGCTATGTCCAGTTGCAGCAATAAGGAGTTGCCTCTTGTTTTTTAAGAACTTGATTGACTCCTTGAGAAGTTTGAAATTATCGTGGAGAGAGCAACCTTTCAAAAAAGCTCCCTGATTTTTTCCAACCAAAGATGAAAGAACATTGGCAAATCTTTGGGCCAGCACCTTGGAGAAAATCTTGGCAAGGCTATGAACAAGGCTTATGGGCCGAAAGTCTCCAGGCTCGCAAGCACCAGGTTTTTTAGGGAAGAGAATTGTATATGCACTATTGATGCGCTCAAAAAAACGACCATCCGAATCATGAAGAGTGTTAAACGCCTCAAGTAGATCCTTTTTTATTGTTTGCCAACCGATGTGTGAATTGTTGGGCCACGCTGAAGCAAGCAAAGCTAGCTAATCGCACCTAGAAACTTTTCCAACGAGGTGCACCCGAGATCCGTCTCAGGAGATAGGCACTGTTGTTACCACTAGACGCGTATGTCGATGGCTCGTCTCGATCGGGGCAGCGAAACCTTGGTGTCCCACCGGCACCTTGTGTCCCTGGTGCAGCAAAGCTGGCCGATAGGGTTCTCTTTAGGGTTTAATTCAACTATGTGACACACCTGACATTAGCAAGAGACACTGCAACATTACTTCGCCACTAGCATCCGAGGATGCTAGTCGTTGTGGGGTCATCTCATCAAATCTATACTTCTTATAAAGCAAAACCCACGAAGTGCAATGAATATTTTGCTATCTCCACATGCAAGCTATGCACATCACTTGCTCTTTTAGCCAATAAATTGTCCATGTCACCCCACTACATTCATTAATTATTTTCTATCTCTACATGCAAGCATCCATAATCATCTTTTTTAGGCCATCAAATTGTCCACATCATTTTTTTATGTCTGAATGATAAGATCAGACCATGTCGCGATGTAGTTACATAAGTAAATCATGTGTAAGTACACCGGAATTAGTTTCGATCGTAAACTTTTTGCCAATTATTTTCAATGAGGAAGATCATATAGCTGTTATTCGAGACTATGTGCTCTTCTATATGTATTTACTCAAAAAGTTTCTAGAAATATTATGCGGTAATGTGCATGTCATCTTCATGCAAGCCATCCACAACATCTGTTTGTTCAACCCGTTGATATAATCTTATCTATATCAATCATATACACCTCTAAACCATAATGATCTTTAAATTATAAACCACACATACATTCAATGTCTAAAATTTTAAGCCTCTTGACTGCCATGATTAACTAAATCATGCATATTTCTTTAGTCAACTTAAGTTTTCATGTGTTTTATTAAATTTCTTAAGAGATACCTGCTGCAATGCGCGGGGTGTCTTTCTAGTATTCATAAAACTTGCAACCGCAACGTATCCATAAAATAAATAAATTAACTCCAGATAGGATTATAAACACAAATATCAGTTGACCCATTTCATCCAAACATTATTTACATAGAAAAAGAGTAAAAAAATGAACATTGGATATCATTCATCATTAAACATAATTCTTGGAAGTTGAAAGCAATGTTACGGGCTCACTTTGGCTAAATTGTCAAGTTTTTTTTGATAGATAATAAAATAATCTCCTTTGTCTCAGTTTATTTGAGCAATTATAGTAGTACATAGATTCAAATAAATTTATACTTTGCCAAAGTTACGTTTTATTTGGTTATATTTAACCGAGTTTAAGTAAAAATTATGTCCATTCTCTCCGAAGTAAAACCGAGAACATGAAAACTCATTGAAATTCAATGATGTCGGCTATACTTAAGTATGTCGAAACGTGAATAAAAAACCATATTTATTACGGGCATGAAAGAAGGATTTATTTTTCATAGTTAGAATTTCCAATATGTTTAGGGCCGAATATAGATTATGCACACGGCCTCTCAATTATCAAGTATGGCCCTGCTCTCGCTTGCCAAGTTTTATTACAAGCGCCATATTTTTCAAGTTCGTGACCAAAGTGCACACGCTACACAAACTCTGTGACACATAGTGTAATTTGTTACTGCTCGTGTATTTTTCTTTTGATAAATGGCTTATATTGCTCAAAGCATCAAAAGATACAAAGTGTGTTACACCCGGCCTCTGCATAACAAAGATGCACACATCTACAGACCGAAAATCTGACAAAACCATAAAAGGCGAAATACAGAGGTCAACTCATATGCTGCCTAATCACGGTACCACCCATGTGAGATGGAAAATATTCCTCACAGTAGCCTCCAACCGTGTAGACACCTCCATAAACAGGTCCCGAAACTCCACGCGCTGTAGAGGCGACAAAGAACAAAGCATGTGTGTAGCCGATAGACGACCTGCATAAGAGATGAATTTTTATCATTAAAAATATTATCGTTTCTACCGCTCGTGTAATTGTGTGATACAGACGTGTAACTTTCAGTACGCGAGTACAATACAAAGCGTTTTACCCGTGCATGCACGCTTGTTTGTTCGTGTGTCTATCTCTGGGTTGTTCTTGAGCTTATTCTCCTCTCATATGGACATCTCCTTCGGCGGCAATACCAGGTCACATAACGCGCGGTGTATTGACTTCCCATTTGAATCATCAGTTGCATTATTCCCGCGTACGTGTTATTGATTTGATGATCATTTTTATGATCTGGCCACATGATTCGGCCATGGTTCGATGTCACAGTGATACGATGTTCTTATTCTATATGTCCTGTTGTGCAACTAACGAGCTTGTGATCGGCATGCTCCGTTTTGTATATATGCATGCCGCTATCATGTACGATCAGGATCGTATACAGAATTACATATAGCTAGGCTGGCTACCTACTAACAAAGCTAGCAGGTGGCGATATATACGTAGCCAATTTAATTCATGGCTATATATACCTGCAAGAACCGATCGAGGAGATAGTTGAGAGGTCGGAGCCATGGGAGGAGGAGAGAAGAGAGGTACTAATCACCAACGCGTGCCGCTGTACCGCATGTTCGCGTTCGCGGACAGGACGGATGCGGCGCTGATGGCGGTGGGCGCGCTGGCGGCGGTGGCCAACGGGATGGCGCAGCCGGTCATGGCTTTCATCTTCGGCGACGTCGCCAACGCCTTCAGCTCCTCCTCGCCGGGCGTGCTGCACAGAGTCAGCAAGGTGCGTGCGTAGAGTAGGCGCCTATTTTTTTCAGGTCCGAAATCCGGGCCTATGTAAGCCCATTTCCTCCATTTCTTTGGCATTTCGATACGTCCTCCCTTTTTCATGGCAAATATGCTCTAGTCATATCAGGGTTTCCTGGGGTATAAATCAGTAACCCACACTGTATTTCCAAGATTGATGCAGAGTTCACATTTCCTTCCGGGAACCGACCTACTGCGGTGGTCACAATGTGGGAAATTCTTCAAAATATCTTGCTTTAACTCATAACCTGTTATTGCAACTTTTTTTTTTTGGTTATTTCAAAAGTTTTTCCCGGTATGTCATCATTGTACTAGCTAATTTTTTTACTCTTTCGGATTCACAGCAAAGGCATTGATGCACTTTGGATATGATTAAAATAGAACTATATTGTTTGTTTCGAGGAGTATCCACATAACAACGCTATATGTATAGCGGTTTAAACCTTTTTTTGGAGAATGTCGGGGGGGGGGGGGGGGGGGGTCGCCACCGGTTGTTATATTACTCGAAGCGACCCTAGGGTCGTCAGGCAAACACACCATACATCGTTTGATAGAAATTACATTGTGGGGGGGGGGGGGGGGAGGATTACAGTGACGAGTTACGAAGAACGGTACACAGTAAATCAATGTCAGCACGGTCGGGGGTGGGGAAACGATGACCCCAGATGGCGACGTCGGCGGTGCTGCGGACGAGCACTTGGGACGGAGAGCAGGTGATTGCATTGAAGGTGGAGTCGTTCCTAGCCTTCCACATCGTGGCTGCGACACCGAGGCGCCAAAGATCGAGCTTCACCATAGCAGCGGGAGGCAGGGGAACGTCCCCTAGGGCACCGGATGGCGGTGTGGCGAACCCAAGTCCCTGCCAAATGTCAGCAGAGCACGGACAGTCCAAGAAGACTTGGGTGCAGGTCTCGGGCGCCGAGCAGCGGACGCAAGCATCCGTCGGGGCGCAGCCTTTGCGAGCAAGGTTGACCTGGCAGCTGAGGCGATCGGCAACGGCAAGGGAGCAGAAGATTTTGAGTTTGCGGGTAGGCGAGTGCTCCAGGTGACAAGAGCAGTGGAATCAAGCTGGCCACCGGGCTCAAGGAGCGGTAGACGACGCGTGTGCTGAACGTGGTTTAAACTTATGAGAGAGTTCCACATAAGTTTTATATTAAGCCTAAGATAGTTGCAATCGAGTGAAATACTCTCTCTCGAGAAATGCTCAAAATGGTGAACTCTCGGATGAGATATGATGGTGCCAAACTGCCAATTCCTATAGATGAAATGTGCAATATCAGTACATGTGCAAGAGTTAAGTTATCAACACTTTTTGCGTGGAAAGTATTCTTTATCATTTTTAATCTCTAATCAGGTCTTTCTTGTTTTCAGGTGATCATTGACTTTGTTTATCTTGGCATTGGAGCAGGACTTGCTTCAGCACTTCGTGAGTGGCTTTCATATGCGCAATAAAATTAACATATCTTTCAATATAGAAAATGGTTTATCTTTTAATTTAGGAATTTGACAAATAATAATAATATGTCCAAAAGTTGCGCCGGAGTGCCTACTCTTGGTTATTGTAATGCCTACATTATTTTGGGTTTCAATGTAATCCTTCAAAATAAATGTTGCGGTACTGTTGTCCAGAATACTTTTTCGATGATAAAATGCAAAAGCTTTGCCTCTCCGTGTGTTGATAGAAATGAAATACTTCAGAATACAAGCCTAAGAATTAGGCCGTCCAGAGTAAATTTATGGGTATTACTACAAAACAATCTTTCCTTGATTGACTAGTTTAATGTTTCGGTAGAGGTATCATGCTGGACAATTACTGGAGAAAGACAGGCAGCACGAATCAGAGCTCAGTATCTCAAAGCGATTCTCAGACAGGACATTGCATTTTTTGACAAGGAAATGAGCACCGGACAAGTTGTTGAGCGGATGTGTGGAGACACATTCCTTATTCAAGATGCCATTGGAGAAAAGGTAGGTTGTTTGGGAACTCATAGTGTGAGCTTGTGTCATATCATTCAATCCATTGTTAGATGCTATAATCTCGACCAATATGATTATGTCTATGACCAATATGGCAAGCTATCTATTTCTTGACATAGAGTTCAGTACAATGATGTTACATTCTTTTGTGCGCTAACCTAACAGTATATTCGCTAACCAGAAGCTAGCTCTCTAGAAAATTGAGTAACTTACAAGGATGAAATAAAGTGACATATTAATTTACTCACGGCCTGCAAGATAAATGGTTTGATTTTACACATCAGAATGAACAACATGCGCATGAACATTAACTTTATCCAAACTATCCAAGATATGAGTCTAGGCCAGCTCTGTTATATTTAACGCACATAATGTGCACCTGTCTTGATGTTGACAGATATGAGTTTACACCATCTTCTTGTGGATTTGTTTTGATAATGCGAGGAATCCAATTTATCGCAACATACCAACTTGATGGAGTTGCAAGGATAAATGAAGATCCGCTCAGTCAATGTGGATATATATGGACCTTCTTAGAAAAAGGAAAACAGACAATGCAAAGCTTATCCGTTGACCTTCTTAAAGAAGAAAAACAAATAAATTTTATCTGTATAAGTATATATCTTGTAATAACTATAGTTTTATTTTATTTAACACTTCGCTGTGCATTTATTCTGTTAGGTTGGCAAGTACATACAATTCTGTCTACCTTTTTTGGAGGCTTCATTATTGCATTTATGAGAGGATGGCTCTTGGCACTTGTTATGCTCTCAAGCATCCCTCCAGTAGTTGTGGCCGGTGTTATTGTATCAAGAATGAGGGCAAATATATCTATCCAAATGCAAGCAAAATATGGTGATGCTGGAGACATTGCTGAGCAAAATATTGGGGCCATTAGAACGGTTAGTCTAATTTGTTTTGTTCCCATGACCATGAGTGTCTTTCCAAAATCTGACCATGTTTGGTTTGATTCCAAATTTTGGGCAGGTTCCATCTTTTGGGTGACTATCTAGGTTATTTCTTGAGCCATAGTTTTTTCCAATACTAATGTGGCCAATATGGACGCCAATATTTTGTGAAAGGAAATGATTGCCTTTGTTTTCTTGTGCTTATTTTGGGAACCAAACCATTGTTTTTTGTTATTGATTCTCAACAGTCACTATTTTCTTATTAATCTTCTCGTGCCTTGAAGGTTGTTTCATTCAATGGTGAGAAGCAAGCTATAACAACATATAATAAGTTCATAAGAAAGGCATATGAATGTTCTCTACGAGAAGGAGCTGTCACTGGCCTTGGAATAGGTTCAGTAATGGTAAACCTGTTTTGCTTTTATGGGTTGGCAGTTTGGTATGGAGCCAAACTTATAGTCGACGGAGGATACAATGGTGGCATAGTTATTAATGTTATGATGGCTTCCATGGTCGGTGCATTGTAAGTTTCGTAATTCTTACCTCTAGTAATATTTCAATATATAGTTAGACACACTTACAACTTGTTGCAAATGTTGTTGTTGGGTGGAGATTATAGCTAGTTGGGTGCATATGGAGGATGTTGGGATACAGGGTGGAGTTTAGATTTTGCATTAACTTTTTTGAGTAGTGGGCCATTTCTCTCTTGACTTATATGTGGTTGATACTGACTTTGAAGGATATATGAAAATTGATACACCTCTATCCACATTTAGATGACAGACTCCTCGTTTTGCGTGATCTAACTTTGACCACCATTTAAACAATATAATACAAATGTAACATGTAATAAAATGATTCAGTAGAAAACTTTGTTCGGATATGAGCTCAGCAGTACAATTTTATAGCACAACCCGTGGTCAAATTTGAACCTTGAAATCCATGCACGCCATATATATAGCGATCAAAGGAATACAAATTTAGCTTACATTGGTGATTAATATGGTACATTTCTCCAAGTACGTGCCCCTAAATTGACTGGTTCATTCACCGTTCTAGATTTTTAAACTATGGCACCTAAGGTGCGGAGCTCATCACTTACTTTAGCGGCATGCCTCCTTGTCGGCATATCAGAAGAAACCTATTTGACAAGCTCTGTGCGGCCAATGCCACAGGCCCACCTTCGTGGCCTTGCGTGACCAACTCACCACAAAGGTCGCCACCACACCTTAGGCTGCCAAGGATGAACAACTCACCTTCAATGGTTGTGCTTACGTGCCACCTGAATCAGCTTTCTCCTATCCTCTGCTCCAACATGTCGCAAAGGCTTGTTTGGCCAATCCAATCTTCAATTAATGTCCTTATTACTTTTTCCTCCACTTTGTCTTTGCTCCGGGATTACTCGGTCAGCTGATTGATGAATTTTCCTCCTATATACACAACATATCAGTGACATATATTGCTCTTTTGTTTCGGTATATGCTTTGGTTGGTCCGTGTCCTGGTGGAAACAATAATTTGTACAAATAATTGCTATGTGCATATTTGAGATGTTTTTGGTCCCTGATATGTTTATCAGTTAACTTTTATGAAAATCATTTAGCAAATGGATTGACCGGGATCATCAGCCATAAGAAAAAGAGAAAACCTCACGGCCGGCAGTGAATCCTTTTGAAACCTTGATATCTTGTTAGTTATTTTCTCATTTTTTTCCATGGTATTTGTTCTATTTTTAATGTTGTGTTATAATATATCAACGCAAATACTCAATGTCAATTATAATTTGGAATATTAATATATGTAATAATGTACCAGAGGCAACCCGCAGTGTATCAACTAGTATGCTAAATAAAAGCTTCCATCGATATTTTCAAGATCTTTTGGTACTGTCATCTGAGTTATGCATCTTCTGCAGGTCCTTAAGTCACGCAACACCATCAATAACTGCTTTTGCAGGAGGGCAAGGAGCAGCGTATAGAATCTTCAAGACAATTGAAAGGGAACCAGATATTGATGTATATGACCCCAAAGGTGTCATATTGGAAGACATTAAGGGCGATGTTGAACTTAAGGATGTGTACTTCAGCTATCCTACTAGGCCTGATCATTTGGTATTTGATGGATTCTCCTTACGAGTACCAAGTGGCACGACAATGGCCTTAGTTGGAGAGAGCGGCAGCGGAAAATCAACCGTGGTCAGTTTGGTGGAGAGATTCTATGATCCACTGTCTGGGGAAGTCTTGATCGATGGAGTTGACATTAGAAGAATGAATCTTGGTTGGATAAGAGAAAAAATTGGTCTTGTCAGCCAAGAACCAGTGCTGTTCTCAAGCACGATCAGGGAAAATATAGCCTACGGGAAGGATGTTGTTACTCTTGAAGAGATCAAAAGAGCAATTGAGCTTGCGAATGCAACACACTTTATTGATAAATTTCCAAATGTACAATGCGAAATTAAAATATCCATAATGTTAATTCGGTTGTTACCTCACACATTGTTACTTAGAAGTATATCTTGTGAAACATTGCAGGGTCTTGAGACAATGGTTGGGGAACGTGGAACTCAACTATCGGGAGGGCAGAAGCAAAGAATTGCAATTGCTAGAGCAATTATTAAAAACCCTGGAATATTGTTACTTGATGAAGCAACGAGCGCGTTGGATATGGAATCTGAGAGTATTGTTCAAGAAGCTTTGGATAGGATGATGCTAGAAAGGACTACAATCATTGTCGCACATCGTCTAAGCACAGTAAAGAATGCTGATGTCATATCCGTGTTACAACATGGGAAGATTGTGGAACAAGGTATGCATATGAAAATTGAGAACTCATGTACAGAAAGTATATTGTCCCCACCTGCGTATCACTATTAATATGTTACTATTTGTATATGGAAGTAGTGTAGGTCCTACAAACTGATATAGATGACTGGTTACAGATAACGTCAATCATGTAAGTCACTTTCACATGTTGTAGCCCTGTGAACACAACATGACTATACAAATTGAAGTTGTCCTGATATAACTACGTAAAAATGTTGTTCGTGACCTGTAATCAACAGATAGGTGGCATTCAATTTACTAGGTCAGTGATGAACATAATATACCCTTTCAGCACTCCAAAAATAGTACTCATTTTCATTCAACAAGCAACTTGATCAACAAATGTTATGTAGATGACCTGCTACTTGATGTGTAAATTTTGAGCAGGTTCACATGTACAATTGGTAAAGAAACCTGAAGGTGCTTACTCTCAGCTCATTCAACTGCAAGAGACTATGCAGGAAGGAGAAGCCACCAATGTCGACCCTGATGTGATGATGAAAAACAGTTTTGACTCTAGATCTTTCAATAGTAAACCAAGAAGCCAAGGTAGCTCATTTAAGAGGTCAACTAGTAAAGGCTCCTCTTTTGGGCATAGTGTTAGGCATCCTTGCCCTGCTCCGTTTGGCCTACGTGATACCATGGAATTCAAGATTTGTCAGGACCTAGAGGGGACTGCAGATAAAATATCTAGTGGTCGAAAGAAAGCTCCAATCGGTCGACTCTTCTATCTAAACAAACCAGAGGCTTTTGTTCTTGCTCTTGGTTCTATAACTTGTGTAGTGCATGGATTCATTTTTCCAATATATGGCATATTGATTTCAAGCGCTATAAAGACATTTTATGAGCCACCAGCAGAACTACTCAAGGGCTCGAGGTTCTGGGCAATCATGTTTGTCCTGCTGGGGGCTTCCACACTTGTTCTAGTTCCAGTAGAGTACTTCCTATTTGGATTAGCAGGCGGGAAGCTTGTGGGGCGCATACGGTCACTGACATTCCGAAGTGTCATGCACCAGGACATCAATTGGTTTGATAAACCTCAACACTCTAGGTATGCAATTAGCCTTTTTCATATCATGATGTTTGCCAGAAATCTTGCCCAAACAATTACTCCCTTCGATCCATAATAAGTGTCGCTGGTTTAGTACAAGTTGTATTAAATCAGCGACACTTATTATGGATCGGAGGGAGTACTATATAATTTCGTTATTTTAAGATTTGCACATATTGACATAGCATATGATTTGAAAATGTGAACATATAATTTGAGATATATTACTTGCACTCTTGCAGATTAAACTTGCACTTCAAAACCCTTTATAGGATAACTTTATAAATGCCTACCAAGAACCCTCATTCACTGGTCATTAGTCTCGAGGTGCATAAAACTCTTTAGGAATAATCTTCTGTAAGAGGAGTAGAAATGTGTATTGAAGAAAATTTATGTATGCTATCTACTTGAGCACTGTTCTTATTTGTTTGGTCATTACAAAAATTAATCCATCTGCGTTTTTCAAGAGAAACATGTTAACAGTTACTCATCCGTCGCAAAATATAAGAAGCACTATTTTTTTGCTGATCTTTGATGCACGACCTTGACCTCTATTATTTACTAAATTATATGGATAGGGAGAATGTATAAATGATATAGTTGGATTTGTCTTGCAAACTTCTTTCATTTCATATGTCTTTATACTAATTTTGTGGATATATTATAAGTATTAATCATAGTCGAAGTTGTAAGTTGTTGATTAGCGAAATTAAGGGCGCCTTATATTTTGGGACGGAATGAGTATTAATTTTCAAACTATTTACTTATACAAATTTCTACTAATTTTTGTAGTGGAGCAATATGTGCTAGGCTATCGACTGATGCTGTGAATGTGAAGCGACTTGCTGGAGATAATTTAGCACTTAATATCCGGACTGTATCGACCATCATAGCAGGTTTCACAATAGCTATGGTGGCAAACTGGAAGCTGGCATTGATTATCACAGTGGTGGTTCCTTTGGTTGGTATCCAAGCCTATGCTCAAATGAAGTTGCTGAAAGGTCTCAATAAAAATGCAAAGGTACATGCTATAAACTAGCAGTTACTACTGTTCATTTTCCTCAAAATTTATTCCTAAACACCAAGAAATGACTAATGGACATACAAGCATACGTCACATGGAGAGTAGTTTTATCTAATGGTTTAGTGGAATGTAGCTAAAGTATGAAGAAGCAAGCCAAATAGCAACAAACGCGGTTGGAGGCATCAGAACTGTGGCTTCGTTTTGTGCTGAGCAGAAGGTGATGGATGCCTATGAGAAGAAATGTGAATCTCCCACAAGACAAGGAATGAGGGAAGGTGTTGTTGGTGGCTTGGGCTTTGGCTTCTCATCCCTTGTATTCTACCTTACATATGCTCTCTGCTTCTATGTCGGTGCAAAGTTTGTTCAGGAAGGAACAGCAACATTTCCTGAAGTATTTCGGGTGCGAGCTCTTTTTTTTGTTCATTACTTCCTGTGCTAACCGTTTTCAATGTGTTTGGTAACTGATTCATTGGTTACTGTCAGGTATTCTTCGTCTTAGTTTTGGCTTCTGGCGAGGTCTCACGAATTAGCGCATTCGAGGCTGATAGCAACAAGGCTAATGAATCAGCCATCTCTGTATTTGAAATTCTTGACAGTAAATCCAAGATAGATTCCAGCAGCAAGGAGGGTATGGTCATTGCAAGTGCGAGGGGCAATATTGAGTTCCAGAATGTGTGCTTCAGCTACCCCTTACGCCCAAATGTTCAAATCTTGAATGATCTAACTTTGAGCGTTCCTTCTGGGAAGGTTACTTTCTATCTTAACTAATACTATAAAGTAAATGAGATTGGTGTTGTTTACACATTGCTAGCTGGCACAAAACATTAATTCAGTGCCAATATCTTTGTAGACGGTTGCCCTTGTTGGAGAGAGTGGAAGTGGGAAGTCCACTGTAATCGCGCTGCTCGAGAGGTTCTATGACCCAAGTTCAGGCAAGATCCTCTTTGATGGTGTCGAGCTTCAGACCCTCAATGTTAGCTGGCTTCGGCTGCAGATTGGGCTTGTGGCACAAGAGCCAGCACTGTTCAACGACACCATCCGCGCCAACATAGCCTATGGAAAGCAAGGGGGGGGGGGGGGGGGCATCTGAGGAAGAGATCGTCGCCGCCGCTGAAGCCGCCAACGCACACCGTTTCATCTCCGGGCTGCCTGATGGGTACGACACCATCGTCGGCGAGAGGGGGATCCAGTTATCAGGTGGACAGAAGCAGCGCGTGGCCATCGCGAGGGCCATCGTGAAGGACCCCAAGGTGCTCCTTCTAGACGAGGCAACGAGTGCTCTGGACGCGGAGTCAGAGCGTGTGGTGCAGGAGGCGCTGGACCGGGTGATGGTTGGGAGGACAACCGTGGTGGTGGCACATCGCCTGTCGACGGTAAAAGGCGCGGACATCATCTGCATGATCGAGAGCGGGACGATAGTGGAGAAAGGAAGGCACGAGGAACTAATGCAGATAGAGGATGGAGCCTACGCTTCCCTTGTCGAGCTTAGCTCCGCTTCAAAATAACCTGATGAACATCCATGATGTATGGCAGCAGTTCAATCTACTTGAGTTCAGGTGGGCTTTAGCCAATGTGGGTTTAGCATCTGCCTTTTTAATTTACTACATAGGTATCTGCACACAAACATGTGCATGCAATTAGGCAAACTGTGAGTGAAGTGATTACTGGTCGTGATTTGAGTAATGATGCCGTAATGCGACAGCAAGAACAAATGCTCTGTCAGAACCAAATGAGTTCGAACCAGCAACTCATTCTTCTGGAAACGTGAGCTTATGACGAATTTCATATATTCAGTTTCTTGGGCTGTCCGCACACAGTTCAGAAATGATGCTTTGCTTTGATGGCCACAGGACTCGGTCTGTGACGAGCATAGTCAATTTGATCCGAGTGTTTGAAATACTTCTGTTTCTTCTCGAACGCACAGCGAAGTGTGTGATTTGGTATATATTAGAAGGAGCTTTCAAGATGAAATACCGTGCGTGGTGTTACGCCTCCACTACGGGCCTAGTCGCCACAACCGCCACGTGTTTTCAAGCTTATACGATATAAACGTGTCAAGCTAGGGATGAAAACGGAACGCAACTTTTCCGACTTTTCCCGCGAAAAAACGGAAACGGAACAAAAATAGGGAAACCGAATTTTGCGGAACGAAAAGGAAACTTTTATGCGGAAACGGAACAGAACAACATATTCCGGCGGAATGACCACGGAGACACAAATTCCGTTTCCGGTATACGGACTTTCCATTTTTGCTAGGTGGTGCTTTCCAAATCCAGCAGGACGAGTAATTCTAGTGGAAATATTTAGCCACAATCCAATATATGAATTAAAAAATCTGAAGGGACCATGTTTAGGCCATATGTACTCGCATATCATCTTCTCTCAAGGCGTTTCCGGTTCGACATTTCAGTGTTGCGCTAACGGTAGGAACGATATTAGTTATTTTTAATGTTGCCAAAGTTGATAATATAATCATGGCATCTCCTTATATTTTATTTCATCTTAGAAACCTTACAAGTTTGTGGGTTGAATGAGTTTTCCTGCATTATTAAAGGGGTCTATTGGTTACGGAAATCATCCGTTTTCTGTTCCGTGTTCGCCCCATATTCGGTCCATATCTGTTTCTGACAATATTTGTTTCCGTATTCGTTTCTGTGGTTTCTATATTCGTATCCACTTCTGCAAAAAAATATGAAAACAAATGTGGCACCACTCACTTCCATCCGTATCCGCTCCGTTTTCATCCATATGTTAAGCTAGTAGAAACAAGGAACTTCACGGAAAACCACCACAACTAAGGTAGCCATGTGAGGCCACCATCTCTGATGAAAATGACACAACATAGACTCGACAGGTTGGTCCGACCAGTCAGCAAAAGGGTTTAAAGTTTAAACCGAGCAAATCACACAATCAGTGCTATATGTCACAAAGCTGCCTGGTGTTGGTTGTTCTTTTCCATTTTCAAGGTGATGGTTCCTTGACACAACTGCATCAAATGTGGTTGTTTTTGTCATATCCAGGTAAACATAGTTTATTAAAAGCTAGCACATAATTAAAGACACTTTATTCGCTAACTTTGCTAATACAAAAGGTACCGCTACACACGGAACTTGTTTTTATTCATTTCTCATCACATAGTACTACTCCTACTCTTTGCCATCAAGTCCAACAGTGCTCACTTCTAAATAAGTCAGCATGAATGAGTATGAGGTCACTCATCAAGCACACATACAAAAGGAAAAGTTAGATGGCGTGCAAAAAATACAAGAACTAGCAGAATGACAAAGATGAATTAGCGGAGAAATATAAATAGTTTAAGTGGAAGGACTAGTAATTGGCATCACATATGAGACCGCAAGTTACCCCTCCCGACCCGGAAGTCACCGGGATGAAATTTTCATGGTTTTACACTTTTAAGAGGAAAACTCCCACGTCGACAGTCTCGACAGGAATTAAAAAGGCGCTAGTCGAGTAGTGTTGTTTTATCCGCTAAAATCTTTTTTTTTTGACTTACTAGTGTCGTTTGCTTATCGCCAACACTTTTCGGAAACAAGGGTCGTCCTAGAAGAGAACCCAGATAGGCCCATACCTGTACCAGTACAATATGATCACCTTCGTAGCACCGATTTCAGTCAACCCTTTGTTTATATGTGATCGGATCATGTCAGGTTGTGCTTGGCATCACTACAAGGAAACAGCTAATCACCGGCGTGGCGATTTTGGGATCACCTGCGAGAAACAGCCACGCCGATAACCTCACGCTAGTGCTATTTGGGATCACCGGCGTGTGCGAGGCCACGCCGGTGATCATTTGGAATCACCGGCGTGCGTGAGGCCACGCCAGTGACGTATTGAGATTACTGGCGTGTGTGTGGCCATGCCGGTGACACCTTGGGATCACCGGCGAGGGACGCCACGCCAGTGATTATATTACGGGATTTAAAAAAAAGCTGTTATTGAATTAAGCACCGCCATAGCAGCAATAATATATCAAATAACGAATAGTAGTGCGACATATTAGTGTGCCAACACTAGTACACTACCACATATTAGTGTTCCATGTAACACGTACTAGCTAGTATAAAATAGCACTACCACGGTTCACCGGTGGTGTACCCCTCACTGTGAACTTATAAGCCGCATCAAAACACAACAAATTCGCTCTCCATGGCCACCTTGAAATCCTTTCGCCTCCGCCATTTCTCTCCAGCGAGGGCCCTCGAAAAAAGTACTATCTCCTTCATTTCTGATAGGAACGTTGTAGGCATGTCTAGTTGAGTACATGGTTAGCTCGACCACAGATGTGTTCTCCTCGTCTATGCCTATATTGACATGCTTTAGGACTTCACGCCTTGCGAGGCAGAGGATGCGTTGAGCAAAATTGAAAACAGAATTAGTCACTTCTATAGTTGGGATGAAGTAAGAACAACTAAACTAGGCACATTGTTGGATTAGATATATACCGTCTTAGATAAGAAGCTTTGTGGAAGCTCTATGTAGAATAACTTGGAGGGGCCCTTTGGAATGTTGAACTCAGGGTGGTGAACCACCTGCCAGCATGCACTAAGCCTCTTGTCGCCACACTTAGCGCACATGCGATCCATTCAAACAACCTAATACGAGAAGTTCACTACTAGATATCCCTTTTAGCCGAGGGCCCTCGTCATAAGGCTGATAGGCTTGGCGTGACCCAGGTATCCCCACCGTGGGGTAGTCGAAGAGTGACCCCACGACATAGTCTTTCACCGTCGGTATATTGGCTTTACCGTCGGCTATTGGTGGTTGTACCCGACAGGTAGTCAGTAACCGTCGGTAATTATAGGTACCGTCGGTTATCAGTGTAATAGCCGACGGCCCGTCGGATATTAAAATGCACCATCGGCTATAAGGGGATTTCTAGTAGTGGTTGAACGTTGCATATATTAAAAATACATCATGATGTAAAATAACATAAAATTTACAATGTAATCAACTAGAAACTATCTAAACTACACAACTAAAAATCAACCTGGGCCAACTCAAAAGAGAGAAAACAACCAAAATGATTAGAACGTATGCCTCATAGTTAGATCGGACACACAAATTTCAGGGATGGTGCGAGCCAGCCAAGTGGGATGCACAAGTAGTATATTCGTGCGTATCACAAGGCTCGCTTGCACCACCCCCAAAATCGCATTGTGTCACAAGTTGTAATCATCAACATCTATACAAGACGCAAAAATTTCAGAGATGGAGCTAGCACCACCCTGGATAGTGCCACAAATTAATTCATCGACATTTTAAATAGACAAAACTAAACAAATTGTATACTACATGTTACTCATCTAAATCTACACATGTTAATCATCTAAAACTACACAGCGAAATGAACTAATATACACATCTAAATGAACTAACTACACTTCTAAATCAACTAAATACACTAAATAAACTACACATCTAAATCATCTAAATGAATTGCAAAGGAGGCACTCACCTGATGCGGACGCAGGGGACGGCGCGGGGAGGGTACGACGGTGGCGCGGGCGATGGAGACGGCGACGTGGGATGCGGGAGGAGATGGCGACGGCGCGGGCACGATGAGGGAAGGGCGACAGAGACGGCGTCGCGGGGAGGGGACAGCGCCGGCGGCGATGCGGGGGGGGGGGGGGGGGGGAGGGTGATACGTGCATTTTATATAATCATTTATACAACTTTTAGTATCATATTAGAATGTTATTTGCATTGTTATATCATTGTTTTTACATGTTTTAGATGATTTATGGGACTTTCATACAAAGTCCCTATTTTTGGTATTTAATTTCTGGGAGGCAGAAAACCTCCTTTTTCTTGTTTTTAATGTTTCAGGAGCTACAGGACTCAAATAATAAAAGGAAAATACACAGCTGGTTTTTCATCGGGAGAAAGGCAGAGGGAAGAAGACCGAAGAGAGGAGAGCCACGAGGCCCAATGGTGGGCCCACGCGGCCCAAGTACCTGGCCGCGTGGGACCCACTAAGTGGGCCTCGGGCACCTCCTCGCCTGGGGCTTTTTATCGACGCCTTCGTCTCGCCCGAAAAGTACGCCCTAATTTTTCCAAGTCCATCCGAGGTCCGCGGCGGCGGCGAAACTCCTGATTCCCTCCGAGGGGGTCAGATCCTGCTGCTCCGGAGCTCCGGAGAAGGGGGAAATCATCGTCATCGTCATCACCTCTCCTCCTTGGCGTGGGAGGAGGCCTCTACATCATCACCATCACCAAGACCAGCACCATCTCCATCATCATCTCCGTGATCCACTCCGTTCCCCTCGTAGTTTGAGAGTTGCTATACCCTAGATACTTGTCTTGTGCTACTATTCATGTTTGTGATTGAGTACTTGTCATTATTTGGTGGTGAAGTTATATTTTCAGATTGTGTTGTACCACTTATGCCACTGAATATTATCATGTTTGCACGTTGTGAGTAGTTCCCATATGTTCCTGAGGGCATAGGATGAATTGGCAATGATTTATATATGACATGTGTTGGTATTTTGTCAAGAGTTTATCTTTTATGTGATTCTATGATGGTGTTGTGCGAACGTCGACTGCACAACACTTCACCTATATGGGCTCATAGGAGAACACCGTAGTAATGAATTGAGGAGACTTGGGAGGACATGTAAACCTGAGACCGAATCATGAAGTTATATTATGAGGGTATTAGTATCGGGGACCTTAGAGTGTAATGCTATGGTGGGACTTTATGTCTTAATAATTCTTGTGCAGTCATTTACTTGGCCACATGATCCATCATAAGGGGTTGTAGTTTATTTATTTAGCTATACCTAATATGGCTCCGTCCAAAGAAGATTAAAACTTGACAAGATATTCAACGTGTTGTTTAATAAATCTCTATGCCTAGCATATCCATGCCGCCCTCGGGAACGTTTTCCACATATAAGTTACACATCACTTGAGCTTGTCCTCTTGCACATAAGAGGATTGGGCTTTCTCTCTTTGAGAGCTTTCACTTGCTACTGTTTATTTTCTGCATTGCAACTATACAACCAAAAATACCAAAAACACTTGCATCTTTTATTGTTTTATTTATCAATCTTACTAACCAATACCTTCAGCTCCTCGTGGGTTCGACAACCTTTTCTAATTGAAAGGTACTACAATTGATCTCCTGCACTTGGGAGTCATCAAGATACTTTTCTGGCGCCGTTGCCGGGGAGCGTAGCGCTATTGGTAAGAAGTTTGGTAAGGAAACTTGAAAGCTGTTTTATCTCATTGTTACTATGGCATTTATGAATCGTGCCTCGCTGCATCTTGCTCTATATGAAAGTGCTTATGCCACTACTCCTAAAGTGGTTGAAACTACTGTGTCTGAGATACCTAAAGTGGGATTTAAAATTCCCATTGGTCATGTTAAAAGAGTTATGAAAAATCCATTTACAGGTGATGGAACTAAGTCTGCACGTGAACACATGGATAATTGAAGACATATGTGGTTTATTTAGACTTCCTGGTATTTCTGAAGATCAGGTAAAAAGGAAGCTATTATATTTGTCTTTATCTGGTAATGCTCGTGATTGGTACAGGTCTTTGATGAAGAGGTCTATTGAATGGATATCTTGAGGAAGGTTTTCTTTCTTAAATATTTTACTCCTAAAGAAGCTTATGAGAACCGCTGCTATATATTTAATTTCTGGCCACATCTGGGAGAGAGTATTACTCAAGCTTGGGGGAGGTTAAAGGAACTCCTTCGCAAGAATCCTTGTCATGATCTTACAAGGAAACTTATATTGATAAACTTTTATGTGAGGCTACCTGAAGCACAAGGAATTCTGGATAATTCATCTGGTGGAAGTTTTACTAATAATACTGAAGAAGAAGCATGGAATTTATTGGAGACTATTTCTGAAAATACTAGTCATTGGGATCTTGATAAAGGTAATGAGCCTATTTTGATTATGATATTCATGTGTAGAGAATTTCTCTACTTCTATTTGTTTAAAAATCTGAGTGATACTTTTAATCTTGATCCTTATGTTATAATTGAGATAGCTAAAGGTTTTGCTGATCATATCTGTGTTCCTCAAAGTGGTTTGAAGTTTATGTTGAACCTGTTAAACAATCTATTGTTGTTCCTAAAGTTATTAAACAGGAACCAGTGTCATCTGTGACAATTGAGGAGTATGTTGAACCACCTCCATATCCAAACCAAGTTAAGGAGAATTTACTTATTGCTGTTACTAACAAGAGTAAAAGAATGTTCTCAGCCTTATGAACAGGTGGAAGTCAACAGTCAAATTTCTTATCAACAATTAAATGAAGAAGACCCTGTTGATGTTTATTATGTGAAGATGCTACTAAAGTCATCAAAGGTAATTCGGCCAAAGTTGGTAAACCTGTTATATCATGCTCTATTGGGACTTCAAGTTATCATGGTCTATGTGATATTGGAGCAAGTATTAGTGTCATTCCATATTCTCTTTATCTTGAAATCAAGCCTGATATTGATCCTATCATTATGGAAGAGACAGGTATGACAATTCAACTTGCTAATAAAGATTATATTAGTCCATTTGGAATTGTTAGAGATGTTGAAGTATTGGTTGGCAAAATAAAATATCCTGCTGATTTTATTGTGCTTGGTTGTCCTCAAGATTCATTTTGTCCTATCATTTTTGGTAGACCTTTCTTACACTGTTGGTGCTGAAATTAATTTGCCTAAAGAGAAAGTGTTTATTAAATGTGCTGGTGAAAAACTTGAATTCAACTTTTCCAAATTTGCTGATAAACATGTTGTGAAAGAGCCAATTTCTGAAGATATAATTGAAACTCTTGCTCATATAGCTGTAGCTTCAACAGATGTTGTAGAACGTTATATGCTTAATCAAGATGAACCATTTAATGATGAGGAAAAAGATGCTTTAGAACAAATATTATGGCAACAACCACCACAATTACAATTGCATATCCCACCTGATAATTTAGGAGTGCTACCACCACCTAAAGGGGATCCTAGTTTTGAATTAAACCTTTGCCTACAAATCTGAAATATGCATATTTGGATGAGAAGAGCATATATCCTGTCATTATTAGTGCTAACCTTTCAGCTGAAGAAGAAGAGAAATTACTTGATGTGCTTAAAGCTCACCGACCAGCCATTGGATACTCTCTTGATGATCTTAAAGGTATAAGCCCAGCTCTATGTATGCATAAAATTAATTTGGAGAGGATGCAAAACCTGTTGTTGATTATCAACGCCGTCTCCATCCAAAAATGAAGAAGTGGTAAGGAAAGAGGTAATAAGACTTATTGAAGCTGGTATCATTTATCCATAGCTGATAGTAAGTGGGTTAGTCCTGTTCATTGTGTTCCTAAAAAGGGTGGAATGACTGTTGTTCCAAATGATGAGGATGAACTTGTGGCTCAACGTACTGTTGTTGGTTATAGGATGTGTATTGATTTCAGGAAGTTAAATAAAGCAACTCGTAAAGATCATTACCATTGCCATTTATTGATCAAATGTTAGAAAGGTTATCTAAACACTCTCACTTTTGCTATTTAGATGGTTATTCAGGTTTCTCACAAATTCCTGTCCATAAGGATGATCAAGAAAAGACCACTTTTACTTGCCCATATGGTACATTTGCTTATAGGAGAATGCCATTCGGTTATGTAATGCTCCTGCTACTTTTCAAAGATGCATGAATGCTATATTTGCTGATTATATTGAAAAGATAATGGAAGTTTTATGGATGATTTTTCTGTGTATGGTACTTCCTTCGATAATTGCTTGTTCAACCTTAACAAAGTTTTGCAGCGTTGTGAAGACCAACACTTAGTTTTAAACTGGGAGAAGTGTCACTTCATGGTTACTGAAGGTATTGTTCTTGGGCATAAGATTTCTGGAAAAGGAATAGAAGTTGACCCAGCAAAGATAGAAGCTATTGAAAAGCTGCCATACCCAAGGGACATCAAAGGTATAAGAAGTTTTCTTGGGCATGCAGGTTTTTATCGTAGGTTTATTAAAGATTTCTCCAAAATATCAAAACCTCTAACCAATCTTTTGCAAAAGGATGTTCCTTTCTCTTTTAATGATGATTGCATTGAGTCCTTTAATATTTTGAAGAATGCTTTAATAAGTGCTCCTATTATTCAACCTCCTGATTGGAAATTGCCTTTTGAAATTATGTGTGATGCTAGTGATTATGCAGTTGGGGCTGTTTTGGGCCAACGTGTTGATAAGAAACTGAATGTCCACTACTGCAGAAAAGCCTACTAGTGACGGGCCTAAAAGGCTCACTAGTGACGGGCAAGCCGCCTGTCACTAATATACAGTCACTGGTAATTAGTTACTAGTGACGGGCATTGCCCGTCACTATATATGTATAGCAGTGACGGGCAAACAGAACGTGCACGTCACTAGTATTGATCAAAGGCCCATTAATGTGTAGTTTTCTAGTGACAAACACATTATCCTTCCCGTCACTAGTATGCATTTCGGTAATAAAAAATTAAATGCATTTACCACTTATATTCCAGATAGCACAATGTTCACATAATCCAATATGACAAAATATTTGCACAAATAACACAATCATATAAGAACCCGCAAATTGCATGATCCAAATTACAATGTGGCATTAACATCTCACATAGGACAATCCAAACACACAGCACAATCCAAAAATATTCCCACAATTATGCCAGCCACATCGATATGTCCAGGCGTCCACTTCATAGTCCACAGGATCATTAGCTACTTGTGCATCTCCATTCTTTGACACTACAAGAAAACTGAAGGGAATTCAGTATGGACGTATGGTGTTGACTGCTAGCTCACGTGTCAAACAAACTAGCTAGCTAATGATAAACAAACTAGCAAGTTAAACACATATGTGACCTTATTATAAAAAAATAATGAACCAGAAAAAAAATATCTAGCAGACAACATGTATATAATTCTGAACTAAATAGCACATATATGAAGTATGCATGCATGATTCTCCTAGCTAAGAAAAATTGGAGGAAATGCAAACCAGAAACAACCAACGTTATACCATGGAGACCATGTGACTCAAGGTCTCGATAAGTGAGATATGAACATAGCTTATTCTTAATTAACAATTATACGGACTAAAAAATAAATAGTGATCATTTCGGGCACTGTCATGCATTCATAGGTTACAGCAAAATAATAAAGCATATAGGAGCGTTAGCATCTAACTATCACAATCCATCACTAAAAATGGAAGGTAGCAGGCTTTGGAATATCAATTGGTGCTTGCATATAGAAAAAATAAACACCGTGATAAGTCGATGGTAAAGGTATTGTCTCACACTGACACAACAACTGGTGTCTACGCAATGGTTTATAATGGAACTGACAGGAAAAGAGAAGGTTAACCTCGGGCTCAGCTTTATTTTTACCAAGAGTTGCCGAGCTCGTTCTTGTGGCTGAAAACAAATAAAGACCTTCATGTGATTCACCACCTCTGATATCTGAGAAGAGCACACAAGCAATCAACACAGTGTATATGGAAACACACAAATTCAAGCAGAAGCAGCTCCATACCACAGGTAACTCTTGCCATCTCTTACACTTGATGGTCACATTTGTTACTTCTGGTTGCACAGATTCCTTCCCTTAGACTGAGAAATTACTACAGGTAACTGAGCTCCACATGATCCGTGCAATGCCAAGATGCATAAAGTTTCCTATATATCCACCTTGCACTCTGGTACAGCAGAACAAAACAAATCCTAGGTTGGAAGTTAAAAAATCAGAGTAGAAGTTGAGAACATAACATCATGTATTACTCCTCGAGGGAACAAACACGGTGTACATAGATGCAAAAGGTAAAACGCGGATCAGGAATCATGTAGTAAGAAAATAATTTACCCTGACACAACCAATTAATACAACGCAAACAGCAAATCTCTAATGATTTAATAGGTGTACAAATTAGTAAAGGAAAAACACTCATTTAGAAGGAAAGAATTTGATCCAATCAACAAATCTCTAGTGATTTGATCCAAACGAAGTGCAATGAAGTAGTAAACACTAAATATCCAATTGGTGCGGTCATTAGCAATTCTGGGTGCATTGAAGTAGTAAACAACTGTTATATTCAGTGAAGTAGTAAACACATCTGTAATACCTGCCGAACCTAGATGCACTTAAACTCAGCTGCACAAGGGAGACCTCGAGGCCTAAGAAGCAAGTAGAATATGGATATCGACATGCATACTCAGTGGCATTCCATTCATGTGTGTGCAAATTAGTTAATGGTCAGAAGAAGCATTTGAAATGCAGACAACAACATTATTGTATCTTCTTTTCTAGGAATACAGATCATCAGCAATTCTGTACTTAGTGGAATTGGGGGCAAAAGAACAAAGATACCTGAGCTTGCCGGGAGTAAGTCAAGTCGGCGTATGGGCGTGGTTGCGAGCCTGGCTGTTGCCGATTCTCCCAAGGATTTCATGGTGACTTGGAGGAAGAGATGGAAACGTCACCGGCGTGGAGGAAGATGCTGCTGTCGTCCCGAGCGCGGTGATCCTTGGAGGCGCGGATTGGAAGGGCTGGTTGGAACCGTCGCCTGCGTGGAGGAAGGTGTTGCTGCTGCCCCTTGGAGGCGGGGCTTGTAAGGGGAGGGGACGCGGCGGCAGCGCTCCGGCTAGTAGGTTGACGGAAGCGGCGGCGGCCCACCTAGGGCATGCGGTCGACGCCGGGCGCCAGCAGGTGGATCCACGATGAGAGCATCTTCAAGTACTTGCCGAAGCGCTCTAGCACGAGCGCCTTCTTCTCCGGCCCGATGCTGATGCCCAGGTTCATCGGTAGGCGGAGGTGGCGGCGTCTCTCCACTGCTTTCCCCCCTGCAGCAGCAGCAGCTGAAGGTCTGGGTTCGGCGAGCGGAGTAGGACGGAAGCGGCGCTGCAGCATCGTCCGCGTCTCCGCCGACATCGCCATAGATCGATCGATCGATCTAGTCGTCCGCCGCCGCGCTAAAGGGTTGCGTTATGGCGTTTGGTGCGTTGTGGAGATCGTGGACTGGAGCCTGGAGGCGTCGTGCGATGGGGACGTGGTGTGGTCAATGTAAGGAAGATTAGGAGATAAGGCTCGGAAAGGATGGAGCTGTGCAGTTATTTTCTTCCAGATGTGTGGACCAAGGGCAGTTACCGGTGACAGTCATTTACACATGCCTGTCACAAAATAATTTTTCCTTCTCCCACAAAATACTAGTGACGAATCAGTTTATTAGCCCGTCACAACTATTCTGTACCAGTGGCGGGCATATTGTTGCCCGTCGCTGGTAAATTTATTAGTGACGGGCATAATTTTGCCCGTCACTAATCACTTGGCATCTATAAGCTTTTCTGCAGTAGTGGTCATTTATTATGCTAGTAGAACACTTGATGCTGCTCAAAGGAATTATGCCACAACTGAAAAAGAATTTTTAGCAGTGCTATTTGCTTGTGACAAGTTTAGACCTTATATTACTGATTCGAAAGTCACATTGCATACTGATCATTCTGCCATTAAATACTTAATCCATAAGAAAGATGCTAAGCCTAGATTAATAAGATGGGTACTTCTATTGTAAGAATTTGATTTACACATTGTTGATAGGAAAGGGGAAAATAATCAAGTAGCTGATCATCTTTCTAGAATGGAAAATATACCTGATGATCCTATTCCTATTAATGATAGATTTGTTAATGAACAACTTGCAATTGTTAATGTTTCTAGTGCTAAAGTTGCATCACCATGGTTTGCCAACTATGCAAATTTTATTGTTAGTAAGGTTCTACCTCCACACTTCACTTTTCAACAAAGAAAGAAATTCTTTTATGATCTTAGACATTATTTTTGGGATGATCCTTTCCTTTATAAGAAAAGTGTGGATGGTATTATTAGACGTTGTGTACCTGAGCATGAACAACAGGCTATTATAAGAGATTGTCATGACAGTCCTTATGGAGGGCATCATGCAGGAGATCGTATAGGTGCAAAGGTATTACAATCTGGTTTCTATTGGCCTACTTTATTTAAGGATTGTGCTAAATATGTTAAATCTTGTGATAAATGTCAAAGAGTAGGAAATATTGGTAGGAGAAATGAAATGCCTATGAATTATTCTTTGCCACTTGAACCATTTGATGTTTGGGGCTTTGACTTTATGGGGCCTTTCCAAGAGTCAAAGACAAAGCATACTCATATTTTGGTTGCAGTGGATTATGTTACAAAGTGGGTGAAAGCAATTCCAACCAAGAGTGCAGATCATGCCACAGCAATGACGATGCTCAAGGACATAATTTTCCCAGGTTTGGTGTTCCTAGGTTTTTAATTACTGATGGTGGCTCTCATTTCTTGCATGGTATTCTTAGAAAATATTGGCAAAATATGATGTTAACTATATAATTGCATCTCCCTATCACCCTCAAACAAGTGGACAATTTGAATTAAGTAATAGGGAAATTTTAGAGAAGACAGTGAATAAGTCTAGATCTGATTGGCCAACTAAAATTAATGATGCATTATGGGCTTATAGAACTGCTTTTAAAAATCCTATGGGAATGTCTCCTTATGGAATGGTTTATGGAAAAGCTTGTCATTTACCTGTTGAATTAGAACATAATGCTAGATGGGCTATTAAACAATTGAACTTTGATTTTAAGACTGCTGGAGAGAAGAGAATTCTTGATTTAAACCTACTTGATGAATGGAGAAACTAAGCTTATGAAAGTGCTAGAATGTTTAAAGAGAAAGTTAAAATTTGGCATGACAAGAAAATTAAGAGAAAATAATTCAAAGTAGGTGATCAAGTTTTATTGTACAATTCTCGTTTCAAGTTTTCTGCAGGAAAGTTAGCTTCAAAGTGGCAGGAACCGTTAGTGATACAGGAGGTGTACCGTTCAGGAGCTATCCGTCTTCACGGTGATATGAAAAGGTAAACCTCATGTAGTCAATGGACAATGGCTTAAACATTATATTGCAGGAAGGAGCTTCATCGAAAAGGTGGAGGAGTTGGATTTAAAGACACCGGAGGAGGTAATTGCGAAGAATTTTGCAGTTTCAGAAACCCAAAATCAATAATAGGTAACTTTTGTGTTGGAAAGTTTCTCGGAATTGCGTAAAATTTTACGGAAGTCATTTTTATGGAAATTAACGTGTGGGACAAGAAAATTGGAAGGAACGGAGACCCGAGGGAGAAAAGAGGGGGTCCCACGCGGTTAGATTCTTTGGCCACGTGGGCCCACTCCTTTTGCCCCTCGGAGTCCCGTTCCGTCTCGTTTTCGACTCCGACACTTCGTCTTGACCTAAAAACCGTCAATATATACCCATTTTCGTTGATCTAATCTCGCACCGAGCATTCTCGAGCGATCTTTGCTTTTGCTATTTCTGCCTGTCAGGTTTTTAGCTATGTCTTCGGGATACTCCTTCCAATGCTCCTCCATGGAAAATGATGATGATGAACTCGAGGGCAACAGCCCCACGTCCATATGGAGAAGGAATAGGAAGAGGAAGGACTACTCGGATGATGAAGACTACAAGCCCGACGAGGAGGAGATGGAGAAGGAGGAAACGGAAGAGAAAGAATACAAGCCCTTCGTCGACATCGCACCTATTGCAACAGCACCACCTTCTCCTATCTCCGTTGCTGGTGTGAGGGTGAACGTGTCTCTTGGAAACAAGAGGCAGACGACGCACATGAGCACAGGAGGGAAGGCTCCTAGGCACGCACTTGCTAGCAAAAACGTGGTTTCTACTCTTATTGACAGGGAATTCAAGCGTGCCACCCAAGAGAACTATCCTGGTGAATGGGATCGTAAGATCCCTAATGTTAATGTACCAAGCCCGGAGTGGAAGCCTTGCAAGGAGACGGTGGAGAAGAATCTCATGGAAAAACTGGGAGAAGCTGCAAGGGAGTTTGAAAAATCCTACAACCTTATGATGAGCATTGTTGGAAAACTTGAAGATAATTATTATGAAGACAAGAAGAAAGAGCAGAAGTGGTTCTAGCAAGACGTCAAGCTTGGGGGAGTTCCACCTAGTCTTTATCTCTACTAGTTTATCATATCTATCTAGTCATGGTGTGTTTTGCTTTTATCATTTAGTTATCAATATCTCTTAAGCGTGTGTGAGCTCATGGAGCATTATCATGTATCCTTATCTTGTGGTTTATCAATGAATATTAAAGTATGGTGTATCCTTATCTTGTGGTTTATCAATGAATATTAAAGTATGGTGTCATCCATGATTCTCTTGTTTGGAGATTTATGGGTAACGCTCATGCAAATGAGCGTGGCATATTTAGAAGTTTCAGTCACATCTTGCCTTGAACTTAATTAACTTGAGTGTGTTGGACAATTATAGAATCACCCCATTATAAAATGAGTAAAGAGAATGAGTCAATATGACTTGAAAAATAATAGTTTAAGGTTGAGATATAGTCTTGTAGGATAAAAAGTTAGGAAGAGTTAATGAAAAGGATATGAAACACTCTTGTTAGAATCTAGTATCTTTTGAGCAAATTAATGATCATGGATATTTCAATACTTATGCTCTTGGAAAGTGAATGAAAAGGAAGGCACCTGAAAATTCAGTTAGCCATGGAAAGTGTAAGATAAAGGTTGTATAGAGCATAGGAACTTGATTGAAATATCCATGACTAAAGTTTACACTAGTTACTAGTGAGGCAAGATTGTAAACAATCTTATATCTGTCTTTTCATTTGTCTTCTTTGAACTTGTTATCTAATAAGAGTTTATCTTGTCTTTAAATTTCAGCAAAGTATAAAATATTATGATGCTTTCCATAAAGAGCAAAAGTGAAAAATAGTATGATTCAATTGTCCAACATACAATGGTTATTTGCTTTCAAAAGTAAGGGGTGATTGCTAGAACTTCTACTTATGTTGCCCTCATGTGTATGAGTTTTAGTTCATTAATCTAACATTGCAACTGAATATGATGATGATACAATGCTCGTATTTATTTATCAACCATAAGTCCATTGATGCATGTAATGATCTATGTCCTTACTTACTCGAGGACGAGTAAAGGTTTAAGCTTGGGGGAGTTGATACGTGCATTTTATATCATCATTTATACAACTTTTAGTATCGTATTAGAATGTTATTTGCATTGTTATATCATTGTTTTTACATGTTTTAGATGATTTATGGGACTTTCATACAAAGTCCCTATTTTTGGTATTTAATTTCTGGGAGGCAGAAAACCTCCTTTTTCTTGTTTTTAATGTTTCATGAGCTACAGGGACTCAACTAATAAAAGGGAAAATACCCAGCTGGTTTTTCATCGGGAGAAAGGCAGTGGGAAGAGGACCGAAGAGAGGAGAGCCACGAGGCCCAAGTTAGGTGGGCCCACGCGGCCCAAGTACCTGGCCGCGTGGGACCCACTAAGTGGAGCCTCGGGCACCTACTCGCCTGGGGCTTTTTATCGACGCCTTCGTCTCACCCGAAAAGTCACGCCCTAATTTTCCCGAAACCATCCGAGGCCGCGGCGGCGGCGAAACTCCTGATTCCCTCCGAGGGGGATCAGATCCTGTTGCTCCGGAGCTCCGAAGAAGGGGGAAATCATCGTCATCGTCATCACCTATCCTCCTTGGCGTGGGAGGAGGCCTCTACATCATCACTATCACCAAGACCAGCACCATCTCCATCATCATCTCCGTGATCCACTCCATCCCCCTCGTAGTTTGAGAGTTGCTATACCCTAGATACTTGTCTTATGCTACTATTCATGTTTGTGATTGAGTACTTGTCATTATTTGGTGGTGAAGTTATATTTTCAGATTGTGTTGTACCACTTATGCCACTGAATATTATCATGTTTGCACGTTGTGAGTAGTTCCCGTATGTTCCTGAGGGCATAGGATGAATTGGCAATGATTTATATATAACATGAGTTGGTATTTTGTCAAGAGTTTATCTTTTATGTGATTCTATGATGGTGTTGTGCGAACATCGACTGCACAACACTTCACCTATATGGGCTCATAGGAGAACGCCGTAGTATAATGAATTGAGGGAGACTTGGGAGGACATGTAAACCTGGGACCGAATCATGAAGTTATATTATGAGGGTATTAGTATCGGGAACCTTAGAGTGTAATGCTAAGGTGGGACTTTATGTCTTAATAATTCTTGTGTAGTCATTTACTTGGCCACATGATCCATCATAAGGGGTTGTAGTTTATTTATTTAGCTATACCTAATAATGGCTCCGTCCAAAGAAGATAAAACTTGACAAGATATTCAACGTGTTATTTAATAAATCTCTATGCCTAGCAATATCCATGCCGCACTCGGGAACGTTTTCAACATATAAGTTACACATCACTTGAGCTTGTCCTCTTGCACATAAGAGGATTGAGCTTTCTCTCTCTGAGAGCTTTGACTTGCTACTGTTTATTTTCTGCATTGCAACTATACAACCAAAAATACTTCCATCTTTTATTGTTTTATTTATAAATCATGCTAACCAATACCTTCAGCTCCTCGTGGGTTCGACAACATTTTCTAATTGAAAGATACTACAATTGATCTCCTGCACTTGGGAGTCATCAGAGGGCGACGACGACACGGGGAGGAGAGTAGGTCGACGGCGGCGGGATGCAACGGAGACGGCGACGTGGATGCGGATGCAGGGGACGGCGCGGGGTGGGGACGACGGCGGCGCGAGCGACAGAGACGGCGACGTGGGATGTGAGAGGAGATGGCGACGACGCGGACACGATGCGGGGAGGGCGACGGAGACAGCGGCGCGGGGAGGGGACGGCGACGGCGGCACAGGGAGGAGAGGAGGGCGACGGCGGCGAGATGTGGGAGGGGGAGGGAATAATAAGGGTTTTGTTTTGGGGAGAGAGAGTGTGTGCGCGGGGGAAGGGAATAAATCAACATTTTTTAGCTTGTCAAAAAATATGATAATACAAAATCACAAAATTTAAAGGAGTCGATGTTGCATCAATATGAATAAAACATGAATTAATTAAGGTACGATACATATATCTGTATTACAAAATGGTCCGCCGATGTTGCATCGATATGATCGGTACATGATCATTAATGAGTATGATATTAAGTACGCAAAATCTTCTAAATCGCGATGGTACACCATGAATCATCACTTATTCTTGGTGTTCTTTCTCTTCTTCGTAGTAGTACTTGATCTTATAAAGGATTGAATTTTTTGGAAGAAGGTAATGTGGTTCTGCTTCTTCTTGTGGTGTATGGCTCGTGGAAGTCGTCTTCTTCTTTAGGATCGTCGAATTGGTGAAAATCTTTCTCGGTCTCGACTTCATCGATCAAGCCCAATGATACTCCTTTTGCCCAACCTCATGTTCCTTACCTCATCCGCGAAATCTTTGTGCTTATAGTCAACCTTTTTCCACTGCAAACCATCCGCTGGGTGTCTCAGCATGTTATCAGTTACTTTTTCCTTTTTCCTTTCCTTGTGCCAACGCATTAGCTCTGCTTCTTTCTTGTCCTGGTAATAGCGTTGCAAATGAGGAATGAGAGGAAAGTACCATACAACCTTCTGAGGACTCTTCTTCCCACGCTTGTAACGGGAGTGACCACACTCTGGACACACTATACTATTCGCGTGCTCGTTCCGATTGATGATGCAATCATTGATGCACGTGTGATATCTAGTGTGCGGCAAATCAAGAGGGCACACGACTTTCTTAGCCTCTTCGACATTTTGAGGCAATTTGTTCCCTTTGGGTAACAAATCATGCGCATACTCTAAAATCATATCGAGTCATTTATCGTTGGTTTTTGTTTTCGCCTTGATGTCAAGAAGTTTAAGCGTCACGTCCAGACGGTTGTGCTCGGGACAGCTACCTTCGTACAAAGGAGTTTTTGAGTCTATCGACAGTTGCTCCAGCTTCTTTGCCTCCCTACACGCAACACGTTCATTAGTCGTCTTCTTACGAAGCAACTCTTGAAGATATGGGTCATCCAACTTTGTTGTAACGAGCTCTGCATGCCCATCTCATCTTCTTCAGGCCCGACATCATCACCATGATCATCATCGACGTGAATGTTTCCCCCTTCTTCATCATCGTCCGACGATGACCATTCCTCAACATCAGACTTATTCTCATTTCTGTCATCATCACTCTCATCTGGCACCAACTCATAGCCTTCCATGAAACCACTTTTGAGCAAATGCGACAACAAAGTTCCTCGGAAGGGGTCAAACATAAGTGCGTTCTCGCAGCTAAGACAAGGACATGGAATAACGCTTTCCTTCCTATCTAACATTTTCTTCACCGCCGTCTCCAAATACGCAGTTGCGGCTACACCTCGATTGTCCATGTTCACCGCCATCGATGCCTACACAAATATGTACACGAATCAAACCAAAATAGAAAAATTCGGCATAACCTTTGCTAAAAATGGGACGTATTGAGTTCCGAAAATTTGACGAAACGTTGTTTCGTCAAAACATTGGCACTCATTTCCCTGCATGAGATACAACACACACCACCGAATATACATCTTCATGACCATAAATGCATGGCCGAATTCGGTTCCAACCACACATGAACAAGATAATAAATGCATGGCCGAAAAATGGCTCCAACCCAAAACATATATATATATATATATATATATATATATATATATATATGGGATACTAATGATCGAGTTGGAGATGAGAGATGTTACCACAAATAGTAGAGCACCCAAGTTACTAGCTAGCTCCAATCCATTGTATCCTCCATTAGTAAACCTAGAGAGGGGGAGTTCAATAAATTAGAGAGTTAGTGAGTGTGGGGCAAGTAATTAAGAAAGTGATTGGTGGAGAGAGAGGAGAGATAGTAAGTGGGGGGGGGGGGGGAGAGAGTGAGTGGAGGAGAGAGATTAATTTACCTTGCTTGGGGTGTGGGAGGAGAGAGTAAAAAAGAAGAACCAAGGAGGAAGAAGACAAATCCAAAGAGGTAAAGAGTAAAATGAGTGGTTGGGAAAGATGGTCACATGGCTACAGAATTTTCACGTCGCAACCGTATCACGCGCCGGACCATACAATATTACCGGCGTGTTCTCTAGATGACACGCCAGTGATTACACAGGAAGTTACTGGCGTGTCGTGTTACTCCCACACCAGTAATATATTTCACCGTGACAACTTTTTTGGGCCCACAAATCACCGGTGTGGCTCTAAGATGTCCACGCGATGATTACACGGAATCACCGATGTGGAAAAATTAACACGCCGGTGATTAGTTGCGGAATTTGGTCGCAGCAGATCACCGGCGTGGGTTTTGGGTGGCCCGCCGGTGATTACAAGCCGGCTATTAGGCGTTTCCTTGTTGTGCATTGACATGCATGTCAAACCACACACAATCAATGTCAACACAAAATCAATGTTGATGATAATAATGTCATTTGACGTCAATGCTGAGGACAATCTATGTCAATGCAAATCATACACGACAATTATCTACGCTCACAACTAAAAACCCTAACAGCCAACCCAAATTTACATCTACCAACCGAAATGTAAGCAATTATGCGGATCTAGCACTGACCATTAAAGAAAGGGGTCGGGTGTAACGGCCGGAGGTGGAGAAGAAAGCAAGGCACTACACGACCTAGCTAATCTATATCTATGAATCAAAATCTAAGAAATGGTACGACGAATCAGTCTATTTAAAATGCTCGTTGAGGAAGAAAGGGGCGTCAAAGGAGATAGAGAAGAAGGCGACGCTGTAGCGGGCTTGAAATCGCCGACGAAGTCTTTGTCTCCACTTTCCCAGTTGAAGAGGTACCCGCCTCCGCTATTGATGTCACCACAATGGATGTGCGAGGCCGGGAACAAACAAACTAATAATGACTGCCATAGCAGCTTCGCTAAACTAGTCGGATGCATCCTCCGGGTATGCGCAGTTTCGCCTCAAGTGCGACGATGTCTCATGCATGTCTATCCACATTGTGAGGGGCAAATTAGGGAATATGGAGGGGATGGAGGTGACGGCTCCATGAAATGCATCAACGGAGGTAAAAGAGTGAGAGAGTGAAGAGGCGAGGAAAGTATAAAAGAGAAAGTTATGAGTGGGTAGAGTATGGCATATGTTGGGCCGGGCCTGAAACAAGCCGGGCTTCGGGCCAGGCTGCCAATGTCTGTGTGAAAGCCTGACGAGTCCATGTAAAAAAGGTAGAAACCTGTCCCGACGTAATCCACAACCTTACCCTCCTCCCGCTGGAAAGAAAGCGCTCTCCCTCCCAAACCCCCCTCCTCCGGCCACATCTCCTCCATCTTCCAACACCATCCGCATCCCATGGAGTCCTCCCTCCTGCTCTCCTCCTCCCGCCCCCTCCTCAACCCCACCCTGCTCGCCCCCTCCTCCTCCTTCGCCCACCGACGCTACGCCGCCCCCTTCGGCCCGAAGCTTCCGCCTCGACGCCTCCTCCTCGCCCCGCCGCCGCGCGCCCGCCGGTGGACCGTGGCGCCGCGCGCTGCGTCCGAGGTGTTCGACGGAATTCACAGCCAGGACAAGCCCCCCGGGGTCGGCCGCGGGGGCGCGCGCCGGAGAGCCTACCGCGAGTCCACGCAAGGGGAGCCCTCCGCGCCCCCCGTGGGTGCCGCCGCCGCGAGGGGCCTCACCCGCTACGTCGTCCCGGCCGGGACGTTGCTCGCGCTGAGCTTTGGTATGGCCTGACTGCTTCCACCTCTTACGCAGCATCACCGTTTTCCTTTGCTCTTCCGAATTTCCAACCTCTGATAATTGAACAGTCATCTTATCATCACGAGCAACTAGATAGATAGATATATACACTGTTGCTCACTGCTAAGTACAAAGCACGTCTCCTACGAGAGACTCTGTATGCGGGTGCCTAGAATTATGTGCGCAGGGTAGGCCCGCTGATGTGCCATAATGGATGCTAAGTTCATAATCTGATCGCATGATGCTGTAATGTTGCATTTGAAGTTGGTGCCTGGAACGACCACTAATTCTCTGTTTCACAGGACAGTCATATGGAAGGTGGTTCAGAATTTCTTTCCCGGGAAGAGGAAGGACCGGGTTTCCGGAGAACCTGCGTCTTCCAGGGTCATGTGGTCCTTCGATGCCGGTTCCAATCTGTCAACATCTACGAGCATTAAAGCTGAAAAGGAGTCAAAGAAGAACCTGAACAAGTTCTACAAGGAGCTTCGGACTCTGAAAACCGTTAACATGGCAGGTATCTCGAAGAGCTGAAGTTAGACTGTTTTACTAGCAACTGCGAGCTAAAGCTCCAACCTCTGCATAATTGTTGTAACTCAATTAGTGTACTATATTGCCTTTCTCTTTAATAGTCTAGCTGTTTGGCAGGGCGTCAATTTGGGGATGAGGGTATATTCTTTCTAGCTGAAAGCTTAGCCTATAACAAGGTAAGATATCTCAAGTAATGGTTAAATCTAATCTGAATGCAAACTTCTTTCAGATATCCTAGCATCTGTCTGAATATTGGTTGTTTTCTCCATTCCCAGAGTGCAGAAGAGGTAGACTTTTCTGGTAATGCGATAACAGCTGTGGGAATAGAAGCCTTCGATGGCATTCTCCAGATAAACACAGCTTTGAAGTCTCTCAATTTATCTGGAAATGATATTGGAGATGAAGGAGCTAAGGTCTTCTCAACCTTATCATCCCTGCATTCCGTTATGTTCTCTACTTTGTCTGAACTTATGTAGTAAATATATTATGTTCTGATTTGTGTTCCACATAGACCATGCAAACCATATAATATGTTCTGATTTTATACTCCGAACTTATTGCATGATAGCTACAGTATTTGATTTTGCATTACAATTATTCTAATTTATGCCTAACTGGAGGTTTTTACCTCCTGTTGGTTTCAAATATTTAAGTTATTATTTTTCTGATGTGATGAATTCTTTACTAGCAACCTAACCTTGTCACGAAACACTAATTGAATCTATTTGCATAAATTCCCACTGAATGTAACACTCATGAATGCTTACAGTGTCTTTCAGATATATTGGTAGAAAACGTAGGTATTCAGAAGCTCCTGCTGAACAGTACCAATATCGGAGATGAGGTTTTCCTCTCTCTCTCTTTCTCTCTCTCTCTCTCTCCCCCAATATCGGAGATGAGGTTTTCCTCTCTCTCTCTCCCAATATCGGAGATGAGGTTTTCCTCTCTCTCTCTCTCTCTTTTGCCTGTTGTAGTGTAACGTGAAATTCTATTTTCAGGGAGCAAAAGCAATTTCGGATATGCTGAAAAAGAACAAAACAATACGTTTTGTACAGCTCAGCAACAATACAATAGAATACAGTGTATGTATAAATATCCACTGACGCAAAAACATTCACTTGAATCTCAAAAGGAGAAAGGGCTTGCCATATGATTGCATCCTTGATGACTTATGAGAGCATCCTTTTTCTTGTCTTGCAACAGGGTTTTGCAAGTATTGCAGATGCACTTCTTGAGAATAATACGCTACGGAGCTTGTATCTCAAGTTAGTCGCTCACAAGCCCAGTGCGTTTACGTGTGATGTACAAAGAATGAACATACGAAGCTAATTATATTTATTTTATGTGACTAACTAATGGTGCATTTGTTTTGATGTATTCTAGTGGCAACTATGGTGGTCCTCTCGGTGCATCCAGCCTAGCAAAAGGAGTTATAGGGAACAAATCTCTCAGGGTACTTCTTGATATATTTGATTATACTTCCACATCGTTTGGTTATTTTTTTTCTGGCAAATTGCTATGTTCGCTTGGAAACCAGATTTCCATCATTCTTCCTACCATGCTCAGATTTTTTTTGCTTCGCTAAAGGGCGAAGTACTTTTTGGAGGGGTCCACATATCATATGGAACTTTTTGGCTCTCCGACATGTTTACGTTCTTTTATCCAAAAAAAACTACTCAGTTTAAAAAAAGAATATGTGCTAGAAACTAAAGGATGCATGGGTCATGATGGTTAGACCAGCCTTTTATTTTCAACATATAATAGTATAACTTCGATTCATTAATCGGGAAACATGTTGTGTCTGGTAGCTGTTGTGAAGGTGATGTCTGTACACCTATTTTCCTATCATATATGAATATGACCAAAGATCCTTAGGACCTTAGGTTGAATTGCAAAATAAGAATTTCTTTCTGTCAGCTCTTGTTATCAATTTCTTCTCATTGTTGATTAACCTTAAACATTTGCTAGGAACTTCACTTACATGGCAACGGTTTTGGGAACGAGGGATTACGGGTGTTGATGTCTGCATTATCTGCTCACAAAGGTCCCTTTTCTGGCTATCCACATTAACTAGGTTATATTTTGTTGATTGGCTGCAAACGTTCATAATTCAGGGTTATTTGGCTGAGTTACAGGCAAGATAACAGCGTTGGATATTGGCAACAACAACATTACATCAGAAGGTTCTCTTTATGTTGCTGAGTTCATCAAAATGACAAAGTCTCTACGGTGGCTCAGTCTTTACATGGATGACGTTGGCGACGAGGTAGTACTGTTGTTACTGCTTACCCTTGTTTGTTAACAGGATTGGGATGTCTACATATAATAGGACTGCCTTAGAACTTTGGCTGTCAGTTTCATTCCTTCTCGTGTAACTAGGATCCTTTTCAGAAAATTAAAATATGCATATTCCTATGGTTATTCTTGCTCTTCCTGAACTGAAATAGAAACCGAGTTGAGTTGGTCGGTATATGGTGGGTCTGCTATCCAACTTTTCCATCGAGAAGGTACCAACTAAAAGTGGACTGTACCAAGAAACCTCAAAAGACGTACCCCTTTAGTCATTTGGCAGCACGTGCGGCTCGAACAAATGCGGCCCAGTCCATTGCCTCACATGGCCTTTAAGACCCACACCTTCGCCGTGGATGTTGCCCCGCATATATCTCATGATCGCTGAACTGATGTGAACACTATTATTGGTACTTTTTTTTTGCGAATACTATTATTGGTACTTTTAACTGACTTGGACTTTGGAGTTGCAATCGCTTTGAACTCAGAACCTTCTTTACGTTAGCGCTTGCACATTATGTATGTGAAATGTTTTTCACATGATTACTCTTTTGCTCTGCCTGTCAAGCTGTGTTGGTCGTACTGCTGGATGCTAGGAATTCATTTTTCTGTAGTCTTACTGCTTGTTCATTGTTTAGTAGCTAATAGCCTAATAATCTCACTGCATTGCATAGATCAGACCAAATTCATGATTCCTCACATGAGTTCCCATATATCAATGTGTAAACACACCTATTAATTCTATGCATTACGTTTGCCATTCCACTGGTTTTTAATGTAGATTAACATGATATTCGCCAGGGCGCTGAAAAGGTGGCAGATGCTTTGAAACAGAACAAAACAATTTCTACGATGGACTTTGTGAGTACTATTCTACTATTGACACCAACATTGTCAGATACTTATTCTCACATTATTCCTGAAAAAACATCATATTGCGACACAACACCAGGACAAGGTTGCATGTTACTATATGCTACTTCATAAACTATTTGTTCCCCGGAAGTTTTTGTCATTAGCAACAGCTTTAATCCTAAACATTGTGCCCTGGTTGGAATGCAGGAATTTTTGTGGCAAAAGAAATATCCTAGACATTCCTTTAATGATCCTGTGTCCCCTAATGGGAACTAGGCAAAAACAGAGATGTATTCCTGTATACCTATAGTACTGAAGTTTATTTTGTTACTTTTCAGGGTGGTAACAACATTCACTCTAGAGGTGTAACTGCAATAGCTGAAACTTTGAAGGAGAATGCAGCGCTGACAACAGTAAGTTGATTATCATTCAGACTATTTCATTGCACAAAATAAGGTACTTCCACTGACTTGGACTGTTACCTGTAGCTGGAGTTGAGTTATAATCCAATTGGACCAGAGGGGGTAAAGTCCTTGTGCGATGTTCTCAAGTTCAATGGCAAAATCCAAACCCTTAAGCTTGGTTGGTGCCAGGTAATCTTCAGAACTTAATAGAATAGCAGATGCAGATTTGTTATTACCTCTTCAGCCAAGTTATATTATCCTGCAGATAGGTGTGTCAGGTGCAGAATCCATTGCTGATTGCTTGAAGTATAACACAACATTGGAGACTTTGGATTTGCGGGCAAATGGACTTGGAGATGATGTATGCACAATTTGTTGATACATGTTTGTTGAACTTGCATGTGCTGCATGGACCATTTTTTTACTCTTCTCCTATTCCTGAAGGGTGCTATCTGCTTGGCGCGAAGTCTCAAGATAATCAACGAATGTTTGAAATCACTTGATCTCTGTTTTAATGAGATCAGAGTAAGAAATGCAGTTTCTAGTGTATTAGCTATTGGAAGATCTCTGCAGTTCTCCACTATGCTTAACATCATTTATACTTGTGACAGGATGATGGAGCATTTGCATTGGCACAAGCACTCAAGGCTAATGAGGATCTTACGGTCACATCATTAAATCTTTCAAACAACTTCTTCGGTAAATTTGGACAGGTTAGTTGATTTGTCAATTTGTACCTATTCATGGTGGCACATTTGAATTTATGTTGATGGTTTGTTGAGTCAATGCAGGTTGCTCTGACTGAAGCACGGGATCATGTATACGAGATGACCGGAAAGGAAATAGACATTTATTTTTAGGAACCATTGGTTTCTTTTTTGCATCATGACTGCCAGCAAATGGTTTAGTTTCTGCATGGAGGCATGTAATTCAGGCTTTTGAGCATTACTCAAGTAGATCTAGGAAATTGGGGGAAGAGCATGCTTTATGCTTGTCATACGAAATTTTGGTAAACATCTGGACTATAGTCATTCGACTGTTCATATGCAATTTTTTCTGAAAGCACTGATTCTCGAATTAGTCAATCATGTTAGTTGTGATAGACCATATGGCTTCTTTTTAGCTCTGGAATTTGGGCAATTTGGACCGCTTGTACCAGTTTTTGACAGAGTCAAGTTGCCCTTTTGACTTACATAGCGTATTTATTTTGGAATCGTACAGTAGCCATGATCTTCTGAGTCTACACTGATTATTAGACTTTTCTGTAGTGCATTTCTATTTAACAACACAGTCCACCACTAGTGTGCCACCCAAAGATTCATGTAATTCATTTCAAATTTGCAGTATCATCCATGTTGAATGGGATTCACTGAGCTCATATTGCAATGTCATGTTTTGATGGAAACTGTAATAAACCAGCGACATTGCTGGCATTCCTTGGATTTTCTGGATGGCACTAAATTTGCATAGTGCTTTTTCAATTTTAGGAGATGTGGAGTAAAATGACATTTCTGCCCTCAGAGCCAAACTATAAGCACTTTTGGCCATTAAATATATTGTTTTTTCCTTATAAACAAATCTAATTTATCTGTCTCTAAATATAACAATTTGAACTGCTACCTCTTACCACTGTAGTTCTTTTATTTGGCCCAGGTTGCAGCCCAACATTGACTGGCAAACTAACCATGACCAAAGTCTCCTAAAAAACCATAACCAAAGTTGTGTGACAACCAACCATGGGACCGAAATCCATTTTGACTCGTGGGACTAGATGCTCCTATTATAGAAAAACATATTTTTTAATGTCAAAAAATTCCAAAACAAAAATTATATGTACATATAGACATTTTATGTAGGCACACAAAATTTCGTTAAAAGGGACATTTTTATGCCCCGTGTAAAAAAGACAAAAATATGTCTAGTAAAGTCATTTTTGATCACCGAATTAGTTTTTTAACATAGAACACAAAAAACATTATTTTTTCATGAAAATTTGTGTGACAACATAAAATGTTTAGAGGTACACTTGAGATTTTATTTCAAAATATTTTAATTTTAAAAAAATGTTTTTAAATTGCACTTCCCAGAATGGGACTAGATGGTCCCGGAGGCAAAACACCATGGGGCTGCTTTTGTTATCACTTAATTAATTAGGCCCACGCTATTGCAGGTAAAAGGCCACCATCCATTAGCAAGCACAACAAATGTACACCCATGTGCATTCATGCTGAAACTCTGTTTGCATAGTCCATGCCACCCATAGCTCATAATTACTTGTCCACCAAACGAGTGCAATTGCAGCAATTAATTAAGCAATCAAACAGATCCACGGATCACTCTCACAACAACCATTCTAGGATACTAGCAAATGCAATAACCAATATAGTCAGGATCTCAAAGATCAGGGTAGTCACTTCTCATGACTTATGTTACTCACATTCAAAAGAGAAAAAAAACAAAAAAGAGTTTGAAATTGCCGGTTGGGGTCTGGGTGAGGGAATGAGATCCTCTGACACTATCCACCCTGACTTTCTTTGACGTTGGGCTACTTACATGTGGGGCCCACCATATGTGGGACCTGCCTATCAGCGACCCAACGTTAGGGAAAGTCAGGGTAGCTAACATTATAGGATCCAGCTTCATGGGTGAGAGGGCCAAGAGATGACGAGGACAACTAGGGAGGGCCTCGGCAGTGGCATATGCCAACGGGGCCATCCGGAGGAGTATTGGAGGGCGACGACAGTTATCGGTGGAGGCGTTTTTTAAGTTGGGGGGGAGGGAAGAGCGTGCAAGGGAGGCGTTGGACATATGATGGACGAAATGAAGAAACCTGTGTAGATTAAGAAAAATATGTCTGGAGCATACTACACGGTCGGAGAATAATAACTTGGGAGAGTCCATGGTGTGGTAAACCAAACCCTATCCCTTCACTCTGACGTGCTTATTTGATCTTAGCCCTTCCTTACTTAGATTTTTATCTTATCACCCTTATTTTACCTATGGCTCTAAATAGTACTCCCTCCGTTCCAAATCATAAGATGTTTTGAACATTTCAATATGGACTAAATACGGGCTGGGATGAGTGAATCAATACACTAAAATGTCTATATATATATATGATTCAGATTTTTTTTAAATGCCTATATTTAGGGACGGATCTAGTACTTGGGATTTGAGAATTACACAAACAAATCATTTCGTGCACATCTCACGGGCAAACATGAGAAAGACAATGGAAACAGAAGGACATGCCCAGCGGGCACAGTACACAATCTTCACCAGAACACCGGTGAACATACATACCACGGCGCGCGCCTATCTTCACCAGTACAATATCTTCACAGATGATACATGAATACATTGATGCAAATAAGCACACTCGATTCTCCAGCATGATCACATCGGCACGCTCACGGCCTCCATGAACTCCTTGTCGACGAAAAGCCTCTCCAGCACGTCCGGCGCGATGCACACCTCCAGTGACATGCTCCCTCCCCGATCGGGCCCCTCGAACACCGTCGCCTTGCGGTCTATCTTGTTCCCGGAGCCGCTCCTCACGGCAACCGGCTTCCCCCACCCGAAGTCATTCCCAAACACGTCGAACCGCGGTGAGCTCCCGGTCATGAGCGCGACGCCTCCCGATGACAGGTTCCCCATGTAGAGGAAATCTGGCTCCCGGGTCCAGCGATCCAGTGACTCCTCCATGGCAGCCTTATCGAACAACCCCACGAGGCGGTTCAGCTGCCACGCCGTCCAGCCTAGCCCCTTATCTTGGATCTCTCCGGCGGTGGAGATCGCCATTGGCGGAGACCAAGGTGTTGCCCATGTAACCTTGAGTTGGTATGGCGTCCACCCTTCCTCGGCATCCGATGAATATAGTGTAACTTGTCTCCTGCCCCGGCGAGAGGCGCCGAGCACGTGACACGCCCCGCCAGAGGTGCGCTAGCATGGCCTGGAGCGAGGAGATGGCGACGGCCGTGTCGTGGGCCATTATCTCGTCGTTCGCCCTGGCCTTGAGCTTCCAGATGCTCGCGGCGGAGAAGGTGAAGAAGCCTTCCTCTACTGTCGGGCGCTCGAACCGCTGCACGATTTGCCGCAGCTCGCCGAACGGCATGCGGATCGGCACGGGGCAGCCCTCGAGGAAGAACCTTTCGGGCACCGCCGCCGGCGTCGATATCGTCGTATCTCCGCTAATGCCACCTCGGTGGATCTCCGACCAGGTGTTGAGGAACGCCCAGAAGGCGGTGCCGTCGCCTACGGCATGGTTCAGTGACATCCCGACGAACACGCCGTCGGCGAGCTCGGTGACCTGCGCCGACAGCACGGGCAGAGACGGATCCACGGCGGAGTCTGCGCCGAGCATGTGGTTGAGCGGGAAGAACTCCCAGACAACCGGGAGACGTGCGTAGCAAGCCGGCAATGTCGGCGACGGCGACGCCGGGCGCCACAGCGTGGACGAACTCGGCGCCTTCACCCGTGCAGCGCAGGACGACGGCGACGGTGCTCCCGCCATTTGTGGCGCTCTACGGCGAGGCGGCCGGCGAAGGGTAAAACCTGCCCAGGGCGCGTGCGAAGGAGGAGGCGAGGGCGTCGACAAGGCGCTCTCCAGCTACGCCGGCGGGAGGCTTGGGCAGGAGGATGCCCTTCTGGATGTAGTCTATGGTGAGGAGGCGCAGGTCCCACGGCGTGAGGTGCACGTTCGTCACGGCGTCCGACGGCGACGAGTCCGAGGGCGGCCGGATCTTGCAGCGGGATAGGATCTGGACAGGGCATGTTCCCGACCGCAGCTCGTTGCTGCCCATCTCGGTGTGATTTCGTGCAAGCTAGCTAGCTGTAGCTGCTGCTATACATGATGTGGCCCTTGGGACAGATTTTAAAACTGGCACATGGTTTTTTTATTAACTGAAAGCCTGACACGTGATTCGCGGCCACTAGAGGAGATTTCGTCCTCCCGATTACTAGAGGAGATGGAAATATATTTACAAGTTTCATAAAAATCTGAAAATATTCCGGATGTGGCAAATGATATATTCCACAAACTTGTAGAACATCAACTTCAACTCTTAGTACGTGGTTAAGTCCAAGTTATTAATTTCCTTTAGAAGTTCACACTTATTTTCTATGAAATATTGTTACTGTTAGTGTGTTATTTGTATTTGGGTCACATTGTGAAAAAATGTTTAAAGATGATATTGTATTTGGTCATATTGAGGTATTTGTTGTCGATATTATTAACGAAACTGCTGTAGTGGATACTTCTGTTTTTGTGTTGTGAAAATATGTTAATGTGTTCTGACATATATAATTAATTGATGAAAGAAATCAGTTTTAAAGATAAAATAATCGTTTCTGATGCATCAAACATTGAAGAAGGGTGAACATGCAAAACCTATTACCGACGAATGATTAATATCGTTAACGAAAAAGGATAATCTATGTTGACATGCTAGTACCATCATCGTAAATGTGTAAGGTCTATGGTGATGATGAGGACTTCACATCGATGGCGGGTGGCCAACCATTGCCGTTGCTGATAAGGATTATGGACCATCCAACGGACCACAGGATTATGGACCATCCTGTGCCTTGCTCTAGGCGAGGCACGCAGTGCCTTGAGGCATCAGATCCACCATCCATGGCCCATCCAACGGACCACAACAGTTTGTCGCGCGCGTGAGGAACGGAGGAAGGAGACGAGCGTGATAGTTTTCCCGACTATGATGTTCTATCCTATATAATTTCCGATGCTAAGCAACCACCATTTGTGGCACGAGTAAATAAAAACACGCAGGATTTGCTGATGTTAACATATACTCCCTCCGTTCCAATTTAATTGACTTGCTATGTACTAAATGTGGATGTATCTAGACATGTTACATGTATAAATACATGCACATGTGGTGGATAGCAAGTCAATTAAATTGGAACAGAGGGAGTATGTTTGGTTGGTGGCATCATAAGCTTGGCGTGGCCTTGCCTGAGCTGAGCTACGTGGCTGCTCCAAGCAGCCGCCGGTCCTTCATAGGGTCTAGGTGCAAGGTGCTGCGCTTAACCTTGAGATGCCCTAGCTTGCCTCTGGAATTAGACCTGCCCACTGCTTACAAGAGTTCACACTCAATGCATGATGACACGAGGGTCATGGTTATCTGCTGTCCAGAAGAAGAACGGAGAAAATATATCTGTTACACCAGATGTTTACAAGGCAACCTAAAATCCAGGATCAACACATATGCCTGCCGTAGCCAAATAATACCATGCACGCATTAGCATACAACTGAGAACCACGGAGTTTTTGTGACCACGAAGCAATAGCCAAGCCGAAGAGATGTCATCAGTTTCATCTTCATCACTACGACGACGACAACAGCGACGATACAGAGATTTCATCAGTTCATCAGCACGTCGCCTAACTGATCTTTTGCGTGGCTGAGAAGGAGGATATATCGAATCGATGTAACGTGCACACAACGCACGCAGTTCACAGTTCACACACCCTGTTGCATGCATCATGCATGCAAGGTTAATCAGGTTGAGTGAGATCGAGTCCTATATAAGGACGCGCTAGGTGAGCTCTCTCCACTTGGTCAAGCTGTAAACGCGCACACGTACCTCTCGTGGCTAAGCTGTAGAGCAATGGTGGCCTCCAGCGTGCAGCAGCTGCCATGCATGGCTTCTCCTCCTCTTCCTCATCATCCTCCTCCCGGTCCCGGCCGTGGTTAGCCTGTTGCTGGCGAGGACGCCGGTGTTCGACGAGAACTACGCGCCAACGTGGGGTGCAGATGGCTACCACCTGGTCAACCAGGGGACGAAGGTCGGTCTCACCATGGACAAGAACTCCGGCGCGGGGTTCGGCTCCAAGCTGTCCTACGGCTCAGGGTTCTTCCACATGAGGATCAAGGTGCCCGGTGGCCGGGTACACGGCCGGGGTTGTCACAGCCTTCTACGTACGTGAGTTGCTAGCTGACTAGTGTGGTATTTGCTAGTGCAGTAGTATCTAAGGAGTTCTTCAACGTAAATCTTTGCTTTTACGGTACTCGTACGACGTGTAGCTGTCGTCGGATCCTGACAGCGGCAACCACGACGAGGTGGACTTCGAGTTCCTGGGCAACGACGACAAGCCCATCACCCTCCAGACCAACGTCTTCGTCGACGGCCATGGCGACAGGGAGCAGAGGCTTCAACTATGGTTCGACCCGGCAGCCGACTTCCACGACTACAGGATACTCTGGAACCCCTACCAGCTCGTGTACGTTAGGTTCACTTTCCCACTGAATCAACAAATGCATCTCTGAATCGATATATGTGTGCGCAAACTGCAGGGTCTTCGTCAACGAGACGCCGATACGGGTAGGGGTGGGCATAAAAACCGAAGACCGAAACCGAAAAGACCGAGACCGAAAACGAAATGACCGAGACCGAAAAGACCGTTAGAAATTTGGGTAGCAAATTAGAAAAGACCGAAATTAGATCAAAAATTTGGGTATCACTTATAGATAACCCGAATAGACCGAAAGACCGATTTTATTTTATTTTGAGTGAATTACGTACGGAAGCAGCCAAATTTGTGTGTCAGCCCAGCTTATGTGTACATCTAGTCTATATGCCCAACTACTAAACCCACCATACCATCTAGTATCTAGGCTCAACAACTTGGTATCTCAGCCCAGCGTACTGTAGATTCTCCCGTGCATGAGAGACCAGTTGATCGCTTCCCACTTTCCCAGTCCCGGGCGCCGATTCCCCTTCTCGCGCCCTATATTTTGGTCTATTTGGTCATGACCGAAGATCGAACCGAATAGACCGAAGACCGAAGAACAGAAAACTGAAAAGACCAAATTTATTACGGGTATCATTTCTGGATGACCGAAATTGTTAAAGACCGGAAAGACCGAATCGAACTAACCGAAAAGACCGAACGCCCACCCCTAGATACGGGTGCACAGGAACATGACGGGCCGCGTGCCGGAGTACGAGTTCCCGGCCAAGCGGATGCGCGTCCGGGCCAGCCTGTGGGACGGCTCCGACTGGGCGACGGACGGCGGCAGGACCAAGATCGACTGGAACCACGCGCCCTTCACGGTGGCGTTCCAGGGGTTCAACGTCGACGCCTGCGCCAACACAAAGCTCCACGCCCTGCGGCTCGCCGGACCTGTGGTGGAACGCACGCCGGCACCGGAGGCTGTCCGCCAGGCAGCGGGACGCCTACGAGAACGTCAAGAATACATACATGAATTATGACTACGGAGGCTAGGGTTAGCCTCAGAGTTGCGTGCGGGCACGGAGGAACAAATCGGCGACAGGGAGTCGGTGGAGGGGGCAGAGGCGGAGCGGAAGCAGCAGGATCAGCGCCGGAGCTTGCCATCGCCTGCCGGACCAGAAGGAGGCGACGGTGGCGGCGATACAGGCAGCGAGCGAGAGAGAGACGAGAAAGGGGATCGATAGAGGGGAGAGAAAGGGGATTTTATTCTTTTTACTCCCTCGATACAGCGCATTTTACAGAAAACCCCCTCGATAGGTGCGTGAAGTTCCTGCTCAAGTCTCCAGCATCTTCCCATACGAGCTCGTCGCCGTCGCAGATCAACGGAATTGAGGCCATCTCCTCCAAGTCCGGCCGCCGTCTTCCCATACGAGCTCGTCGCCGTCGCGCATCCCCGAGCCAGCCGAGCATACCAGGAGCTCAGCCTCGCCGGTATTTGCACCCTCCTGGAGCTACACTTGTCGGGAACCCGTCGATCGACGGGATCGACACCGTCTCCTCGCCGCTTCCACGCAAGTGCTCGACGCCGTCGCGCCTCCTCTGGCTTCCAAGAGGAGTTCAACAGCTTCATAGTGATCTTTCGGTCCTCCTAGAGCCTTCCCCTCTCTCGATTGATTGCTGGTTTGCCCGCCCGTCGTGGTCCACCGCTCGCTGTCGCTGGAGCTCGTCACGGGAGCTCCTCCGGTGACCAAAAACCGGCGGCGCTGCCACTCAATTGTCGCCCACGCTCGCACACGCCCTGCTGCTTAGACGTCCTTCTGCCATCAAGATTCATGTTCCCAGTCAAATTTCAGAGCTGAAACTACTCGCTGCTGCTGCTTCCCTGTCATCAAGAATTGGAGTTGAAGAAGAAGGTTCAGAACAACACTACTTTCTCTTGTTGGTGCAATTTCAGTTTGTAAATTGAACTAGTCTACAAGTGAATATAGTTCAGAACCCCACATTTATTTAGTATGCTTATAAATAGTTCCAGGTTTTTTCTTTGTCACATCTGTGTACAGTAGTCTACAAGTGAATTTCAGTTTGTAAATCTGAACATCTTAGTGATGCTTAGTTCAGAAACATTAATGTTCGGTTAAGGGAAACAGGGGAGCTTCACCTCCATGTAACTCTGATGCGTTTCAAGTAATTTTGCTCCTTTTCTTCTCAAATCTTTTATGCTGGGCATATAAGAACACACATAGACTGATTCAATTTTTTAGACCAAGTTCATTTTTAGTACTCCTACAATACATTTCAAACTACCCCTCTTCTATAATTACCTGATCTTGTCCAGTCCATGTGGTTCCAGATTTCAAGTGTTGTCATTATCATGATAGAACCATGCTAAATTCATGGAGCATAAATTGCAGTGCTAGACCCATGCTAAATACATGGAGTATAATTTTGGAAACAACAACTAGTAGGATGTTATAAGATACAGAGCATCTTGGTCGTTTGTGTAACTGCTGCTCAGCTTTTAGGGTGACATCAAGCATGTATCCTTTTCTTTATCTTTGACATCAAGTGGGAGTATTTTCATGTGCTTGCCAATTTTGCCAATGAAAAGTTGTGTGTAAAATTCTGAATCTGTAATAAAGAATGACAGGAAATGGTGGAGTACATTCTGAGATCATTTTTAGTGAATAGAAAATAAATGAATCTAGTGTATACTATACATTTTCAGAAGCAAATTGATATATTGTTCTAGTTGTCAAAACAGGTCAAGTAGTTGCTCTATGTTATTCACACAGTCAGGCATGCTGGCACAGAGTTACCATCACTCGATTGCTTAATTTGCACATTACACACTTTCCTCACTGATGTTGCTTCATAATTAACCAACAGATCTATGATAAGGTGTTGTAGATATTTTTTCCGGGAGTAAGGTGCTGTAGATTAGATTACACAGCTTAGCAAGTTGATGTTGATAGCTTACTCGGATAAAAGGCAAACCTGTAATGACTACATCTTCCAAATTTTGTCCATGAATCAAACTCCAAATAAAAGTGGTTCAGATGAAACAAGGCACACAAACGTGACAGGAGATATAGCTCGAAATATTTCATTTTATTTTATTAATTCAACAGATACAAGAGGAGTATTACAAACTAGCGCGCACACACTTGCGCACACACACGCTTGCTGCTACCTATCTACTACTTTCACTGGTACATGCACTCTAGTTCTTGATCTTCTTCTTGGGCCTCAACTGGTTGCTCTGACCACACTTCTTGCGGCAGTTGACAGCCCTTGGGTGCAGACATGCATAGCACCTACAGGTAAATGGAAATATTAGCATAATCAGGACAACAAAATTCAGTTAAGCTACTTATGTGGTTGTGTTTGTAAAATGGTACCGAAGTGCTTAAGAATGGTACTGAATGATACTTGCTCTTTCTACGTATATGAAATTCATTTCCATATTTCTACATAAGGGTACTTAGTCTGCCTACTGATGGAAGCAACAAAGCTAAGATGTGGTTCAGTATCCAGTTGAGAATATTCAGAAACCGATAACTGCATATGCTAAACGAAGCATGAGCCGGAATGCAGACAGAGATCAATCGGGAGGCTCAGTAGCCTGACGCAGATGAACTTCAGCAACAACCAGCTCACCAGCCGGAGGAAGCGCCTCGCGCCATACTATCCAGTGCATAGACAGAGAATAAGAGATGTGCATCGATCCATACTATCCACTGCGTCCACAATCAATGGGGGGAAATTAAGAAATAATAGATGGAGGAGGAGAGGAACCTCAACGGCAGCAGTAGGTTGGGGATGTGGCCGGAAGCAGCACGTCGAAGCGGTTGGCGGCAACAGCAGCTCGAGGATGTGGTCGCCGACAGCCGCAGCTCTGGCAGACGACCACGAACAGGAGCTCCGCAAGGCTGACGCTTCCATCAACGCGGACGAGCTTGGCACTTGATAAAATTAGAGGCACTTGATAAAATGCCCCAAAAGACCCTAACTATTGGGGCACTTCATAAAATACACCAAAAGACCTATCTATTGGGGCACTTTCTCAAAGTGCACTTAAAAGCCCACACCTATTGGGGCATTTTCGAAAAATACCCTTATTAGCTAAGTTTTTAGGGCACTTTAATCAAAATGCCCTCTTTAAGCTATAATTTGGGGCATTTTCTAAAATGCCCCTAACAAAGTGCCCCGAAAAGTACTGTACCGACAAGGTTCGGTTCAAGAACGGAAACACGCCCGCTGAGTGCAGCTACAACTAGCTGGCTAGCTAGCCTTGGATCAGTCCGACCGATTATAAGATGACTTAAGAATCTAACTAAGATTTTTAAAGTAAAAAAGAAAAAGAAATAATCATCGATTACTAGTAATCTATAACTGGTCGGTCATCGCTCTACCTCACTAAGACATCATTGATTTCTTTTTTTCCTCGTTTTAATTTTTTTGACGGGTTTCTTTAACCGCCAGTGCTGGCTAAACATACATTACACGCAGGTCATTTCACCATCCTTGCGGGCTTACAATCATGTCATGCTGGCCTTTCTGTGACATCGTTGTCGAGCCATATCCTTTAAGAGTGTGGATGTTTTTTTTAGGTAAGCGCTGAGTCTTTTTCCGGTGATTCCTATACATCGCCCCGCGACGATGCAAAATACTCCAGTTGCCTGAAGGCACTCATCGATTGGGCCGGCCCATTCGACTTTTTTTGTTTTTTCGTTTTATTCTCTGTTTTTGTTTCTTTTTAACTGTTTTCTTTTCTGTTGTTTTCTTTTCTTTTCCTTTTCGATTTTTTCTTGATTTGTTTTTCAGATTTTCGGAAATTGTTTCAGATTTCAAAATTTGTTTGGATTTTGAAATTTGTTCAGATTTCAAAAGTTGTTCAGATTTCGAAAATTGTTCAGATTTCAAAATTCATTCAGATTTCAAAATCTGTTCGGATTTTGAAATTCGTTCAGATTTCAAAAATTGTTTAGATTTCAAAATTTCGTTCCGATTTTGAAATTTGTTCAATTTTGAAAATTATTCCGGTTTTCAAATTTGTTCAGATTTGTAAACAGAAGAAAAAACAAAAAACAAAAATAAAAGCAGTACACGTTTTGTATTGGGCCGTCCAAATCTGCCCCATGAAAGGCGCTGCCTTCAGGGGACGAAAATAAAAACAGTACACAGTTCTAGCAGCCCCGACAGTAAATGTTGGGTATCTAAAAGAGGTCGTTGTTGTTGGTCCATCAGTAAAGGTCAAACCATAATCTATGAGTGAATGTTACTTATAGAGTAATACATGGTTGCCTTTATATTAGTGTAATTAGGAACTATTGAAAATACGCCCTATAGTTAATCATGGAGGTAGCCTACGGTGGCCGTGAACGGCGGGCTCATCGTCTGATTGGAGGGCAACCTCTCCACCTAGACCCAGATCAAAGCTACCTGGAGTTCCTCGCCTCGAGTTCGGTGCACATAAGCGGGCCTAGGCTCGGTGAGACTACGTCAACGACATGGTGGTGGAGGGGTTCTTATTGCCGAGCTCCGCTTTCGATGGCAAGAGGATGATATGCGGTGGAGAAGGGAGGTGACCTTTTCATGAGAAGGCAATGGAGGGTGTGGGAAGGGACGCTAGGTTCACTTTGATCCTATACGAGTGCGAGTGCGAAGATGTCCAGTGTACATGTTTATTTTTTTGTAAAGTTTCCTTGCATGAATCTTGGCAAGCTAGCGATCGTTGGATAAGATCGGGACGTCCAGGTCCTTGTAGAATTGCTGCTATTACACAAACTCCATTTATTCGAAACTATGCAATGGTTCGACCTTGCTGCACTTCAAAGATGTGTGAATGTGTGGGTTACCCAGATTCGCTTGAAGATAAAAATCTTCCTTTGTCAATTAATTAGGGGTCGCCTCCTGCCTAGCGACAACATGTGCAAAATAAAAGGGTCCGTCTCAAATGGGATGTGCACCTAATGTGGTGAATTCGAGGATGCTAATCATGTCTTTATCCATTGTCATCTTTTGAAGTTCATGCGGGCAGGTGCCAGGGACCTTCTTGCCTACTACTGGAACCCATAAGGGGTAGGAGATTTCATCGCTAAATCTCAGAGCCTTTCGGGACGCACGTGTCGTATGCTATAAATTTGCCTTGCTCCTTTGTGTTGGACTCGGTGGATCATTAGAAACAAAGTGACGGAGCTAATCTTCCTTATCCAACCTGTCGAATGCATGTTCACATGTCTTCCCGCGGATGCAAAGGGATCGAGTTGCACTTGATGGGGTGGTCGCTGAGCCGTCTCTATGGAAATCTTCCCGCGGATGCGACACCGGATTCCTCCTAGATGTTGGGCCCTATGTCATTTTTTTATAAAGCTAGGCTAGCGCTTAGGCCTTCGGTTTAAAAAATAAGTAAAGCTTGTGAGTTTGTGTGCTACAACATGCAGCTTCTCCATGCATGATTGGATACTTCGAGTATCTCCTAACCTGCTAAAATCTTGGAGTAACACAACTTGAAAACCACGTACAACTCATTGGCCTGTCCACCGATCAAGCCGGACAAAACATGGTAGCTGTACCACCCACACAGGCTAGATCAAGATTGTATTTTCTGCTATCTCTAGTAGTACCTTCTAGCGACGAGTGATTGAGTGGATACAAAAAATCTCTACTATATAATATGCTTAGAGGTGGTGATGGTCATGGTCATGGTACGTTTTTTCAATTTCCGATTCTACCCTTGTGTTAATAGGTTAATTACGGAGTGCAACCGCCAAGTCAACATAAGTGCAGTCCAGAAATCAGCAAAACGGTCAACGCAGCCGTAACTCTCGTCTACCTGTTCGGTGACCCGTGCGGCGCGAACGACCTCGGCACCCAGCCGCCGCGATGGCCGGCGGCCACCGCCTAACCTCTTCTCGTCCTCGCGCGCCCGCGTCCATGGCCGCCGCCCGTCCTCGATCCGTCCTCGCGCCGTCACTCGCCCGCGTCAATGGCTACTCCTCGTCCTCGCCGACCACAGCGCGCCGGCCACGGCGTCCGGCGACGGTGAAGGGGACATCGAGTTGGTCTTGGAGACTTGGTCAGAAACTGCTGCTCCGCCTCTGCAGACTTGGAGATGGTCTTGGAGACTCGTCACGGCAGCTCCGCCTCGGCTGCCAACTGTACGACGAATTCCGTCTGCGTTGAATGTTTACATGAATATATTGAAGACATTTAGCTGATCAAAGCTAGATGTAGCCCATCTTTCACACTTCGCGTCGAATCTGAATCAGATGCTTCGCGGGCAGGCGGTGGCGTTTTCCTTGACGATTGAAGTCGACCCTCTCACTGCCCATGTCAATTTCGAGTTGTTCATCTCCAACAAAACTCTGCCTGGTGAGTTCCTCCGGTTGCTACCAGTTCTGCAGATGTGAGTTTATTGCGCGCAAGGACGGAATCGAGTGTGCTGCTGCAGTAATCCCTGCACATGCGGGAGGGGATCCCGGCCCTCTTCCTCATTTTTCTGCTCGTCCAGTTGCTGTGCGTGGTGTTCTCTGTTGTGGAGCTGAAGATAATGTCCAAGTGCTGATGGTGGTTGCGATGTTGCTCAAGTGACCAAGTCCAAGGTGAAGCGCACTTTGTTGGCTTTCATCCCTTGCTTAAATTCTGTGCTCCTGGAGGCTCCGATCTCTGCATTTAAGGCAGCATATATGAACCGCATAGGGTTTGGATCTCAATGATTCCATAATACTGTGTGGGGTTCTTTCCGTATAATTGAATATTTAAAGGTTTTCACTTTTAAACTTGCAAATTGTGTGCCAAAAAAAAAATAGACCGTGGCGACGCAAAATTTGAACCCGTTGCAACGCACGGGTAATTTGCTAGTATCTATAGTATCTTCAGGCGATACGATTGTATAAAAAACGCTCAAGTGGTCTGTGGTGTAGGGCATTGGCACTGAACCAGACTGCTCGTGATTAGAGCATGGGGAGCGCGTGGAACAATTGTCAACAAAAAAAGTATATCAGAAAAACATGGCTGTCACTACACCACGAACTATATTTAGAGGCACTTTGTTTGGGGCATTTTTCAAAGTGCCAAAAAAGCATTCAATTAGGGGCAGTTTATCAATATGCCCAATAGATATGACATTTTGTGGCACTTAGGCAAAGTGCCCCTAAATGTCATAACTTTAGGGGCACTTTGTCAAAGTGCCCTAAATGTCATAACTTTTGTGGCATATTGATAAACTGCCCCTAAATGTCATAACTTTTGGTGCACTTCTCCAAACTGCCCCAAAGTTCAATAGCTATTGGGGTACTTTGAATTGCCTCCAAAGCTCAATATCCAAATTGACAACATACGGACAACACATACTAGCCATATTGCGGTCCAAATACATACAAAAGAATATTTTTCCAAAGTTCACACATACAAATATAGCGATATCATTGTCCAATTTAGCATGCAAAATCATATTTCTCCAAAGTTCACACATATTTGAATCAATTACAACTAGCAGATGATTTTACTTCTTGAGACAATACTTGAGTCTAATTCCAAAAGCTGGCGCAACCTAGATGGAACATACTTGAAACCTAGTAGAGCTAGCACATCCAAAATCTTAAACTAGCAGATGGATAAAACGCCATTTAGCCAGTAAACTGCAATCTTCAGGACCTTGGAGCAAACTTTGCATAGTCCTAAAACCAATGTCCTCCAGCTCAAGTGCTATGCACAAGTCTCTGACCTCAACCATAAACTGATGTCATCACCATCTGCTTGACCAGCTTCCTATCTCACATATCCTGCATGCATCAACAGGAACCAGCAGCTACAGATCAGCTGCATAAATGTTTCCTAGTTACCATTGCATGGGTGTCTTACTTCTTTCACGAAAAAACAATAGGTATCCTAGCAGTGGGTACACTTACAGATTTCTATCCAGGGTGATTCGCTATGCTGGTACTACAACATCACTGAAGCAGTCGGCCGATATTATTCTCTGCATATATACAAAATAGCTTAGCTTTGCACCCTTATTTTATCAAATAAAATTCTCGACATGTGTGGACGTACGTGTCATTATGCAGTAACTGGTTCACAGATACAGGTTTGTACATTGCTTGATTCTTTGGTCCAAATGCCTTGCTCAAGAATGCCAGACGACATCATATTAAAATAGTGGAGTGTTCATCTATTCATATTGACATAAATCATCTAGTCATCTGGAGAAGCTAATGACAGACTGCATCAGCTACTGAATTTTATCAAGATAACATATAGCAGGATTTTGAACGGGAACGGCAGGAGCTCTGCCTTATTTCATTATAGAAGGGGGAAACAAAAGGGTACAATACACAGAAACCGAACAGCCCAAAGACGTTCAACACACACTACAGCCAAGGATCAACATGACAGATCCAAAAAACTCAGACAGCAAAAGGGTGCAGCTGATCACCACTTGCGAGGGACAAACGGTCAAGATCAGCGCGCACAAGGGCCGTCAGTGCCAGCGCCGGCATCGTCTCGTTCTGGAACACACGTCTTCCTCTCTCCTTCCAAAGGTGCCAGATGATGTAAACCGACATAGAAATGCCCGGTGCATCTGCTAGTCAGCCTTGCCGCGACTTGCCTTAGCCCACCACACGCCCAGGGAGACGGAACTCGCAGCGAGCTGCACGGTAACAGGATCCGTGGCCTGGAAGCAGTGCCAAACCTCTCTAGCATAGGGACAGGACAAGGCCAGGTGCGAGGCCGTCTCGAAACTTTGCTCACAAAGACAACAACTGTCACTGTGCTTTCTCCGCCGTCCAATTGCGGTTTTGAAGGCTAAGCCAGAAGAAAATTTTGACCTTGCCCTCCGCCTTGATGAGCCAGACCTTGTCAAGATTGGGCTGCTGCAAATGCCAAGAACTGTACGCTGTACGCCGAAGACGCCGAGTATCGGCCGTCAGCAGTGAGACGCCATGAGATGGTGTCGGTCTCATCATTCAGGTTCACCTGCTGCAGCAATTGCCAAAGATTAATGAACTGATCCAGCTGCGCTCGTTTGTGATTCTCTGGAAACCTCTGAGCCATCTGTCATTGGATAGGGCCTCCTTCACCGAGAGGTTCTTCCTTGCCGCCAAAGGGAAACAGAGAGGCGCAATCTGCTTGGGGGGCCATGCTGTCAAGCCATTTATCAGCCCAGAAACTGGCGATCTCACCATTGCCAAGATGAATTGTGGTGCAAGCTGAGAAAAGGTCCTTGTCGACCTTGTCACATGGCATCTCAGTGCCAACCCAGGGCCTCACCGCTCAGTCCATCTGAACCATTCCCAGCGTAGGCGGAGCGCTCTACTGAAAGCCTGCATCTCCTTGATTCCCTGCCGCCTAACGAAGTTGGGGCACAAACTTTTGACCAGCTGACCAGACATTTTCCTCCAGAGGCCTCTTCATCTGGAGACCAAAGAAAATTTCGACGAAGCTTGTTGAAACGCTTGATCATCCACTTTGCAGGTGGAAATACAGTAAAAAAATAGGTGGCAGTGGCTGTCAGGACGCTGTTGATCAGAGTTAGTCTGCCCTTTCTGTTCAGAAGCTTGCCCTTCCACCACTTTAGCCTGCCCATGGCTCTATCAAGCAGGAACTGCACCTCTACTCTTCTAGGTTTCCTGAAGCCAAGTGGTAACCCCAGATATTGGCAGGGGACAAAGGTATCCTCGAGTGCGGACCTCTAAAACCCCAAATCGATTGCCCTGCATGTCGAACTCGAGCGAATCGCGTTTGCTACCCAGGCTCGCCCTTCGCCATTGTCGATTCCCTCGCTAGAGCTCTGATACAAGCCGCTACTCAGCCCATCTTTGCCTCCATCCGCCACGATCACTAGAGTTAATCGCACACCTGAACCAGGACTTTTCTGGTTCTTGCACCGGAGAGTGCAAGCGAATAGCCGGGGGTGACGCAGATGAGGGGCGGGTGAAGGGCTACCGGAGGGCGCGTGCCGTAGCCCACCATGGTGGGAGGGGATCGAGATGCTCCCGCCATGAACAGGACACGGGTTCGGAGGTGCGGAGACCAAGATCAAGTCCATCGAAATGACATCACGTCCCACCATCTTTGCTCCTGCTTTCTTTGACGGCTTTTATCGGATTTGATCTTTATACATTATGGAATTAATGGTGCGTACCGTGTTTGTCAAAAAAAAATGGCACGTCGATGCCACAGTCTAAAGGTACGACTTTAATTTGTGCAGTAATTTCCATTTTCCAACCGGGAGTATGACTTTTGCAGAGAAGATGAACATCTCTAGCGTGTGAAAGTCGCCCGGAACGGAGTTGGAAGCTTTTTTTCGATAGTATGCCAAAGGCATACCATTTTTTTTCCGCGAGCACCAAGGTTTACAAGGTTTTAGTTAACCGTATAGACTGCAGCCAACACTTGCAATTACCAGCAACCGAAAAAACTAAGCAAAAAAACTACAGTACATTACATAAATTTCCAAAGTCTTGCCTCGTCCACAATCATCGTGCTTAGCTCCGGCACCAGCACTAGCTCAGAAGCTCTGCAAACTACATATACCGAAGGACTCCTGGCAGAGCAACCCGCACCACAAGAACCAATGGCGATCGAGCTCTGGCTGCTGTTGGCTGCGGTCGCTTTCTTCTTGCTATGGGCGACACGCCGTGCGGGCACGGGAGTACGTATGCCGCCAGGCCCCACGCACTCCCTGTCATCGGCAACCTTCTCAGCCTCGGCGGCAACCTCCACCACACGCTTGCGCGCCTCGCGCGCGTCCACGGCCCGTCATGATGCTCAAGCTCGGGCTCCCACCGCCGTGGTGGTCTCCTCGCGCGACGCGGCTGGGGAGGCATTCACCAAGCACGATCGGCGCCTGGCAGCGCGCGCGATCCCGGACGCCGCCCGCGCGCTCGGCTTCACCGACCGCTCCATGATATGGCTTCCCAGCGCCGACCCGCTGTGCAAGAGCCTGCGCGGCATCGTGGCAAACAATGTCTTCTCCCCGCGCGGCCTCACCGCGGCGCGCAGCGTTCGGGAGCGTAAGGTCAAAAAGGACCACCTGTGAGTCAAATTGTCAAAACTACCGTAGCGGCGTCTGCGCCAGGCGACACGTGGCTGTGGCCGCCATGGACGATGGCGGCTTCTAAGGCCGCCACCGCCGGTGGCGGCATGTTTGATTTTTCCGTTTGCCGTCAGGCGCGGACGGTGGCCGCGGCCTTCGCCTACATGCAAAACTCACGTGAGAAGCACACTGCCCACACACCTGAGCTCCTCTAGCAAGCAGCCACGTAGCACTCCGAGTTAAATTTGTGCTGCTAGCATTTTTCTTTTGAGCTGGACATGCATGCATGCAAGGGATGCCGCCGTCGGCCACGGCGGCCTTGCCTGCAATCATGTGTTCAACGGTAGTCCAGTATGCATAATTAGTTGGTTTTGCATGCAAACGGATAATCCAAACGTGCCGCCACCGACGGTAGTCCAGTATGCAGAATTAGTTGGTTTTGCATGCAAACGGATAATCCAAACGTGCCGCCACCGCCTTGGAAGCCGTGGTGCCACGTGTCGCCTGGCGTAGACATCGCCACGTTAGTTTTGACAATTTGACTCACAGGTGATCATTTTTGACATTTCATTCGCGCAGGTGGTCCAATGTGTCAAAAATTCTAAGGTACGCGACCTTGTGAGCTACTTTCGCGGCCGCGCCGGAGAGAGGTGAACGTCCGTCAGGCCGTGTACGGCGGCGTGCTCAACCTCCTGTCCAGCGCGTTCTTTTCCGTGGAGTGGTGGTCGACGTGGGGGCCGAGTCGGCAGAGGGGTTGCTTGAGCTTATCCAAGATCTCACCAGGGCGGTTGCGAAGCCCAACATCTCCGACCTTGCCCCTTTCCTCCGGCGGCTCGACTTGCAAGGATGGCGTCGCTGGACGGCGATACGATACGAGAAAGTTTTCGTCATACTGGATGGCATAATTGATCGCCGTATGAACAGCTCCGCGTCCAGGGAGAGGCACGGTGATTTCCTGGACTCCCTCCTGGAGCTCGTCTCCACGGACAAGACCGCTCGCGGCAGCCTGACGACCATACTATTTGATATCTTGATGGCCGGGAGCGAAACGGTGTCTGTCACCTTAGAGTGGGCAATGGCCGAGCTGCTCCGGAACCCAAGGGTGATGGCCAAGGTCCGGGCGGAGATAGAAAATGCTCTCGGCGGCAAGGAAACCATCGACGAGGCCGACGCGGTGAACCTGCCGTACCTCCACGCCGTGCTGAAGGAGGTTATGCGTCTTCACCCTGCGGCACCGATACTGCTGCCCCACCAGGCAGTGGAGGAAGGCGTGGAGATCGGCGGCTACGACGTGCCAAGTGCTCGACGGTCATCTTCAACGCGTGGGCGATAATGCGGGACCCGGCGGCGTGGGAGAGGCCGGACGAGTTCGTGCCGGAGAGGTTCCTGGACATGGCGGTTCAGTTTGACTTCTGGGTTAAGGCCTACGAGTTCATCCCGTTCGGGTCCGGCCGAAGGCTCTGCCCTGGCCTGCCGATGGCAGAGCGCGTCGTGCCCTTCATCCTGGCCTCGCTGCTGCACGAGTTCGAGTGGCGGCTACCGGTGGCGCTTCGGCCGAGGAGTTGGATATGAGTGAGAAGTTTACCACTGCCAACGTGATGGCTACGCAACTCAAGGCCGTGCCCGTCCAGCTGGTCACCTAATAATGCACGTCAGAATATGAGAGTACACCTATGTAGCACACTTTTATCTGTCAACATGTTATCTTATTATTACTAGCAAAATGCCCATGTGTTGCAACGGGGTAACAAATATTCTAATGGTTCGAACTAACTGTTTCAAACATGTAATTTTCCGATTCTCATGCATGTCAAACATCATTGACAAAGTTTTTAGCAAAGACACATTTAAGCAGTACCTAATTTAAAACAGGGAGGTGGGAAGGTGGCGGCATGAGAACAAAATCATACAATCAATTCAATGGAGAGATATTTCATGCCCCTGTCCCCTCCTTGTACAGGTCATGCGACCTCAAACTGATGTCGGTGCACACGATGCTTCTTTTCCCCCTCCTCTTTGATATTTAGAGAAATTCTCCCAAAAGTTTCAAATCCTCTCTCTCACACACACACACAGTTCACTCACTCAGTTATCTGCACACTCAATCTCCCATTGCTTACTTCTTCGTAAAAAGAAACCAACCGTTGAAGCATCGTGATCTTGTGCCCTAGCTTTTGGATCCCCATGCCCGATGCTTGTATACATTGGTGTTCTGAAGAACTAATTGCACTTTGATCACAAATTCATATAATAATGCAGGCTGTGTAGCAATAATTGGCATTCAGTTAAAATATGACAAATAATTTTATCCAGTGCACAGTAGAAAAGAATTGCACATATATAAGTTATATAGCAAAATATGCCCGTGCGTTGCAACGGGAGAAAAAAAAATTCTCACCGCTGCTAGCGTCCCATCCGTGTTGCCACATTTGCTGTTTGCCGCTATTGACGATTGTGGTCACGTTCTCCACCTATTCACGATGAACCTGATCAGTCCCGAGACGGCCCGTGCGTTGCTATGGATCGACATTTGAGCCTACTTCTTCTCAAACACTTAATTCTTCCTCTTAGAATATGTTCTTTCTCCAATGTCACAAGAGAATTTTGTATAAGAAACAAAATAGCTTCTCCCTGGACAACGTTTTTTTTTTTTGAAAAAATCTGGGATAAAAACAAACCATACAGGACGCAGTATAATCTTTTCTGTGGATGCACTTCATTTTACCATAAAAGTGATACACGTTATTTTTACCTAACACATGTTTACTTACTGATTCGAAATAGTCTAGTACAAATTCGCAAAAAATAAAAAGTTGTCTAGTACATACGTGAATTCTGTGATGGCCAAATTGGAACTGGGAATGTACTTGTTGGGCCTGGCAAGGCCCAAAGCCGGGCAGCCACGCTGCCTTGTGGACGTGATAACTGGATTTTAACGCAGGTTGTTTAATACCACCTCGCCTAGTTCGATCGCATTGCATTAAGCGACGACTGTGTGAGCAGAAAAATGTCGTGTATGCACGATACACACGAACCGTTTTTTAACTTATGGGTGGCAGAGTGGGTAATTAATTATAACTCGAGGGCAATTTAAATGACGTACTGCCATCAACCATCACCTCTAGCCGTATTATATAGTAGAGACTAGCAAAGTGTCCGTGCGTTGCAACGGGTCCAAATTCGATTCAAATTTAAAAGTCGATTCAAATTTAAAAGTTGGCCGTGGAATATCAAAGAAGAACATAGATCAAAATGTAGTAAAATAATGCAGAAAATGAAGGGGGCTACTCTCTTTTATGAATGAACAACACCGAAAAAGTAGTTCAGTTCTCATAGGCAAATCAACAAACACTTAGAGTGTACTACATATAACCAGAAACTTTAGTACTTCTAAAGCTGCCCGTGTTTCTCTACATAATATTAGAAGCACGGGAAATATTCATACAGAATCAATTACCATCAGATCGACCATGGGAAGGGGAGACAGATGGTGCTGCAAATGATAGTTGATTGGGCATCTTTACACTTCCAGGCTGATCGAGGATCCATTTGTATTTCAGCTGCACTTGCCGATGGGCATGTGATATCTGTTACTGATTTGCTTACTCTCTGTCATTGTTTTTCTCACTCTTTCTAGGAATTTCCGGTGAATCCAACGCGACAAAGCAACAGTAGCAACAATTGTCCCTTCGTTCTTAGTTCTCACTTAGCTCCTCCCAAAAATCACCACCATCAGAGGTATAGGGCCATCAACATCCCCATGTCGTGACTCGTGACCTCCTCGGCTCCTCCACTCCTTCTCCATGGCAAGCCGCCAGTGTAGATCCATCACCTTCCTCCACTCCTTCACTTGGACAGCGCCAGCCTCCACTCCTTCACTCCTTCTCCTTGGCGAGCCCGCGGCAAGGTTGCCTCCCTGCTTCTCCTCCGCCTGCAGCTCGTCGGGTCCTCACGGCCCAAACCCGAGCTCGAGAGGAGGTGCTCTGGCTGTTGGACGAGCTCGGGCTGGAGGCGCTAATCCAGCGGGAGGAGGGGAAGGGCTTGAGAAGGACGACTGCGAGTTGGGTGCTTGAGAGCTGCTCGTCGTCGGGAGGTTAGCTGGAGCTGGAGGAGGCCAGTGCTCAGGAGGAGTTCGTCCGTCCGGCTAGAGATGGCTCATGGGTGGCTGCGGTGGCGACGGACTACTGGAGATGCACGATTGGGGATTTTTTCCCATAGGACACCAAACCGGTACGTTTGACTTAGCGGTGGCACAGCTTTTAATATTTCCTACCTCGGAGGGGTAAAACCGGAAAAGTAAAAACGCACCAACACCTCCTCAAGCAATATTATATAGTAGAGATTGCTATTTTTTTGAATGGTTCTCATTGTTATTTTATGTGACAAGATTATCATTCCTTGTAATCCAACTTCTCCAGCTCATATTAAGGGGACATTTCATACCATAAATAGCTTTTTTGCGAATAGGACCCTGACATTAAAAGAAACACCTAACAGTACAAAACAACTCAACAAAAACGAAAATTAAATCGAAATCCTTGAAATGCCCTTCGTCTTCAACCTCAAGATCATGTCGACGGCACGCCGCCGCTGCCGCTCCTTACAGAGCCGGCCTGACGTTGTTGGTTGCGGACGGGAAGTCGCCGAACGGGTCTAGAAGACCATATCCGTCCCGGAGCCGAAGAAGAAGGAATAACTGCCGATGAAGCTCCTTGAAGATACGGAGAACGCCACCGCCAGAAGGAATCCTCAAGACCACACCACTCCCACAGGCTTCTCGACGTCGCCGCCGAGATGGGACTGAAGCCGGGGAGACCTTATTGACACGAGGCACCGCCCGAACAAACTTTGACCCTAACACCCAAAAACAAAGCCCTCCCGTCGTTTAACACCGAGATCCACCCGCCACCATGGCCTGAAGGCCACGGAGGCGGGGCAAATCGACAGCAGCGGCGACCGGAGGTGACGACAACCCCAATCGCTTGTGTCTCCTCGCTCGGGACGAAGGGGTACGCGTCTCTGCATATCTTTGATGCTTCTGGACATCTCAACATGCGTCAGCTTCAAGACGAGCCCCTTAGTTTTATACAAAAATGACATAAGTGGCAAATATTATATATTTTTATACTATCTATGGCTAATTTTGTATTTTTTTTCCAAATCTGGATTTGAGATTTTGTGATAACGTGGACATACCAACCCTTTATAAAAAACAAAATGATCAAGAATACAACCGTTTAGGGGTACTACCATGTATCGACAGTGTGATACTAGTAGCACCTTACGTGCTTGTAGATACTAGGAACATTTCTCTTACCCAGAACAGGTGAGAGCATGAGATATTGTGTACATTAATTTCTGCCGGTGAACATGTTTGCATCAACTTGTATCTCACCACCCACGTCAGAGCTTGCTTGGCATTGGTGGCGAAATGTCAGATACATGGCCTAGATATCATTGACCTGGGAGAGGTGCCCAGCCAGCTGGAATGTGAAGGAACTACACTTTGCCTGAACAAATTATGCAAATTGGCAATTTCATTAAGAAGTATATCTTTTTCATCCGAACAAGATGAAGGAAGACGTATCATATTCTTTCATACAAAGACCCTGAATGCCGGCCTCCGCAGTAGAGCTTGTGAGAATTGTGTGCTAGAGCAGCTTTTCCCTTGTATGGACACTTGGGTCATCTTCTAAGCTGTTTAATTTCGGAGTAACACTACAACTCACTGGACTATGTCCACCGATGAAGCCGGACAAAACATGGTAGCTGTAGCACCACCGGCAAGAATCAAGACTGATCTGGGCACCATCCCATCCCGTTATGGTGTGCGGTGTGCGTTAGGTACGCCGCCGAGCGGATCAAATTATCCCAACATGTATTTCTTGCTATATCTGGAGTATCTTCTAGCGATACGAGTGGATAAAAAATGCTCAAGTTGTGTATCGCATTGGCAGCCTGATCCCGACTGCTCGTGATTAGCATGGGCGGGCTGGGCGTGGACAAATTTGCTACTGCATCTTTTAGTATCTTCTACTCCCTCCGTTCCCACCAAATATAGGATGTTTTAGTTTTTGTCCACATTCACATGCTGACAAGTGTATCTAGACATATTTCATGTGTAGATTCACTCATTTTAGTATGCATGTCGACAACATGTGTAACACCTAAAACATCTTACATTTAGGAACGGAGGGAGTAGCTAGTTGCCCAAAAAATGAAAAAAGTTATCTTGCAGCTAGCCCTAGGTTTCCGGACTCTCCGCATATCCCCTCAACATCTCCTCGTGATGTCAAAACGGCCGCCCAAATGCATTTGGACGCGTCGGACCAAACGGCATCCAAACGCAACTTTGATCTGGCGCGGCCCAAATTTTGATTCGGCACACCCAGCGCACGCCCTCCCCTTGGAGAGCTGGGGTGCGTCGGACAAGCCGCGCGCGACGCCGCGTTGGACTCCGACGCGCAAGCCAGTCTTGTCATTTACACAACAAATATATATCTGCCCTACATCTCCTCCACCTCATTCCAGCCGCCTTTGCTCGCCGTGATTTGGACGCCACCGCCCTCACACCTCCCCTCATCTCCCCTGCCTCACACCCTTGGACGCCGCTACCCTCACACCTCGCCATGACTTGGCTTCCGGCGCCGGCGCTCGTCGACTACTCCGGGCACAGGCCATCTCTCGGCGACTTCGCGCGGCCCGGCTAGCCTGCAAGGTGTTTGGCGGATTGGCTGGTACGCCTTTTTTTTCTTCAGAATTTGTCGCCGAAACCGGTGATCGGGTGATTGATTAATTATTTACTTAAACGTTGGGACAAAGTTGAGTGTTTGTGTTGTGTGTAGGTCCACGCCAATCTGCAAGCGTCAGAGTGGGTTGGCACCGTGTTGAAGTTTTTCAAGTCCTACTGGATTGATAACCTTGATTTCGAAACTGAGGAAAACCTGCTATTGTCCTACATCATACCTTACTATTGGGATTTCCAACGGGTGTGTGATCTACGTCATCAAACACCATGTCACCAGTAAGGGCAGGTGATCGCTAAAGCTCAAAGCCTTTCGGGACGCACGGGTCGTATGTTATGGACTCGCCTTGGTGCTTTGTGTTGTACTAAGTGGATCATTAGAAACAAAGTGACAGAACTAATCTTTTTTATCCAACTCGTCGATTGCATGTTTGACATGTCTTCTTTTCTAAAGGTGTGGCGTCCTCTAGCCAAGAGATGACCCACAAGTATAGGGGATCAACAGTCTTCGAGGAAGTATTTTAACCCAAATTTATAGATTCGACACAAGGGGACACACATAACATTTATAAGTCTTAGCAGCTGAGTTGTCAATTCAACCACACCTGGAAGTGATCTTACTTGACAGAATTTATTAGTAGCAACGGTGGTATGACAGTATTGGAAAATTGGTAACAACAATAGTAAGAAAGTTTAGTAACAAGAGCAATAGTAAGTAAAAACAGCAGCAATAATAGTAAAAGATGGACCAGGGTTCATAGGAGGTATTGATACGTCTCAAACATATCTATAATTTTTTATGTTCCATGCATGTTTTATACCAATTGCTACATGTTTTATATACACTTCATATCATTTCTATGCATTTTCTGAGACTAACCTATTAACAAGATGTCACAGTGTCAGTTCCTGTTTTCTGCTGTCTTTTTGTTTCAGAAAATCTAGTCAGGAAATATTCTCGGAATTGGACGAAAATCAACGGGGATGAGTTTTACACCGACACAATGATGAAGTCCAAAACGCGAACGAAGAGGCGTCTCGAGGGGACCAGACGCCACCTGGGCGCGGCCCTACCTGGTGGCGCGCTGGGGTCGTTTGGCTCCCTCGGGTGGCCCCTCACGCTGCTCTTTCGCCTATATATTCACCTCCTCCCGAAAACCCTAAATACCCGAGCATTATTCCACGAAATGTTCCGTCGTCGCCGTCATCGTCAACCCTAGTTCGAGAGGGTTCTGAAGCTCTTCTCGGCACCCTGACAGAGGAGAAGATCATCGCTGGAGGGCTCTACACCACCATGCCTGCCTTCGGACAGATGCGTGAGTAGTTCATCATTGGACTACGGGTCCATAGCAGTAGCTAGATGGTTGTCTCTCCACTTTGTGCTATCATGTTTAGATCTTGTGAGCTGCCTAACATGATCAAGATCATCTTATTGTAATGCTACATGTTGTGTTTGCTGCGATCCGATGAATTGTGAAGTTATGATCAAGTTGTTTATCTATTTATCTACTGTTTTATTTATGTTCTTGCATGCTCTTCAATGCTAGTATATGCTTTGGACAAGTAGATGCTAGTATCTCCAAGAGGGAGTATTTATGCTAGATAGTGAGTTCATGCCTCCAGTAATCTGGGCTCGAGCGACAGAAACGACTAAGGTTGTGTATGTGTTGTTGCCAATAGGGAGAAAATAACTTTGCTTTGCTTATATGCGTTGCTTATATGTCTCATGCATTGTTTACATTACACATCATGGTTAATGCAATTATCCGTTGCTTGCAACTTAATACTCGCGAGAGACACATATATTATCTCAGGAGTGGATTATTAGTCATAGATGCAGCTGGTAAGCGGTCTATGTAAAATGTTGTAATGCCCAATAAATACTACATTAAACATCTTGTCGTAATATGCATTGTCATGTGTTTGCCATTTGTCAATTGTCCAGCTGTAATTTGTGAAAGTACAAGGATGTGGCCTAGAGGGGGGGGGGATGAATAGGCGATTAAAACTTTTCCGGTTTAGGCTTGATAAATGCGGAATAAAACTAGGTGTTTTAATTTAACAAGCATACAATCTAAATATACTAGGTTCACCTATGTGCACCAACAATTTATGCTAAGTAAGACAAGCAACAAGGTGTAGCAAGATAAATGACTTCAAGCACGAAGGCTATCACAATGTAAAGTGCATAAGTAAAGAGTTCGGGTGTAGAAATAACCGAGACACGCGGAGACAATGATGTATTCCTGAGTTCCTCCTTTTTAGGGAGTGCGTCTCGTTAGAGGGTGTGAGTTTCAAACTCAAACGCCACAAATGGACTCACCCTATTCTCCGATGAACCTTGCCCAAAAGCTCGGTTCACCTTCCACTATTGATTTCCTTTTGGGCGAAAATCGAGTCCCTTACAACAATCTTGAGGCATAACCCACAAAAGGATTCGGAGCTCCCAAGTGACCACAAAAAGTCTCAACCACTGTCTAGGGTCCAACGACCCAAGAGTAACAAGCTCACGAACTTTCACTTCCACGAATCCTCATGGAGTGAGCAAACCGATGCACAAAAGCAAAGGCAGGAGCACAAGTGCTCAAATCCCACCAAAAGCAACTAATGCTTATGGGGGAGAAGAGAGGAAGAACAAAGAAGAACTCAACAAATGGAACTTCAAGAACTAGATCGAAAGGGTTCCCCTCACTTAGAGGAGAGATTGATTGGTGGAAATGTAGCCACAAAAGGCCTTGACCACAAAAGGTCTCAACTAGCCACAAAAGGCCTTGACCACAAAAGGTTTCAAGAACACCGTCTAGGTCCAAGGACCCAAGAGTAACAAGCTCATGAACTTCCACTTCCACGAATCCTCGTGGAGAGAGCAAACCGATGCAACAAAATGCAATGGCAAGAACACAAGAAGTGCTCAAATCCTTCACTCTCAAATTTCAACAAAGCAACAAATGCTTATGGGGGAATAATAGAGGAAGAACAATGGAGGAGAAACACCAAGAACTCCAAGATGAAGATCTACTAGGTTCCCCTCATTTAGAGGAGAGATGGATTGGTGGAAACATAGATCTATATCTCCTCTCTCTTTTCCCTCAAAGATATGCAAGAATCATGAGAGGAATTGAGAAAGAGGCAAGGTTTCCAATGTCAACAATGGTGGGAGAGAGAGAGAAAAACGTGCTTTGCAAAGCTTAACCTTTTGGGAAGAAGGGGGCCTTATATAGGTCCCCAAGACAAAGAGCCGTTGCAGGAAAACTAGGACCGGATATTCCGGTTCAGTTTAGACCGGAATTTCCGGCCCAAGCCACGCAACAGAAGAAACCTTCTGGCCGTAACCGGATATTTCCAGAAGGACCAGAATATCCGTTTTTTGAAAACTGACAGAAACAGCAAAATGAAAACTGCAATAACATTTTCATCCGGACTCCGATTTTGATGATCTTGGGCTCGTTGGAATCGCAACGAAGAGCTCTTCAAGATCATGCAGAGAAACATCATGGTTCATCATGTGAGGAGGAAACCACAAGGAGAGAGTTTGACCTCTCTAGAAAAGGCAAACCGATAAAACCTCCAATATAAAAAATGAAACAAGATATTCAAATAAAATTCGTTTTTGATGAATTAGAGCTTGGTATGGAGATGAACACAAGCTCTAAATCCTCTCATGGATAAAAGCCAAAGGAGAACCAAGAAAGATGATATGCCAAGTATGCAAAGGTCTGACCTCTTCACAAAGATGCGATCAAGTTATCACTTGAGAGCCCCTCTTGATAGTACGGCGTCTAACCTATAACCCGGTCTCCCACTACACCGTGAGACCGGTAAAATAGAAATCCTATCAAGATCATACCTTTGCCTTGCGGATTCCACTTGAGCTAGATGATGACGATTTTGATCTTTTCAAGTGGACCACCTTTCTTGATTGCGCTTTGCTTGATGAAGACTCACATATCGCTCCCCCATACACCAATATGGGAGAACCTCTCTTAGGCACATCTTCACTTGACCAATGTCTCCAAATGGGTGGCAAGCTTCAAGCATAAGATATCTTCTAGATGCCCATTTTGAACTTGCACAACTCAACCTTGATGACGATCACCATATGACGTCACCCTCCATGAGCTATATGAAATCTTCCTTTTGATGCAAGCCCATGGAATGATACCTAACCCAACAAAGGAATGCCACACACACATATAATGGGTGAGTTCACAAAGCTATATGGACAATTTCTTACCATACCATTTGATCACATGATCCCACATGGTACAACATTTAGCTTTGTGTGTTGATCAACTTGAATCCACTATTTGCACTTAGTCTTGATCAACCTAGTATCTTTTCTTCTTCTTGATCATAGCATACAACCTCAAATCCAACACATGAAGTTCAAGCGATGCACATGGACAAACCTATAAAATATCTAATACAAACATTAGTCCATAAGGATTGTCATTAATTACCAAAACCACACACATGGGTCAACAAATGCACTTTCAATTTGTTTACCCAACATGCATGCAATCTTTTATGGAGAGACACCACTAGTGAACTGTGGACCCTGGTCTATTCTTTTACACTGATAAAACCACCGTTTTCACTACGCTCTACAATCACTTGTTCGCTGTTCCTTTTTGCATTTATATTTATTCTTCACACCATACGTTTAATCATTTGTATTCAGCAAGCCGGGGAGATTGACAACCTTCCTGTTTCGTTGGGGCAAAATACTTTGATTGTGTTGTGTGTAGGTCCACGTCAATAATCGTAAACGCGCTATTGACACCGTGTTGAAGCTCTTCCACCTCCTACTTGATTCGATAACCTTGGTAGATTTCAAGGGAAAATTCCTGCTGCACTACTTCATACCTTCCTCTTGGGGTGTCCCAACGAACGTGTGTTTTCACATCATCGGGTATCTCTCCAAACAAAATAATAAATGTTGGGTGAACAAATTACAGTTGGGAAATTAAAAAAATTGAACGAGCCATGATAGAGCATCTAATCATCAATCATATGTAGGCGTGCATTCCAAATATAGTTGTATCCACTTGCAATAAGAATTTGTACAACATCTTTTGTCATACCTTCCTATTTATGCTGGGCCAATTAAGGAAATTAGGGTAATTAAGGTACTCATTTTACAAAGTATCGGAGTAAAGCATTAACACTTAATGAACACATTAATCCTAAAGTTAAAGACATTCCCTTTGATTTACCAATCTGTCACCTTGGGGTCTCCGATTCCGGGCGATTAACAGGTGCATACAACTTATAGCTATGATCCAAAACATCAATTATATTCATGCAAAATGTGTTCGAATCTAAAATCATGACACTCGTGCACTAGTGACAACCATTAAGCATAACAGTCATAGCAACAATAATTAACAATCATATAGGATATTATGCATCAAACCATACTGATCATAATATAACAATTCATCATATCCCAACAAACGCAACATCTATTACATCGGATTGATCTCGATCATGTAAAGCAGCTCACGAGAACATGGTATTGAAGAACACGGGAGAGAGGCTACCATCTAGCTAGAACTACGAACATGTAGTCCATACGGGAACTACTCACACATCAGCATGGAGGCAGCGTGGTTGATGAAGATGGCTCCGGAGGTAGATCCCCATCCCGGCAGGGTGCTGGAGCAGGACCTGGAAACCCCTGAATAGGGTTTCGGATGGCGGCGACGCTCTGTAATTTTTATGGAAAAATCTTCTGGGTCTCTTGCATTTTAGGTCATGACGGAATTTATAGGCGAAGACCCCCGGAGAGGCGGTGTCTGAGTCAGAGTCACGAGTGGACCCCACCGGTGCCCTCTAGACCGTGGCCCCACCTGGCTGCTCTCCTCGGATCGCCCTTTTGCCAGCTGGTTTAATTTATTTCCTCTGATAAAAAATCTCCATAGGTTGTCGTCCAGTTCCGAGAATATTTTCTTAACAGGTTTTCTAAAACTCGAAAACAGCAACAACAAAAAAACAGGAACTGACATTTGACATCTTGTTAATAGGTTAGTCCAAGAAATGTCACAAAATGATACTCCCTCTATATCAAAATATAAGATTTTCTAACCTTTTTGACTTTGTCCAGATTCGTTCCAAAATGAGTGAAGCAACACACTAAAACATGTCTACATACGTACAAATCAGGACAAATATAGAAAGTCTTATATTTTGATACGGTGGAAGTATAAACATGTAGCAATGATATAAAATTATTATGAAACAACGAAATGTTATAAATACCCTTTGGACGCATCACCAAGCGAAGAGATCCAGTTGCACTTGATGGGGTGGTCGCTGACCTGTGTCGTCTATGTGGAAATCTTCCTACGGATGCAAAGCCGGATTCCTCCTAGCTGTTAGGCCCTATGTCATTTTTTTGTTTGCACTAATCATATGTGAGTTGGGTGACGTTTGGAACCGACGTATCTTCTTCGTATTTTGGTTGTGAGAACCTTATTGGTTATAAAGCTAGGCTTAAAAATAAAGTAGAGCTTGTGAGTTGTGTGCTACAGCAGCATCTCGCCCATGGTTGGATACTTGGGGTATCTCCTAACCTGCTAAATCAACATAAACTTGGAAACCACGTAAAGCTCATTGGACAGTGCACGATCAAGCCGGACAAAACATGTAGCTGTACCACCACCGGCAAGATCAAGATTGATCTGGGCACCAGCCCGTTATGGCAACCATGTGTGTCGTGCGTTAGGTAGGCCGAGCGACCGGCGCGCCGAACATGTATTTCTTACTATCTTTATTATCTTCTGGTGATACGAGTGAATACAAAATTTATCTTTAGTATCTTCAGGTGATACGACTGAATAAAAAATGCTCAAGTTGTGTATTGCATTGGCATCCTGATCCAGACTGCTCGTGATTAGCTAGCATGGGCATTGCGTGGACCAAATTGTTAGAAAAAAAAAACAGGAAAATATATCGGTCAGTGGACTGCTCTAGCTAGATCTATATGATGCCAAGAACCTAGAGCAAATCTAACACCACGACTTATTACTGGTTTTTCTTTACATCTTACTGTCAAGGGTGTTGGAAGTTTGCAGTATGTTGGTGATACTGTTTTATGCATACAACATGACACAGAACAAGCTCTGAATTTGAAGTTGTTAATATATGTTTGAAGTGATGCCTGGCTTGTAGGTTAATTTTATGAAAAGTGAGTTTCTCACAGTTGGGTGAACAATATTTTGACATGTTCAATCGTGGGAAACCTACCTTTGAAATACATAGGAGTAAGTGTGACATTTCCAAATCTGAAAAGTATAGGTTAAATTGCCGGAAAGTGTCTTTGACTCCCGAGCTCTAGTGCTTAGTTCATTTTAAAATATTCAAAACTTATATTTACATGTTTCGAAAATTTATGAAAAAAAATCGGACATAGCTTATGATATGTCCTACAAGCATGGAAAATCACAATCCGCAGTTGTTTTTATTATGTGCTACACAAAAATGATAAAATCTGATAAAATTTACAGATTTGAAAATATGCATACTTAGATCTACACTTTTGTATAGTTTAGAATATGAAGTATTTGAAATAGATATTTTCATGTTTGTAGGATACACCATTCGCTACATCCGGATTTTTACTTCTATTTTATTGGAAACTAGTAAATATGAATTTCGATTTTCTTAAAATAGCAGGATTACTGGGAGTCAGAAATATCCACCAGAAATTTACTTGATGCCAAAATGATTTATAGATTGGATGCTAGGATTTGTAATGCTGCTTCATCCGAGGATATGTTGACCTGGCTCGATTCCTGTTTATATAGAATTCCTTCTCACTACATGCATGGTTATGTTCTTGCTTAATAAAACCTTTGTGAAAAATTCGGATAAACATAGCAGAAGATTCTTCTAGGGTGGGAAGATAAATAAAAGGCCTTATTATATGTTTAAGTGGAAGATGGTTTGTCGATCTGAAGCCAAAGATGGTCTTGGGTTAAGAACCCTAGGAAGAAAACATCAACTTTGTTTGTAAATGGTGGTGGAAACTTGAGACGGAGAATGATTTACTGCAAAATATTTTGCAAGTAAATAATTGAGAAATAAACTGTTGCTTTCGTTAAAGCTAGAGTAAATGATTGTGAAATATAGTTGAGAATTCACCATGCCCAGTAGAGCTTGTGAATTATGTGCTACAGTATATTCTCCCATGCATGGTTGGATACTTGGGCTCCTAACCTGCTAAATTTTGGAGTAACAATACATGGAAACCACGTACAACGCATTGGACTGTCCACCGATCAAGCAGGACAAAACATGGTAGCTGTACCATGTGTATCGATCGTGCCTTCGGCGCAGCCAACATGTACTTCTCTCGCTATATCTTTAGTATCTTCTAGCGATACGAGTGAATAAAAAAATGCTCAAGTTCGGTGTGTCGCATTGGTAGCCTGATCCAGACTGCTCGTGATCAGCTAGCATGGGCATGGCGGGGAACAAAGATATTCTCAAATAACAAAATGAACAGGAAGGAGATAGTGGCCGAGAAACTAGCTGGCTGGCTCTAGCTTTGCAGACTCTCGGCATATATAGATGATGCCCAGAGGCCAGAACCTAGAGCAAATCTAACACCCCGAGCAAGGGCGGAACCAGGGGGTGGCAAGCAGGTGCCATGGCCCCCCCTATGCATGGTTACATCAAGCAATTTTTTATGCATATAAGGTTAATTTAGGTATAATTTTGGAAAAAAAATGTATGTTTGCCCCCTCTAACAGAAGATTAGCATGTTTGGCCCCCCTTAATGCTCAATCCTGGTTCCGCCCATGACCCCGAGCGCCTGCACAAGACAGTGAGATTGCACACATAATCCGGATGGCGTCTGGCAAAGCGGCGGATCCCCAGAGAGTCTGTAGATTCGAGCCATCCGTGTGGAAAGACTTCTTCATCAAATACGAGCCACAGGCACTCCAGGTACATGTGTATGTATGTAAACGTATGTGTATATACATAATTTGGGGGCGGTCTTCTCCGAACTAGACACAATATGTAGTGTCTTCTGAGGCAATATCCACCCCGCCGGTCGCCACCACACAAAAAACCCATCCCATGCATGCCCATCTCACCACGTTCATCGCCGTCATCCGTGTTTCACCTCTCCTCTCCCTTAGAGCAACTCTAGCAGATACCGGATAATCTCGTACCGGAAAATTAGTATCCAGTTGAACCCGCTCCCTCCTGTGCCGCCATGCTTCGAAAGCACAGTAACAGGCTATAGCTGGCTACGAAGTCTGAATCGAGATGCATGGGCTATAGGGCACTTTAGCGTGCGGTTTGTATACGTTGCCCGAAGTCCAAGAGATGCCCAATGTTGCGTCACTACGGGAAAGCCACACTACGCCGACGGCCGTACTGTACGCCGACGGGTAAATGTCGGGGCCGTCGGCGTACAGCACGAGCTAGGGCAGCCGCCCACAGCCGTCGGCGTACGAAGCGCAGTCGGCGTATCCAGGTAAGGCCGACGGCAGCCGTCGGCGTAAACCGTGCCGTCGGCGTACAAAAGGACGCCGTGAAGGAACGTCCAACGGCATTGATACGCCGATAGCCGTTCCGTCGTCGTACACGCGTACTTCAACGCCGACGGCGTATAGATGAAACTTTTATTTATTTATTTCTGTATATAATATTTATTTATTTATTTCTCTACATAATATTTAATGTAGTTACAATTTATATATATATTGGACCTATAATTTCCCTCCCAATTTCAGTATCCCACCCCCGTAAAATAACGGTTCGACTTTCCCGGAACCCAACCCTACAACATATCTCTACTATATAATATAGCTAGAGGTGGTGATGGTATGGTCCGTTTTTTGGATTGCCGATTTTGTCCTTCCACCAAATCATATATTACCACCAATGCCACTCATAAGTCGTTTTTTTTATTTCCTCACGCCGTTCTTCTGCGTCGAAGATCCACCGACCTTGTTCGTGCTCCGCAGGGGATTCCCCTGCCCTCGATCTGTGCTCCTTAGCCACTGGCCGGCGGCCCAGATTCCCGCCGCAGCCATGGAGCTCCAGCTCCTCCTAGGCCGCCTGCTGCCGCGCCCGTTCAAGGCCTCGCCGCTCCCCGTGGCCGCCGCGCAGACACGCTCCCGACGTCGCCACAGGTCCACGCCGGCGAAGCTGATTGCAGCCGGGATACAGCGCCGCCGTAGTGTGGTCCTGCGCATCTTGGTGCAAAGATACAGCGCGGCAGCGAGCGACTGTCCGTCTCTGGTCCCCGACGCGGGCTACGGCCGTCGTCCTGCCTTTCCTCGCCGCATCATGACCGGCCTCCATGACCGCCCGGCTCCTCCCGAAGATATTGCCCCCGAGGAGGTGTTGCGCCGTATCCTCATCCTCGAGGAGTTTGACGCTGAAATCGGCCTCTGCTCGTTGTGGAGCGCGTGCGGGATGTTGGAGCGAGAGTTGGGACTTGGGGCCGAGCTCGATAGCAGGGCTGCAGGGGATAAGGAAGTGCAGTACGCGGAGGGGATGGAGGAGCCCAGGAGGTAGGGGGAAACAGAGAATGTGAGAACCGTCCGGCCACCGATGAACAGATGCGGGAGCGAGAAGGAGCGTCCCGCGCGGAGCAGGCCTGCAGTCGCGGCGCCGGCACATCCCTCAGCTTCCGTCGGCAGGTGCTCGCGGTCTTGGACCGGCGCCTGGCCTGGAGCGGGGCACTGGTTGCACGAGGCCAACATGTCCCCTATCAGCAGCTTGGGAGAGACGGCAGCCATGGCCCCTATATTCAGGTCGCGCGAGACTCCAGCCATGGCCCATGTCTGCAGCCTGCAGGTCGGACGAACCGAGGAGCCCGGACATTGCACCCGCCGCTCTCCCAACTCAGGCATTCAGCCATCTACCCTCCCTGGTAGGCGCACAAGATGGTCGTCGTGGAGCACAGTACACACAGATGTGTGATACGAGTAGCTGGGCGTAAATGGCGTACAATATGGACACCTCTATGCTAGGAGCATACACCTTGGCGCCCGAGCAAACTGCCTGTCCGCTACTATGTGACCCGTGAATTTCATCCACCAATTTTCCTTTGGTCCTGAAAGATGTATACTGCTGCTCATACTTCAAACTGTGGCAATCCGGCATCCACTCTCGTGAGCTTCTCTACAGGATAGGATGAATGCATGAGCGTTCGTGAGATGAAGCAATTAGCTTCGTCAGTTGTTTTTACCTCCATCCCTTTCATTCATGCCAAAGTCTGTGATGCATGACATCGACATTTTGTGGGTCGGTGAGATGCCGGAGCTGTTTCTAAAAAGAATAGTAATAGAAGTGGTGAAGATATTATTAAAATCTATTCTCCAGCCCCGAGCGTGCGAACATCTTCTTAGTTGAGCGCATCAATAATTACAATTAGCCCGTACCAACGCACGGCCATATAATTTTAGAAATATTATATATGCTTCCTTGCATTTATGCATGAAAATTTACATGTACATTTTTTCCATTGGATATATGTTTTGCTGACATTGAATATTAAACACTACAAAGTCAGGGTGGGTAATTACAAAGTAGAGTTTGCTAGCCCGTAGCAACGCACGGGCATTTCAACTAGTACATGTAAAATAAATAAAAACAACACATGTAAAATACCTTCCAATGGCCTAACCTAACACAACCAAGCAAAAAAGTCCACTTTCCTACCCCCTTTCGATGCACGTTTATGGGGGTAGACGAAAACGTTAGAGTTTTCCCAGCGGATTCGGGGTTTCGACGAAGCGGGGCCTCGGAGCGTCGGAACCCCACCAGAACCTAGGTTGTGCACTTGTGCCATACCATATGTATACAAGTGTGTTGTGTGTTGTAAATGTGCAATATCCTACTCCGGAGTGTGACCGGCTTCACCGGCTTCACTTTCTCTCTAGTGAGTTTCTGCACTTAAAGGTGAAAACTCCCGTTTCGGGAGAACCGGATGGAATCTTGTGTTGATTTTGGGTAGACTTTCGTTTCTCACCTTCCTATGGCCTAACCTAACACAACCAAGCAAAAAAGTCCACTGGCCTACCCCTTTCGACGCACGTCTATGGGGGTAGACGAAAACGTTAGGGTTTTTCCCAGCGGATTCGGGGTTTCGCCGAAGCGGGGCCCCGGAGCGTCGGAACCCCACCAGAACCTAGGTTGTGCCATACCATATGTATACAAGTGTGTTGTGTGTTGTAAATGTGCAATATCCTACTCCGGGGTGTGACCGGCTTCACCGGCTTCAATTTCTCTCTAGTGAGTTTCTGCACTTAGAGGTGAAAACTCCCGTTTCGGGAGAACCGGATGGAATCTTGTGTTGATTTGGGGTAGACTTTGGTTTCTCACCTTCCTATGGCCTAACCTAACACAACCAAGCAAAAAAGTCCACTGGCCTACCCCCTTTCGACGCACGTCTATGGGGGTAGACGAAAACGTTAGGATTTTTCCCAGCGGATTCGGGGTTGCCACAGGATGGCGCCACGTCGACGCTGGAGGAAGGCGCCACGTCGACGCTGCCATATGGTCATCCCTACGCGCCGTCGGCGTAAGACTCCTCCCAGACGCACCAGATCAGCACACGTGGCAGCCTAGGCCGACGGCACTACCGTCGGCGTATAGGTGGAGCAGACGGAGAAGTTCGACGTCCGTTTTGTGGGTCCCACTGCGGCGTCGCCGACGGCGACGAATACGCCGATGGCAGTTTTCATACGCCGACAGCGTCCTACGCCGACGCCGATACGCCGACGGCGTTGCTACGCCGACGGCGGCCCGCCGTCGGCGTTTTGACGGTTTCCTGTAGTGCGTCAGACTAATCTGATTTTCATATATGTGTCGTCTCGCGGTAATTCCAAAAAAATAATATCAAATCATATTTCCAGTCTGTGGCACAGACTAGAACTTCATGTTTCTTCGTTCGGTCGATCGCCACCATTTTATTGCCTATCCCCCTATTCGCAAGCTAGCCGCACATGGTAGCAAACTTATGACGACAAGCTACGCTGGGATCAATAATCCTACACTCACGGGCAGATTCTTAGGAGCGCCCCATGTTAGCTTTAATCTTGATTCCTGCAAGTGTATTTTCGTTCTGCATTAGTTCAGTTAATCCTAACACATCTGTTTATATGCATGCATGCAGATGTCGGAAGAATGCATGAGGGTGAAAGTGGACGCACTGAAGGAGGACGTACACAAGTTGTTTAAGACGTTGAAAGGTAGTGTGGTAGAGAAGATGACTTTACTTGATACACTGCAACGCCTCGGAATGGATCACCTCTTTCAAGAACAGATCAATATGGAGATGAAGGAAATTCACGAGACTGAATTCAACAGCGATAGCCTCTACGAGGTTGCTCTCCGCTTTCGCTTGCTCAGAGAGCATGGATTCTGGGTATCTCAAGGTATGCATAATGCATCTATACGTTTCACATGTTATAAGTTTGCTAACATAGTATGGCCCCAAGTCCTTCATTTGGGACTAGTATCAGAATTGTCATCTGAACGACCATAAAATTTGCAATCATGAAGGATTGTATCTTGGGATTTAGCCCACATTACCCCAGGGAATTTTCTAGCCCTTTGGGACGAGTCTCTCATCTAATGGTCAGTATCTTATAGGTTATAGCCACCTGGATCCCAACAGTTTTCGTACAAATGTTATTTCAATCATTTTGAACATGTATATAAAAGCAACAATTAACAAAACTGATGTATATATGGGTGCAGAAGGCATACAACATAGGTAATATTTTTTGATAAATAGGTCATTAGTACAAGGTTATCATATGGATATATAAAGTATACCGTGCACTGTCTAGCACATAAAAAACACAAGCTATAATTTTAGGATAGTGCCTGTAAAAAAACTATAAACTCGACTGTAATAAGCTTTTCTATCAGTTTTCTAATTGTATGTGTCGATTTTTCTTGTGTCCCTAATAGTTGTTTCTCCATTTTTCCTTCCGAGAAGCTCTTAACTTATAACCCATGCATGGAAAAGATGTAGCTCAATTATGAGTATAGTACAAAATTGATAATTCCAATCATGGTAATAAACTATTTTAGTCAGCCTCTAATGGACGGGGCAGAATATGAACTACACCAAGCATGGCCAGATAAATGGATTCATTGGGGGTTAATCTTCGGTATTACAGACGCATACCACCTTTCCCTCCCGCCATTCTGGATGCAACCTTGTCAATAATTAATTTGTTATCCAATATTGCTATCCTATGGAGATTACCGGGGATATCCCACTACATCGTGACACAAAATATGGAAAAAAAAAACTTACGTGGAACCGCTAGAAATAATCACACACGAAACTCTCATGAACAAACTTTAGCTATTCATGTGTTTTTCTTAATAAAAGCTCGTGCAGGCACATGATTTAATGATTAGTACTATCTTTATCTCAAATTACCATATGTTTTATCTTAGTTCGAAGTTAAAATTTATGCAAAATCTAACTTTGACCAAAGCTAAACTAGAGCGTATTGGAGAAAGAGGAAAAACATGTAAACATTAATGGTGGAACACACAATACGTAGAGGATACACAAGGGAGTAACTAAGAGGTAATAAAATAAATTTCTCACATGCCCTTTTTTCTTGCAGATGTATTCGATAAATTTAAGGGCGATGATGGGAGTTTCAACACGGATATAGTGACTACTGAACAAAGGGGACTATTATGTTTGTACAATGCTGCTTACCTTTCAATCCATGGTGAACCAGAACTTGATGAAGCAATTTATTTCACAAGGAAACACCTTGAATCCATCAGGGGAATTATTAAGTACCCTTTATCTAAGCAAATCAAACGAAACCTTGAAATACCATATCCAAGAACTTTGAGTAGAATAGATGCGCCGTTCTATATTGCAGAATACAAACACGAGCAAGGATGCAACCCGTCCGTGTTAGAGCTTGCGAAACTCGACTTCAATCTTCTGCAGCGTCTTCACCAGCGGGAGCTCAAAGATTTTTGTCGGTATGATTTCTAGAATATATGTGCACAGAGTTAGTTATATTAAGAATAGATCGCGTATCGGTGTGAGCCCTATCATGATAAATAGAAGTACACGAAAATAATTAACGATGAATTGATGGTGATTGTAGGTGGGGAAATGACCTATATAAAGAAGTGGGACTAAGCTACTCTCGGGATCGTATAGTTGAATGCTACTTCTGGTCCTACACTGTGCACTATGAACAACAATATGGAGTTGCGCGAATAATTCTTGCCAAGTTATTTTCCTATCATCCCTACTGGATGAACGTTTGATATGCATGCTACCTTGGAAGAGGGTCGAAATCTTAATGAAGCGATACAAAGGTTAGCAATGATATCCTTGGGTTCATCTTCTCAATAATATATGCATGTCGTATTTTGATTCGTTCATACAGGGTATTTCCTAACAATTACTTTGTTAGTTACTATGTGATGAAATAAATGTCATCAGATTTATACTAAAAATAATACTTATGAGTGTGTGATTCTGTTTCACATAAATCATATGTTAATAGACTTTTTTTTTGATAAATCCTTGTCATGACGCATCAAAATATGTCATACATTTTAGGAAATAGGAAGTAGTACATATATATTGTACAAACTGCCCGAAGCTAAATTACCTTGCGGTATACATGTGCAGATGGAATGAGAGTGCTATTCCTCTTTTACCAGAGTACCTGAAGAAGTACTATGTGAGCTGTATGAATACTTTCAGACAGTTTGAGATTGAATTAAAACAAGATCACAAGTGTCGTGTTCTTTATTGTAGGAAAGCGGTACGTATACATAAAGGATAAATCTACAGTCAAATTTTAAATATCTATGTTCATTAATGAATTATGTTGGTCTAAAAATTCTCCTCCTCGTGCGAACTCAGTTCCAAAACCTGTGCAAGCATTTCCAACAAGAATCTGAATGGTTCCACAGCAGTTACATACCAAGCTTTCAAGATCACGTGAAGTGCTCGGTCATCTCTGCGGGTACACCAGCGCTAATCATTGGTTCACTCATTGGTATGGGAGACGAAGTAACAGATGAAGCATTCGAGTGGGCAACTGGTTACCCTGATGTGGTAATGGCTTGCGGTGAGGTGACACGTTTTATGGATGATTTGGCAGCATTTAAGGTATACATACATGTGCTTCGATTGCATCCAAATAGTTTTTGCAAGGTAAAACTGACAAAGTAACTAACCAAACGTGTGATTGGTCATATATATAGCACGGCAAGAACAAGCTGGACGTGGCTAGCTCCCTGGAAAGCTATATCAATGAGCATCATGTTACAAGTGAGGTAGCTATCACCGTTCTAGAGAACCTGGTTGAAGATGCATGGAAAACTACCAATCAGGCAAGATTTGGCCGGCGTGCGCTGCTACCATTTGTAAAACGTGTCACCAACCTCACCAAGAGCATGACCTTGTTGTTCCGTGACAAAAGTGACCTCTACACATTCAGCAGTGGCAACAAAGACAGGATCCATCAGCTTTTCGTCGAGCCCGTTCCTCTCTAGAATACTCCGGTTTCTATATACTTCGTGATGTCATTTGGTGGGCTTTCGGCCCATACACCAAATACGTTCTAGTAAAATGTGAGAAGGCCTATTCATGCATTTAACTATAGTGTCACATTACTTGTGGTGTGTCATGTGTGGGTCAGAACTTCTTCTATTGAGAATATGAGTGCCTTACGCACATTTTCCTTCTCACTTTGTGTCACAGATGTGGGACTATCTGAAATGGTCTTTGGTGCGAGCTGTCGTAGATGTGGGAGTTCAGAGTTGCCTTGCCTAGCTCAATCATCCCGCATATCTCCTCCATGCCCATTGGTGAACCATGTTCATTGAAGTAAAATTAACTCAATAAGGGCACTGATTTTGGAAACCAGTGACATCCAAGAACGTCATTGGTAAACTTTAGGGGCAAGACAAACTACTTCGAGTGATGGGCACTAGTGGCCCAAGATAGAGATTCTAAATAACCGCGGATGCGATTGCTGTTGAAGGAGAAGTGAACTTGCTTCGAGTCAGACACACTCACGACCATGGAGTCCTGGGGCGAACTAGCGGCGCCGCCGGCTTGATCTCCTCCCTCTGGCGTCCTCTCTGTCCGCCGTGAGCAGATCCGGCCTTGCCTCGGCGCCCTCTTCCCTCCCTGCTCCCAGCATGTAGCGGCTCCTCTTGCCGACGCCACGTCGCCGTTGCCCCCGGGGCCTCCGGTCGACGGCCGCATGCCCGAGGAGGAGGACATCCTGGCTCCGCCTCTGCCGCCCAGCGCCCCTGATCCGGTCGTCACCCTCGCCGCAGCTGTGTTCGCCTCCCGCAAGCAGGGCCCGGCCGTCCGTGGATGGCTGTTGGTGAAGCGCTCCGTCGTCTCCATGGCTGCCAAGGCGGTCTCTCCGGCCCCGCCGCTCGCCGCCCCCGTGGCCATCGCCGGTGCTGGAAAGCTTCTGAAGACCCTGGCGCCTCTCCTGGTTGGTACGTGCTCCCAGCCCCGGCCGGCTGTATCAACGCCCACCGTTGTTCTGCGGCTCCCGCCGGCAGAAGTTCGTGTACCGCCTCCACGTCCGGCCAGCACCGACGAGCTCGTCTCTGCGTCAACCATCCCGGAGCAATGGCCCCAGCTCCGTCCGGTTGCCCTCGCCCGCCTCGCCGCCTCGGCGCCCCTGTCAGATGGGTGGATTGGGTCCGACCCTGCTGTGGTTGTTGAGGGCCTCGGGTCGTTGTCGCTGCTGTCTGCTGCCTCGTGCAGCCCGGTTTCTTCAGGCGAGGATGAAGATTGTCAAGCTCCTGTTTCCGACTCGGAGGTGTCTGTGGAGCCATGCCGTGGCCTCTCTACTGCTGCCGCCGCTATTGATGATGAGGAAGGCTGGACCCAGGTGGGTCGGGGCGGCCGTCCCAGCCGGCCGTCATTGTCTCTGCTTCGTGAAGAAGGTCTTGACCGTAGCCTCGCCTTCAAGCGTTGGGCTCGTGGGAGGTGTTTTCGGTGCCTTGAGCGTGGACACCAGGTCAGCTCATGTCGTGGGCCATTCAGATGCATCCGATGTCGTCGTCCTGGTCATCGGGAGCGTTTCTGCCGTGCGCGCTCTCGTGCTGTTCATTCTCGCTCTCCGGAGGCTCGGGCTCGTTCTCCGGTCACTCGTGTTCCTTGCCAGTGGAGCCGTTCTCCGTCCGCTCAGCCTCGTCGCCCCTCGTCGCCTCTGAGTTGGGATGGGGTTTTGGGCCACTCGTCGTTGCGTCCTATGGTGCAGCCATGTTGCAAGGATTCGGTCTCTACTGTGGAGTCCCAATTTTCCCTGCTACGCATGGAGGTCCCTCAGAAGTTTGAGTTGCTTCGCTCTGAGGTTCAGGACGCTCTTGCCAAGCTTCAGGTTGCGTTGGTTGTGACTATACCACCTGAGATACAGACTGGTTCTGTTGATGAGGGGTTCGAGTGTTGCTTTGGAGAATTTTCTCCCCGTGCGTCGTCGTCTGTCCTTACGACGGTTCTCGCCACCGAGGTTGTGGCTCCAGTTGTGGAGATCTTGCCTGAGCTGCAGGATCTTTGTGGGGGATCTTCTGTGGTGCTTCCAGTTATGTCCTGCGAGTTGCCCTCCTCTGTGGAGCTAGGCCTTTTGGTGCCTTTGGCGGTGGACATCGCGCCATCCCCACCTCCGTCTGAGTCCTGCGAGTTACCCTCCTCTGTGGATTGTGGAGGTCCGTCCAAGGATCCTTGTGGTGAATCATCTGTGGTGCTTCCGGTTGAGCTACGCTCCAAGGTGGTGGACATGGCGCCTTCCCCACCTCAGTCTGAGTCATGCCAGTTGCCCCCCTCCAAGGGAGTTGTTGATGAGGAAGCTCCTGATCCTTTGGGGATGAAGTCCACCCAGTTTGTGTCGCCGCCTGTCCTTGAGAATGTTGTCTTCACCGAGATGCCTGAGGTTTCTGAGACTCGTGTGTTGGCGCCTAGCTCCAAGGTTCTGTTGGGCAAGGAGGTTCCTGCTTTGCTTCTCGATTTGGAGGCGGCTCGCCCTGGATATGGCAAGGAGATTATTCGTGTCTTGATGGGGATAGCTTCAGATGCTGAAATCACGAAGGTGGAGAAGTCTCTCAGGAAGATGGGTAAGAAGCTTCGCGTTGCAAGGAAAGGTTCCGCTTTTACATGATTGTTGAGACCTTTTGAGGTAGTCATGTTGTCGGTTCGTGGTTGGGGTAGGTTGGCGAGTTTGTGAGGTCGTCGTTGCCTCTGGATGTTGCCTGTCGTAGGTGTTGGTCTTTGCGTTTGTGTGGGTTTCTTGTTGTGGTGTTGTTGTTTGTTGTATGGTTTTCGCCCGGTTTCTTCCACTAATAAACCGGGCACCTTCTTCTTAATAAATCTAAGGCAAAGCTTTTGCCTTCGTTTCGAAAAAAAAAAAACCGCGGATAGGTTCGTTGACCTGATGTATATATAGGTTGATTGAAAGAATGAATATATGAAACATCGGGAATTCAAAATTTGACCATGCTGTCTCAAACCGATTGTCGGAACTTAGCGAGAAAGTATATCCACAAGTTTGAAAAAATAAAACTAGGGAAAACTCATAATATTTGGACTCGGAAGACGGATAGAAATGCACAGTTCTCTATTTTGGGACAAGTAAATGATCGTTCCTGCTGGCCTAGCTACCGGGACAGCTTAAAATATGCTTGCATGCATGTGCTTTAGCTACAGTGCCACGTCATGCATGCAAGTTGCTGTGGCCAACGGCTACAAATAACAAGGGGGAGACAGTCCACTAGTAAAAAAGGGGCCATCCGTTTAGAGCATCTATCCCGGCCAAATTACAACCCGCGATAGATGCACCATTGATCCCGGGTCGGTAGGGCAGGGCGCCCGTGGGCATTGCTCCCGGTTCGGGGGGACCATTGGTCCCGGTTCGTGACACGAACCGGGATCAAAGGGTCCTCACATGCGCGCACATGCTTTTCAGCGCTGGGCCCCTTTGACGGGGGACTTTTAGTCCTGGTTCGTGACACGAACCGGGATCAAAGGGTCCTCATATTAGGAATTTTCTCAGTTTCTACCTCATTTCGCCTATTTAAATGACTTTATGCCTATTTTCCGAAAATAATTTAATTTTGAACTACAAGTGTGTGATAGTTTGCTCTGAAAATTTTACAAAAATCATTTTAAGATACACTGATACGTCTCCAACGTATCCATAATTTCTGCTGTTCCATGCTCATATTATACCATTTGCTACATGTTTTATATACACTTCGTATCACTTTTATGCATTTTCTGGGACTAACCTATTAACAAGATGCCACAGTGTCAGTTCCCTGTTTTCTGCTGTTTTTGGTTTCAGAAAGTTACTTCTGAAAATATTCTCGGAATTGCACGAAACAAAAGGCCAAATCCCTATTTTTCCAGCACGTACACGGAGTGCGAAGAAGAGACGAAGGAGAGCCACGAGGTGGCCAAACCGCACCCAGGCGCGGCAGTGGGCCCAGCCGCGCCACCTGGTGGTTTGGGTCCCTCGGGGGTCCGCCGACATCGCCCCTTCGCCTATTTATTCCCCGAGACGCGAAAACCCTAAAACACCGAGCCTTTCATCCAGAACATATTCGCTGCCGCCGTCGTCGTCAACCCTAACTCGGGGGGTTTCTGAAGCTCTTCCCGGCACCCTGCCGGAGAGGGGAATCATCACCGGAGGGCTCTACATCGCCATGCCCGCCTCCGGAGTGATGCGTGAGTAGTTCATCGTTGGACTATGGGTCCATAGCAGTAGCTAGATGGTTGTCTTCTCCACTTGTGCCATCATGTTTAGATCTTGTGAGCTGCCTATCATGATCAAGATCATCTTATTGTAATGCTACATGTTGTGTTTGCTGGGATCTGACTTATATTGATACCTATGTGGAGCTGAATATTATATTATCATGTCTATGTCATTTGTGATCTTGCATGCTCTCCGTTACTTGTTGAAGCCTTGGCCAAGTGAATACTTGTAACTCCAAGAGGGGGTATTTATGCATGATAGTTGGGTTCAACCTCTATTTAAACTGGGATAGTGACAGCAAGTTCTAAGTTTGTAGATGTGTTGTTGTCACTAGGGGTAAAACAGCAATGCTTTATTCAAGGATGAATGTATTGTTTACATTACGCACATTACTTAATGCAATTGTCTGTTGCTTGCAACTTAATACTGGAATGGGTACGGATGTTAACCGGAAAGTGGACTATTTAGGCATAGATGCATGCTGGATAGCGGTCTATGTACTTTGTCGTAATGCCCAAATGAATCTCATAGTAGACACCACAGCTCACACATGCATGTTATATGCACTTATCAATTGTCAATTGCCCAGCTGTAATTTGTTTACCCAGCTTGTTAGTTATCTTATTGGAGAGACACCACTAGTGAACTGTGGACCCCGGTCCATTCTTTTACATCTGAAATACAATCTACTGCAATCATTGTTCTCTACTGTTTTATGCAAACAAACATCATTTTTCATTCGATACGTTTAACCCTTTGTTTTCAGCAAGCCGGTGAGATTGACAACCTCACTGTTAAGTTGGGGCAAAGTAATTTGGTTGTGTTGTGCAGGTTCCACGTTGGCACCGGAATCCCTGGTGTTGCGCCACACTACACTCCTCCACCAACACCTTCGAAGCAAACCTCGTTTTCCTACTGGTCCGATTAAACCTTGATTTCATACTGAGGGAAAACTTACTGCTGCACTCATCATACATTACTCTTGGGGTTCCCAACTGACGTGTGACGTACAAGCATTGTTTCTGGCACTATCAACCTAGAGCCACCAACACGTTTTCTGGCGCCGTTGCCGGGGAAAACAGAATTGCTTCTGCAAGGGGAGTCTCTCACACCCAATCTCTTTACTTTGTTATTTGTCTTGCTTAGTTTATTTTTATTTAGTCATGTTTGCTTTCTTTATATCAAAAACACATAAAAATTAGTTACTTGTTTAATTCAGTTTAATTTTGTTTTTCAAAATGAATGCTCCTGAAGTTGAAGTTCGTTCTTTTAGGCAACTAGGAGGTGAAAATTTGAAAGACGCTTGGCATAGAATTAGTGATGCTCATCATAGATGCATATTTGTTCTCTCTAATGTCTAGATATTTTCTGGTAAAATGTTTGAGCAACAAGGTTAGACAGTGTAGAGTCTTATAATACTTGCAATATGTTTTTATGTGATTCTTGCTGTACCGGTTTATACTTGTGTCTGCTTCAAACAACCTTGCTAGCCTAAACTCTGTACTGAGAGGGAATGCTTCTCGTGCATCCAAAACTTGAGCCAAAACCCATGCCATTTGTGTCCACCATACCTACCTACTATGTGGTATTTCCTGCCATTCCAAGTAAATATTTCATGTGCTACCTTTAAACTATTCAAAACTTTATTACTCCTTATTTGTGTCAATGTTTTATAGCTCATGTGGTGTTTTATATTTCAATCTTGTCATTTACTTCTGACAGACTTTCACCTGGACTAGTGGCATATACATCCGCTTATCCAATAATTTGCAAAAAGAGCTGGCAACGGGGTGCCCAGCCCCAATTAATTACAACTTTCATTAATAATTCTCTTCACATGTTTTGCCCTGATTTATCAGTAAGCAACTTAATTTTGCAATAGACACTCCTCCATGGTATGTGAATGTTGGAAGGCACCCGAGGATTCGGTTAGCCATGGCTTGTGTAAGCAAAACGTTGGGAGGAGTACAACAAATTTCATTTTTCATTTTTTAATTGTCAAAAATGGCATTTTTGTGAAGCAAGTACAACAAATATGATGCAAAATGATACCCATCTAATTATGACACAAAGTAGGCCATATTTTATCGATAATCCAGCAATATTAGGAATTTTCTCGGTTTCTACCTCATTTCGCCTATTTAAATGACTTTATGCCTATTTTCCGAAAGTAATTCAATTTTGAACTACAAGTGTGTGATAGTTTGCTCTGAAAATTTTACAAAAATCATTTAAGATACACCAGTAGTGGTTATATCACAGAAACATCGATAGTTTTGAGAAATGCAACCTCTTTGGATGAATAGGCACGACGGGCATTTTGATCGTTTTTTCAACAAAATAAAAGAAAGTGAAAAAATACTCAAAAAATGAAATCTTTTGGCATGGAGTCCTTTTATGTGTACTAGTTGCTAGGAATAATGATAAACCTGAGTTTTGACAAAGTTTTAAAAAAACTTGTTCACAAAAAGGTCAATCGCCTATAGATATGTATAAGTTTCGAGTCAAATGACCTAGATATGATCATCCTCGTCCCATAGTTTGTGATAATGTGACCATATTTGAGACTTAGGTGTGTCTTGTTGTGACAAACAATGTTGCAGAAATGAGTTTTTTCAAATTATGTTTATAAATATCATTTTTCATTTTTTAATTGTCAAAAATGGCATTTTTTGTGAAGCAAGTACAACAAATATGATGCAAAATGACACCCATCCAATTATCACACAAAGTAGGCCATATTTTATCGATAATCCAGCAATATTACGAATTTTCTCGGTTTCTACCTCATTTCGCCTATTTAAATGACTTTATGCCTATTTTCCGAAAGTAATTCAATTTTGAACTACAAGTGTGTGATAGTTTGCTCTGAAAATTTTACAAAAATCATTTTAAGATACACCAGTAGTGGTTATATCACAGAACCATCGATAGTTTTGAGAAATGCAACCTCTTTGGATGAATAGGCACGACGGGCATTTTGACCGTTTTTCAACAAAATAAAAGAAAGTGAAACAATACTCAAAAAATGAAATCCTTTGGCATGGAGTCCTTTTATGTGTACTAGTTGATAGGAAAAATGATAAACATGAGTTTTGATAAAGTTTTCAAAAAACTTCTTCACACAAAAGTCAATCATCTATAAACATGTATAAAATGACTTTTTTATTAAGCAAGTACCAAAAATATGTTGCAAAAAGTCATATACATGATGAAAAAGATGATATGGATATCATATTCGGATTCCTCTCATTTTTCTAATCGATTTAGATATTTTATTTGTTAAATTTTGATTTATGGATTTAAAGATATGAATTATTCCATATTAAATGTAAAAAGGAGAAAATAAAGTAAAATAAATTTTATTCTTATTTATTCAAATATTATTATTACATAATCATTGTTATTTATTCAAATAAATTTTCAAAATTTAAACAATAAAAAGTGTGACATCATGACCTAGGTGTTAATATGGTTGATAGGATACTAATATCAGTAAGTTCTAACATCTCATTTGACATGTAATTTGGAAGGAACTCTAAAGTTAAGCGTGCTTGGGCTGGACCAATTTAATGATGGGTGACCGAACGGGAAGTTTGACCGGGGTAAGTACTTTGACCTGAGATTAAGTGTCTAATATGTAATTAGAGATTATGTGTGTGGCTATTTGGGAAATAAAAAAAACAATATTAGAAATATTAGAGTAAAATTAAAAAATAAATTAATTGGAAAACAAAAAATCGAAACCCCTAAAAAATAAATTAGCAGAAAAAAAAGCAGAAACCCTTTGGTCCCGGTGTCACGAACCGGGACCAAAGCTCCCCGCCCTGCGCGCCCAGCCGCGCCCACGTGGAGGCCCATCTATCCCGGGTCGTGGACACCCGGGATAAAAGCCACCCCCCTCTAGTCCCGACCCTTTAATCCCGGTTGTAAAACCGGGACCAAAGGGCCTCTGGACCCGGGATTGTTGATGATGTTTCCGCTAGTGCGACGTGGTCGTCTGTTCAAGTCAATCGAAGAACAATTGAAGTCGTTCGGTCATGCATCTTCATGGACTAGAACCACTAGCTAGTCTACTACTTTGCATGATTAATTGGCGCAAGAGCATGTAGGAGCACACACATACACCGCTGTTATTTGTTAAGCCGCCATCTTGTTTCACGATCCGCGTTTCCTACAGCGGAGCTGACCGTTACAGGCATCGTAGTAGCATTGTTTTATGAATGGTAATTATTTTTTGAGTGGAGTAGTAGCATTGTATAATGTGCACCCTCAGACATTGCTGACGAAATTATAGATTTACTCCACATCACTGACGATAATTAATTACAACGAATAAAATCATCGGACTGCAGACACGCACCATATGCGGCTGCAACTTACAATTAACCATCAACGTGATTTTCAACCAGACAGATAATCGACGGACGAACGCTAGTTGAGGACGTAGCACTTCTTCCTGATCTCTCCCTGGGCCCCGGTGAGCACGCCCACGTCGCCCATCTTGATCATGGACTCACTGAAGTCTCTGAAGAACTCAGCATCGAACTTCCCCGTAGCGATGCGCTGGACGTAGTCCCTGGTGGTGTCGTCGGTGAGGAGCGCGGCGTCGGAGCGGAAGAGGCCCCTCCGCTTGGCGACATGGCCGTAGTAGCTGGTGTCGAAGGTCTTGTAGCTCCCGGGGTCCATCTCCGAGAGCATGCTACGGTCGTCCACGCTCTTGCACTTCAGCCTCAGCTTCTCCGCGTACTCGCTATCCAGGGACTGGTCGGCGGTGGCGTTGTAGAGACGGTCGGCGTAGGACGGGCAGTGCGCCGTGCCGAGGGTGTGGGCACCGGAGAGGACGACGAGGTCCTTGAGGTTGAGCCCCTTGGAGGCGAAGATCTTGGCGAGCAGGGGGACGTCGCCGTTGGCCGGGGGAAGCTCGACGCTGGCCTCCGTGGCGCTGGACGCCCTGCCGTCACGCCTGCCCAGCGCCACCGGCCAGTTGGGACCTTTGGCCAGCACGACGGCGTCGCGGGACATGAGGGTGAGCAGGTCGGCGCAGGAGACGATGCCTGGGCAAGCCGCCTCAAGCTTGGCCTTCACCCGCTCCACGGACCCGAACCCTCGTAGGCTCTTGTTCGGATTGGCGTCCTTCTCCGCCACGTTGCCCTTGGTGGACTCGAGGAGGACAGACGCGTCACAGCCCTGTTATTTTGCGTTACACGAACGCACATGTAAGCATATATTTCATCGATCTTCACTAGAAGCAGAGGAAGCAAGGTTCAAAATTTCAATGAAATTTCGGTAATTTGGTGGCTATCGAAATTTAACTTTACCAATATTTTCGGACTATGTTCGGTTCTAATTCAAACTAAATTCATCTTTATTCAAATTAAAAATCTGACAAAATTTGAACGCGAAAAACAAAAAAATAGTTTTCCCTAAAAAAACGAAATTTCAGTAAATTTTTCTCTTTCCGAAATGTTTGTCCCTGAGCAGAATCGCAGCAGAGGACAAGCAAGCACGGCTTACTCTGACGAAGCAGTCGTGGAAATGGAGCCGGAGGAGCGGGCCAGTGAGGCTGGGCGCGGCGGCGATGATCTTGACCATCTCCTCGCGGACGATCTTCTCGGCGTCGGGGCATGTCTTGCTGTAGAAGCCGATCTCCAGCTGAGCCACAGCTGCGGAGCTAGCTGCGAGAACAGCCACGAGGGCAAGAGGGAGCAGCAAAGACTTGATCGTTGTCATGGAACTTAACCAATAACACGATCTGCAGATTATAAGCTTCAGTTATGTATCGACAACAAAGAATGTTTTGCTGCTTGTGGTGGATGATGTGTGTATGTCCTCGCAGCTCCCCGGTTTTATACACATCCCAGCTACGTAGACTTGGGTACATGTCAACGAGCAACAGCCTGTTTTGTGTGTACAGAACTACAGATGCACATGTGCTAACAACCGTCTCGACACAACCGCCTCAGTTATCAATCAAACTGAGCAAACGCGGCTACACGAACAATCGATGCGGTGTAAAAAGGGAAGAAAATAAGAGGTCGGCCAGGACAGTTCATGAGCGTGTCGAACCGTCTATCATCGTAACATGGCATGAATCTATCATCTGTCTCTGAGCTAGCTTCAGCGGATAATTATCCGATAATTTTGGGTTATGGTTGCGAGAGGATATACTATGCACCAAGAGAATAGTATCTCCAATAGTGCCATAATCTGCCATGTGCTTGGCCAATGATTTGGGCAGGCTGTATATGCCAATTATACTACTATATCTCTGTGGAATTCTAAACTTGTCCAAACTTCCCAGGATCATCGAGAGCGAAGAGACTGTTGATGAGCGTGCAGCCTTTGATGCCAAACAAGCGGAGACCTGCAGATTGATGAACTTAAGTTCTCTGGTGCTGAGTAGTCGATCCTTTGTTTGGTTGTGGCTGGGTTGTAGTGCTCTGTCCGAGTTGTTGGTCCTGGAGGGCACCTTAGCTTTAGGGTGTAAGTCTAAAAGTCGTTTTGCTTTTGGGTGTTACTTTCCTGGCTTCACTTCCCTGGTGTTGCCTGGGGGCTGTAAAACTCTGTGAACTATGCTGGTTTCAATGAAACCGGAGGGAACCCTTTTATCTAATTTTTTTTTTCTAAACTTGTCCTGATGGTTCAAGTACGTAGAAGCTCGAGAATGAACGTTATCTAGCAACATACACGGTTTCAGGACAGAAATTAGTATACACATTGTACCTTGATGATACTATGAGTAATAGAAATGCCCTTATCGGAACAAAATTGATCGTGCAATGTCAACTAGACATATTGCTTGAATGGGAAAAGAGAGAGTGGTAAATATCATAATATTATAAAATAGTGTAAACCCAAAAGAAGCTGCTACTATGACTCCTAGAAATTAGTAAATAAAGTTATCTAAGATATCACGTCTATGATGCCATTCACTATAAAAATAGTAACACGGCTGAGGTGATTTGGCTCCCGAGCATCAGCGCTCTTGGTATTCGAAAAAATTCAAAATTGGTATTTTCCGGTTAAAAAATCTAAAAAAAAGTATGTGTATACATACACATGTTATTTATATATAATAATGGAAATTTGTTAGATAATATTATTGTAGGATACACAAAAATCACAAAATCATGGGTCTAAAAAGGGAAAATTACTCATTTTTTCATTTCGACATTTGTCTTTTTTATGCATGTCAAATATGAAAATTTATGTTGATACAAATTTGGTCATACATAATAGACATGTATATAATCTGTATGATTTTATTCAAAAATAAATTGGAAACCTAAAAACTAACTTTTGATTTTTTTTTAAGCGGGATCACTAAAGCTCGGGAGCTGCATATGATTTTCGTAGTAATATAGACTAGTATTGTACTCTCTCCGTTCCTAATTATAAGATGTTTTAGGTCCCTCACATGCATATGGTTCAACGTGGGTACGCCCCTGCTTGGATCATGTTATGAGTGTGCTAAACTATTAATACATAGTCAAACATGACACATATGAAACCTATGTGGCCGAGGGACGATCAGAAGACTATATTGTCATCTATGTAGGATAAAAATATTTTTGGCCACTTGCTCCAAACGTGAACACATAGTTGTAACCAACTTGTGGTATTTATGTCTCTGAAAAATTGACCATGGAATGAGCCGGACTATCACTAAACCTATGGTAAAAGACAATAACAAAGAGAAAATACACAACTTTTAGGCAAAGCCTTCAGGAAGAAAAAGTCATGCGTGCCCCGCTGATGACGAGTCCAACCTAAGACCGACCAGGGATTTTCGTCCCCAAATATGAGATTCGAGCCAAAACCTTCAGCAAGGGCACAACCCAAGCATGCATCAACTTTGCCAAAAACGTTTCGACTGAATTATGCAAAATCAAAGTTAAGCCATCTACCATCATCACATGTCAAGCCAACGACGCAACGTTGACATGCTCCATACATGAACGCACCACTGTAAACAAACTTGTGGTGTTTCTGTCTCTGAAGAATATACCTCGCAATGAGCCAGCGCGTACACTGCTCGATGATCGCCAAAAGAGATAAATTTTTGCCATTAAGTACCATATCATTTCATAGTGCAAAGCAAAAATGATTGGCCAAGCACATGAGGTTATTCCTCTGATGCAATTAGTGCCCAAATTGGATAACTGCCTCCCTTCCGCTGAAGAGACAGGTGACAGATTCATGCCATGTTACCATGGAGGACACACACACTGACCATGAACTGGCCTCGATCGTTGCCGCCTATTATTTTTTCCCTTTTTCCCTGTATTGACCGGTTCGCTTAGACGCGCTTCACATTTGATAATTGAGGCGCGGTTGCATAGAGGTTGAGGCTAGGAAACATCTTGAGTCCATAAGGGTCATTCCTATGTACCCTTTAACTGAGCAAATTAAACGAAGCCTCAAGATACCATATACAAGGACTCTAAATAGAATAGATGCGCCATACTATATTGCAGAGTACAAACACGAGCAAGGATGCAACCCATCCGTACTAGAGCTTGCAAAGCTTGACTTCAATCTTCTGCAGCGTCTTCATCAACTGGAGCTCAAGGATTTTTGCAGGTACGATTTCTGCAATACATGTTCATATACTTGGTTATATCAATAGTAGCTCTTGTATTTGTGTGATCCCAATCAACAAAAATAGAAACAATTGAAAATAACTAACGGTTTACCAATGGTGATTATAGGTGGGGAAATAACCTTTATGAAGAAGTGGAACTAAGCTACTCTCGGGATCGCATAGTTGAATGCTACTTCTGGTCGTACACAGTGCACTATGAACAACAATATGGACTTGCGCGAATAATACTTGCCAAGTTATTTGTGCTATCCTCCCTGCTAGATGATACTTTTGATATGCATGCTACCATGGAAGATGGTCAAAAGCTTAATGAAGCCATACAAAGGTGGGCTATGATATCCTTGGATTGATCTTCTTAGTATATGTATGACGCATGTTGATTCGTTCGCAAAGTGTATTGCCCAACAATTACTTTGTTAGTTAATATGTGGTGACATCAATTTTGTCAGATTTTTGTTACTTATGAATGTGATTCTGTTTCACATATTGACAAAATATTTGTTAAATTGTCCCTCAAGGTATCGAAATATGTCTTAAATTTTAGAAAATAGGAGTAGTACATATATATCGTACAAGATGGGCGAAGCTATAACTTGCGGAACACACGTGCAGATGGGATGAGGGTGCTATTCCTATCTTACCCGAGTACCTGAAGAAGTATTATGTGAGGTGTATGAGTACTTTCAGAGAGTTTGAGGATGAACTGAAACAACATCACAAGTATCGTGTTCTTCATTGTAGGAGAGCGGTAAGTACACATCTATTAATATAATCAACAATCAAATTTTCAGTATCGAATGTTCATCAATGAATTATTTCGGTCTAACATTACACCTTCTTGCGAACGTAGTTCCAAAATCTTTGCAAGCATTTCCAACAGGAATCTGAATGGTTCCACAATAGTTACATACCAAGCTTTGAAAATCATGTGAAGTGCTCGGTCATCTCCGCGGGTAGTCCATTGCTAATCATTGGTTCACTTGTTGGTATGGGGGACGAAGCAACAGAAGAAGCATTCAAGTGGGCCATCGGTTACCCTGATGTGGCAATGGCTTGCGGTGAAGTGACACGTTTTATGGATGATTTGGCGGCATTTAAGGTATATATGTGTGCTTTAGTTACATCTAATTAATGTTCTTTGCATGGTAAAACTGTTAAAATAACTAACCAAACGTGGGATTGTTCATAGCACGGCAAGAACAAAATGGACGTGGCTAGCTCCCTGGATAGCTATATGAATGAGCACCATGTTACAAGTGAGGTAGCTATCGCCGTTCTAGAGAAGCTGGTTGAAAATGCATGGAAAAGTACCAATCAGGCACGATTTGACTGCCATGAGCTGCTCCCGTTCGTAAAACGTGCCACCAACCTCACCAAGAGCATGACATTGTTGTTCCGTGACAAAAGTGACCTCTACACATTCAGCAGTGGCAACAAAGACAGGATCCATCAGCTTTTCGTCGAGCCCGTTCCTCTCTAGATTGTGAACATATTTGAATACTCCGGTTTCTATATACTTCGTGATGCCATTTGGTGGGCTTTCGGCCCATACACCAAATACGTTCTAGTAAAATGTGAGAAGGCCTATTCATGCATTTAACTATAGTGTCACATTACTTGTGGTGTGTGGGTTAGAACTTCTTCTACCACTGCTTTAGGAGGTTGAGAATATGAGTGCCTTACGCACATTTTCCTTCTCACTTTGTGTCACAGATGTGGGACTATCTGAAATGGTCTTTGGTGCGAGCCGTCGTAGATGTGGGAGTTCAGAGTTGCCTTGCCTAGCTCAATCATCTCGCATATCTCCTCCATGCCCTTTGGTGAACCATGTTCATTGAAGTAAAATTAACTCAATAAGGGCCCATCACTGATTTTGGAAACCAGTGACATCCAAGAACGTCATTGGTAAACTTTAGGGGCAAGACAAACTACTTCGAGTGATGGGCACTAGTGGCCCAAGATAGAGATTCTAAATAACCGCGGATAGGTTCGTTGACCTGATGTATATATAGGTTGATTGAAAGAATGAATATATGAAACATCGGGAATTCAAAATTTGACCATGCTGTCTCAAACCGATTGTCGGAACTTAGCGAGAAAGTATATCCACAAGTTTGAAAAAATAAAACTAGGGAAAACTCATAATATTCGGACTCGGAAGACGGATAGAAATGTACAGCTCTCTATTTTGGGACAAATAAATGATCGTTCCTGCTGGCCTAGCTACCGGGACAGCTTAAAATATGCGTCGTGGTCGTCTGTTCAAGTCAATCGACGAACAATTGAAGTCGTTCGGTCATGCATCTTCATGGACTAGAACCACTAGCTAGTCTACTACTTTGCATGATTAACTAGCGCAAGAGCATGTAGGAGCACACACATACACCGCTGTTATTTGTTAAGCCGCCATCTTGTTTCACGATCCGCGTTTCCTACAGCGGAGCTGACCGTTACAGGCATCGTAGTAGCATTGTTTTATGAATGGTAATTATTTTTTGAGTGGAGTAGTAGCATTGTATAATGTGCACCCTCAGACATTGCTGACGAAATTGTAGATTTACTCCACATCACTGACGATAATTAATTACAACGAATAAAATCATCGGACTGCAGACACGCACCATATGCGGCTGCAACTTACAATTAACATCAACGTGATTTTCAACAACAATAATCGACGGACGCGCTAGTTGAGGACGTAGCACTTCTTCCTGATCTCTCCCTGGGCCCCGGTGAGCACGCCGACGTCGCCCATCTTGATCATGGACTCGCTGAAGTCCCTGAAGAACTCAGCATCGAACTTCCCGTAGCGATGCGCTGGACGTAGTCCCTGGTGGTGTCGTCGGTGAGGAGCGCGGCGTCGGAGCGGAAGAGGCCCCTCCGCTTGGCGACATGGCCGTAGTAGCTGGTGTCGAAGGTCTTGTAGCTCCCGGGGTCCATCTCCGAGCATGCTACGTCGTCCACGCTCTTGCACTTCAGCTCAGCTTGTCCGCGTACTCGCTATCCAGGGACGGGTCGGCGGTGGCGTTGTAGAGGCGGTCGGCGTAGGACGGGCAGTGCGCGTGCCGAGGGTGTGGGCACCGGAGAGGACGACGAGGTCCTTGAGGTTGAGCCCCTTGGAGGCGAAGATCTTGGCGAGCAGGGGGACATCGCCGTTGGCCGGGGGAAGCTCGGCGCTGGCCTCCGTGGCGCTGGACGCCTGCCATCTCGCCTGCCAGCGCCACCGGCCAGCTGGACCTTTGGCCAGTACGACGGCGTCGCGGACATGAGGGTGAGCACGTCGGCGCAGGAGACGATGCCCGGGCAGGCAGCCTCGAGCTTGGCCTTCACACGCTCCACGGAGCCGAACCCTCGCAGGCTCTTGTTCGGCTTGGCGTCCTTCTCCGCCACGTTGCCCTTGGTGGACTCGAGGAGAACAGAGGCGTCACATCCCTGTTATTTTTTTGTTACACGAATGCACATGTAAGCATATGTTTCATCGATCTTCACTTGAAGCAGAGCAAGCAAGGTTCAAAATTTCTATGAAATTTCGGTAATTTGATGGCTATCGTAATTAATTTACCAATTTTTTGGACTATGTTCGGTTCTAATTTAAACTATGTTCATCTATATTCAAATTTACTTTAAATTTGACAAAATTTGAACGCGAAAAATCAAAAAATATTTGTCCGGAAAAAAACGAAATTTCAGGAAAATTTCCTCTTTCCGAAATGTGTGTCCCTGAGCAGAACCGCAGCAGAGGACAAGCAAGCACGGCTTACTCTGACGAAGCAGTCGTGGAAATGGAGCCGGAGGAGCGGGCCAGTGAGGCTGGGAGCGGCGGCGATGATCTTGACCATCTCCTCGCGGACGATCTTCTCGGCGTCGGGGCATGTCTTGCTGTAGAAGCCGATCTCCAGCTGAGCCACAGCTGCGGAGCTAGCTGCGAGAACAGCCACGAGGGCAAGAGGGAGCAGCAAAGACCTGATCGCCATGGAACTTCACCAATTCCCTATCAGATTATAAGCTTCGGTTATGTATCTAGCTACAACAAAGAATGTTTTGCTGCTAGCTTGTGATGGATGATGTGTGTATGTCCTCGCAGCTCCCCGGTTTTATACACATCGTCCCAGCTACGTAGACTTGGGTACATGTCAACGCACAACAACCAGCTGTTTTGTGTGTACAGAGGCATGTGCTAACAACCGTCTCGACACAACCGCCTCAGCCATCAATCAAACTGAGCAGACGACACATTCGATGCGGTGGAACAAGGGGAGAAAATAAGATGTCGATGAGGACAGTTCATGACATGGCATGAATCTATCATCTGTCTCTGAGCTAGCTTTATCAGACATGGACGGCAGTTATCCGATAATTTTGGGTTATGGTTGCGAGAGGATATACTATGCACCAAAGAGAATAGTCTCTCCCATAGTGCCATAATCTGCCATGTGCTTGGCCAATGATTTGGGCAGGCTGTATATGCCAATGATACTACTATCTCTGTGGAATTCTAAACTTGTCTTCTTGGTTCAAGTACGTAGAAGCTCGAGATTTGAACTGTCTAGCAAGATGAAGATGCACGGTTTTCAGGACAGAAATTAATATACATGTATATTGAAGCCCACCGTCTCCTTTACACAGCTCTCATGGTGGGGTAACATTTCTATTATCATGCCAATGTCAACTAGACATATTGCTTAGATGAGAAAAGAGAGAGTGGTGAAATATCATCATATTGTAACATAGCCTAACACACAACGAAAAAAAGGTGCTACTATGACTCCTAGAAATTAATAAAATAAGTTATCTAATATTACGTCTATGATACAATGCACTATAAAAAATAGTAACACGAGTGAGGTGTTTTGGCTCCCGAGCACCTCTTGGTATTTGGAAAAAAAATTCGAAAATGGTATATTACCGTTTAAAAATTCAAAATAAAATTACATGTATAAATACACATGTTATCTATATGTCAGTAGAGTTTTGTTAGGTAATATGTTTTATTGTAGGCTACACAAAAATGACAATCAATGGCTCTAAAAAGGCAAAAAAAATCAACACATTTTTTGTTTAAACATTTGTCTTTTGTGTAGGCCACAAATGAAAAAAAAACATTTCGATAACAATTTACACACTAGACATGTATATAAAGTTGTATGATTATATTCAGAAATTTGGAGACCTAAAGTTTTTTTTTTTTGAAAAAGCGGGATCGGTGGAGTTCGGGAGCTACAGATGATTTTCATAGTAACATAGACTAGTATTGTAGGTAAGATATATACTAGTGTATGTTACTCCCCATTATAAGTGGATAAAACATGCATGAACCACCAGGACAATTAACACCTGTAGAAAAAATATTTTACGTTCCTTTTCTAGATGCCAGAATTTTCAGTTCATGAATTGCACATTTTTATCCTTATGTTGCAAATGTACTCTTTTGGACAATCGATGCATTATGCATACACAACTTTTTTCCACAAATAGCGCTATTATTATTCTCGAAAGGTTGCGTCGAGAAGATTCAATCAATAATAATTTACACCTATCGTCTGCATAAGTAGGATGCACATAGCTACCAATGGGGTGAACAAAAAAGGTATTTGAATGAAAACTATTTTTGAATGATTTTAAAAATTGATAAGAAACTATTGTAGAATGATTTTAAAAGTGTACAAAAAATGTCGGTGAATGGAAATGATTTTTGAACGATTTTAAAAAGTGAACCAAAAATGGGGGTGAACGGAAAGTATTTTTGAACGATTTTAAAAGTGAATAGAAAACGTCGGTGAACGAAATTTATTTCTGGACGATTTTAAAAACTGAACTGAAAAATTCAATGAAAGGAATTATTTTTGAACAATTTCTAAAAGTGAACACAAAAAGTATTTGAACGGAAACTACTTTTAAACGATTTTAAAAGTGATGAGAAACTATTGTAGAATGATTTTAAAGTGTACAAAAAATGTCGGTGAACGGAAATGATTTTTGAATGATTTTAAAAAGTGAACAAAAAATGGGGTGAACGGAAAGTATTTTTGAACGATTTTAAAAGTGAACTGAAAACGTCGCTGAACGAAATTTATTTTTGTACGATTTTACAAACTGAACAGAAAAATTCTATGAACGGAATTATATTTGAACAATTTCAAAAAGTGAACAGAAAAGGTATTTGAACAGAAACTATTTTTGATCGATTTAAAATGTGATTAGAAACTATTGTAGAATGATTTTAAAAGTGTAAAATAATGTCGGTGAACGGAAATGATTTTTGAATGATTTTTAAAAAGTGAACATAAAAGGTTTGTGAACGGAAGCTATTTTTGAACAATTTTAAAGACTAAAGAGAAACTATTTTGGAACGATTTTAAGAAGTGAACAGAAAATGTTGGTGAACATAAACTATTTTTGAACGATTTTAAAAGAGAACAAAAAAGGTCGGTGAACGCGAACTATTTTCGAGCGATTACAAAATATTGAACGAAAAAGGGTCGATGAATGGAAACTATTTTTAAACGATTTTAAAAGTGAACATAAGGGTGGCGAACATAACCTATTTTTGAACGATTTTAAAAAGTTCTTTTTGAAAGAGTTGAAAAAGTGAACATAAAGTATTTTTGAACGATTTCAAAAAAGTGAAAAAAAAACTATTTTTGAACGATTTTAAAAGTGAACATAAATATGATGAGCGGCAATTATTTTTGAACAATTTTAAAAGTGAACATAAAAGGTGAAATTGTGTTTTGGTAGGTGAACGTTGGTTTTAATATAAAAAAGAAAAAGGAAACATAAAATAAAAAGAGAAACTGGAAAAAGGAAAAATCAATTTTCTTCGAGGCAATTCCCTTTTTCTAATTCCATCGTCACCCATACGAACATATTCGTACCCGTACCGTACCTAACTACTAGCGCAGTAGAGCCTCGAAGCAGACACGTAGTTGGGCCAGCCCCATATGCCAAAAAAAAAAAAAATGCCACATTGGGTGCACGGGAGCGTAACGCCCGCGTTACATGGCAACTAGTGTTTGCCCTCTAGATTGGCTAAGAGGGGAAAAAACATGTTCATTGACATAGAATAAGGCCCATCATTGGTTTTGGTAACGGGCCAAGAACAAATCGTTATTGGTAGAATTTTGAGAGGCAAAGACAAAGTAGTTCCAGCGACGGCCGCCTAGTGTGTAGTGTCCCATCAATGGAAGTGCCTCTAGAACATGTATTTTCTTTCCTTAAACTCCCGAAGAGGTTTATTATGAATATGTACGAAGAAAAAATGTAATGCCGAAATGTTTAGTGCAATGCAATTTTTGAAAATATGTGTATTCCGATAATCTGTAATCAGGGACGGAACGAGGGGGAGGCGAGCTGGGGCCGTGGCTCCCCCCATGGTAGATTTTTTTTTGTTAAATCCCCTTGTTAGTTTGTGCCCAAAATTTAACCAAATTAAGCTATATGGCCCCCTCTAACTTATTGCATATGCAATTGGCCCCCTTTATATTCCATTTCTGGTTCCGTCTCTATCTGTAATTGCAATTTTGCATTGAAAGAAGCCTGCAAATATATCCACAAGCAGTGGTTCAGACTAACCGTTGTAGGGAGCACTTCTAGTGACGGGTAGGCTCCTTCTATCCTGTCGGTGCCAAATTTCGAGTGATGATCCATGGGCTAGCAAAGGTTACTCTTCAAAAAGGTTAGCGGTCAGGGCGCTAGGATGCGGGGAGCTGACGTGCATGTACAACTAGAAACAAGTAAGGACGGGAGTTATGAGGGACGACACACAATGGTGTAATGGTCCGGACAAGTTAGGATGTCGCGGCGGCAAGCATGCGTATGCGGCGAGCTACCGGCGGATGTGTGCACAAGTGCAGCACACAAGTCAATGGATATTGGGGTAGCCAATGTCGATGTCCAAAGTGTGTTAGTGTTGCTGGATGTTAAGCTCTATTGATGTCCATGTCCATGTCTAGTGAAGTCTAGTCCAAGTTTAGGTCACAATTCCACTCTACTATTGAAATCCAGTTCCAGATTGTTTGGACCCATCACAGAATATTAGGTACGCATCAATACGGCTGTCTAGATTAGGCCCATGACAGAGACATAGATAACCGTGGAGAGAGGTTTGACCGACTCGGGTAGTGTATATAGGTTGGTTGACATACAGTAATGGATTCGTCTCGACCCGATTTTCAAAACTCAGCGAGAAAATATATACGCAAGTTTGAAGAAAAAAAAGTCAAAATCTTAATATTGGGAGGACGGGTAGAAATACATTAATGTGAATTTTGAGAAAAGTAATTAAACGATGGTTCCAGCTAGTCTAGCTACCAGACAAATTAAATTATGGAAGTCAAATATGCATGCATGTGGGTTAGCTACAGTGCCGCGGCATGCATGTTGCTCTCGTAACCAACGGCTAATGACAAAGGGGAGATGGTCGAGGTCAACGGCTAATGATAAGGTTGTATCATCAGAGGGTAGATGTCTTGTATTTCGTAGGTGTCTTTGGGACGATTTAGCAACCCAGAAAGAAGAAATGTTCAACATTATTCATAATGTTGTACTAAATGAAGGGGATGATAAGGTGACTTGGAGGCTAGGGCAGAAGGGTTTCACTGTTAAAACTCTGTTCAATGCTCTACAAACCAAGCCGCCGGCTAAGAATTTCAAACACCTCTCGCCGATGAAAATTCCGACTAAAATCAAAACTTTTCTATGGTTGGTAATGTGGGGGAGAACCCTAACTAAAGACAACCTAAAGAAAAGGGGTTGGGAGGGGAGTGGCCAGTGCATGTTTTGTGCGGTAGACGAGAGCATTGATCACCTTTTCATTTACCTGCCCTTTGGCAAGGTTTGTATGGGCTGTTTTCTGTTGTCGCTCGGATGTGCATGATCCTCCCAGATAAATTGTTGACCTGGGAGAATGGATCCTTACTTTTCAAGGTCCGGAGCGTGGTGCGATCAAAGTATGTCTCGCATCTATCTTCTGGACAATCTGGAAGACAAGAAATCGAGCGTGCTTTGATCAGATCATGCCTTGGGACCCTTGTGATGTTATTTTTCATATTTGTCATTGGATTGAACTTTGGAGTGAATTGCAGACGGAAAAACTACAAAGAATGCTGCGGCGCGGGTCTGAGAAGTTGAAGACCGTCTCGATGAAGGTCTTCAATCGGGCGAAAGGGTGGGCGCCAACATGTCCAAGAATCAGCAGTGGATAGTCTTCATCAGGAACGACTGCGTTTGGAGTGTGTGTGTGAAGTGTAATAAGGGTGTGGTCTTTGTTGCGCGCCATGGACCTGGGTCGTTTGGCTTCGCTGTCGTTTCTTCCTTTGTTTCATGTTGTTGAACCGTCGATGATGTAAAACCTTAATTTTCTTTATATGAGGCTGGGGGCTAGTCCCTTTTAATCTAAAAAAATTGAGGAACAATTAATTCAAGTCGTTCGGTCGCCGGCTAGAACCACTACTCTACTTTGCATGATTAATTAGAACAAGCATGGAGGAGCACACACAGACAACTCTATGTTAATTAAGCGCCACCCCGCGCCATCTCGGTTCACGTATTCTACGGCATAGATGAACTGGCTGTTACAGCCATGCAGCATTATAGCATAGGTACACCCTTGGACGTTGCTCAAGAAATGAATTCAAATAATATCATCACACACATACATGCACCATCTCCTGCAGTTACAACTTACAATTAACAATCAAAGTGGTTTAAAAACAATAGTTCAACGGCCGCTAGTTGAGGATGTAGCACTTCTTCCTGACCTCTCCCGGGCCCCGGTGAGCACGCCGACGTCGCCCATCTTGATCATGGACTCGCTGAAGTCCCTGAAGAACTCAGCGTCGAACTTCCCGGTGGCGATGCGCTGGACATAGTCCCTGGTGGCGTCGTCCGTGAGGAGCGCGGCGTCGGAGCGGAAGAGGCCCCTCCGCTTGGCGACGTGGCCGTAGTAGCTGGTGTCGACGTATGGCACTCGGCGAATAGGTACTCCAGGTGCCAAATGGTCACCTGGGAACTTGCTTCTCCGAGATGGGAAACTTCGCCGAGTGGTGCACTCGGCGAAATGACTTCCCAGGTGACCATTTGGCACGACGTTTGCCGAGATGGGAGGCACTCGGCGAAATAAGCACTCGGCGAAGAGGTGTGTTGGCACTCGGCGAAGAAACCACCCGGCGACGCCACCACTCGGCGAAGCCTGGCACTCGGCGAAGAAACAGCACGGCGAACGGCTCAGACGGCACTCGGCGAAGAACTTTGCCGAGCCCCGGCTTTGTGGACACGTGGTGTACATCTGTGTGCTCAAACTTCGCCGAGTGTCACATGGTTGGACTCGGCGAAGGCCTGACACACGTCTGACACACATCTGACAAAGGACGGGTCTTATCGCCTTTTCTTCGCTGAGTGGTGGAAAAAGGCACTCGGCGAAGCCTTTGCCGAGTCCCCCGAAAAAAAGCACTCGGCGAAGAGTCGTCCACGAGGCAAATGCCGCCGAGTGTATCTCGCCGAGTGCCCCACTCGGCGAAGGCTTCGCCGAGGTGGATTCCGGCCTTCGCCGTGTGTTTTGCCCACTCGGCGTCGTTTAATTTTCCCGTAGTGTTTGTTAGTTAAAAAACAAAGAGAAAGCATACGGTCTTTCACGCAAACTTTGTTTATATTAAATCTGGTTGCGTGATGTTGAGAATTTGGATTAAACTGGTGGTGAATGGTGATATTAGGCTATGTCTAAACATGCCAATGTCGATTTTTTCTTACTAATTTAAATGTTTGCGGTCATTTATATACATTTAGTGTAATTGGCTTATTGCCGAACATATGTTAATAACTTGATATGCTTTTTTTCGAAAAAAAAACTTCATATATTACACAACACATGTGATCATCGCTCGCACCCCCTCCCCACTATGTCCAAATCCTGGCTCCGCCCCTGATAACCAAGGATAGGTTCCTTGACCAGACTCGATGATGTATACTCTGAGGTTATGAATATATGGAGTATATAGGTTGATTGAAAGAATGAATATATGGAATGCCCGGAACTCAAAAGTTGACCATGGTATCTCAACCCGATTTTTAGAACTTAGCGAGAAAGTATATCCACATGTTTGAAAAAAAACTGTGAAAAATCGTAATATTTTGAAGACGGATAAAAATGCATAAAAATGTCCATTTCGGGAGAAGTAAACGACCGTTCCAGCTGGTCTAGCTAACCGGGACAGATTATGGACGTCAAATATGCTTGCATGCATATGCGCTAGGTACAGTGCCGTTTCATGCATGTTGCTACAAATAACAAGGGGGAGACAGTTGGGTGGTAATTTTCAATACATTTGGAATGTGAAAGATGCTAGTGGTCATTCTGGAGGTATGGCGCTTGCGGTTAGAGAGGATGTGTTTACGGTTTTGAGACAAGATCAGGGGAATTTTTTCATTAGCTCGGTGGTGCAGCATAAAATTAATGGCCAACGCTGGGAGGTCATTAATGTTTATGGTCCTGCGCAAGTGGATAAGAAGGATGAGTTTTTAGAGGAAATCATGGACAAGGTGCTTAGTGTCAGAAATCCCTTGTTGATAGGGGGTGATTTTAATATGATCAGATTTGACTATGAAAAGAATAAAGGTGTGCTACATAAACAGTGGATGTATAAGTTTAATAGGATGATTGATTTGTTGAATCTACGTGAACTCCACCGTACTGGGGGGAGCTTTACGTGGTCTAACAATCAGGCTGATCCAACGTTAGAGGTGCTTGATCGGGTGTTGTTTTCGTCTTCGTGGGAGGCTTTGTTTCCATTGGCTATTGCTCACACTTTGGTGAGAAGTGGGTCTGATCATGCGCCAATTTGTGTTGATCTGGGAATTGGCCTGCCTCTGGCGCCAAGAAGGTTTCGAATGGAGACGGCTTGGTTTGCTAATCCCGAGTTTAAAATAGTAGTTAGAGGTAAATGGCCAGTGCGTAGGCACATGAATGTGTTAGATTACTGGAAAGAACAACAGAGTGGGCTTCGTCGTTTCATGAAAGGTTGGGCTGCCAATCTTAAGGGTGAAACGAGGAGATTAAAAAAAGAATGCACAGATGAAATTCAGAGGTTAGATGAGTTGGGGGAAGCTGGCCTTCTTACAGATGAGGATTGGAGACGCAGATATGCGGTAGATGCTGATCTTTCTAGGATTCTGGCTGCCGAAGAATTGTATTGGCAGAGAAGAGGTGGGGAGCAATGGATTCTCAGCGGGGATAATAATACGGCGTTTTTTCATTCGGTGGCGAATGGGAGACGCAGGAAAACTATGATTTTGTCGCTTGAGGATGAGGGGACTGTGATTGAGGAGAAAGAGCAATTGAAAAAGTACATTACTGAGTTTTATAAAAATCTGTTTGGTAGGGAACCTGTCTCCCAAGTTTGTTTACATCAGGATACTTGGAGATTGTCAGGGAGGGTTGACGAGGGAGATTGTAGGGAGCTGATGAAGGTTTTCAGTCTGAAAGAGATTGAGGAGGCGGTGTCGGAAATGAAAACAAATACAGCTCCAGGGCCGGATGGGTTCCCAGTGAGTTTTTACAAAGAATTCTGGGGTGAGGTGAAGTTTGTCATTAAAGAAATGTTGGATGATCTGCATAAAGGAATTCTGAATTTAGGAAGGTTGAACTATGGTGTTATCACTCTGCTGCCAAAAGTTCAGGGGCCAAAGGGTATCAAACAGTACAGACCGATCTGTTTGTTAAACGTCATTTTCAAAATTATCACTAGGGTGCTGATGAGTAGAATAACAAAAATTGCTGACAAGATTATCAGTGTGATGCAAACTGCTTTTATTCCGGGTAGGCACATTCTGGAGGGGGTTGTAGTGTTATCTGAGATTCTGCATGAATTGCACAAGACAAAGGTGCAAGGCATCGTGTTGAAACTCGATTTCGAGAAAGCTTATGATAAGGTTCAGTGGGGTTTTTTTAGAGGAAATGCTGAGGAAGAAGGGTTTCTGTGAGCTGTGGATTAGGTGGATTATTCTAGCGGTTGAATCAGGAAAAGTGTGTGTTAATATCAATGGGGAAAATGGGGAGTTTTTTAGAACTTTTAGGGGTCTGAGGCAGGGTGATCCTCTCTCCCCTATTCTGTATAACGTTGTGGGTGATGCGTTGGGGGCAATGATCACGGCGGCTAAAGATAGAAATCATATTAAAGGGCTGGTTCCTCACCTGATTGAGGGAGGGCTCACCCATCTTCTGTATGCGGATGATACGGTAGTGTTTTTGGAAAACGATGAACATTCGATTGCAGTTATGAAATTCATTTTATATTGTTTCGAGGCAATGTCAGGGTTAAAAATTAATTATGAGAAGAGTGAAGTTTTTGTGGTTGGTGGGGATGCTAATGAACAGAAGCGAGTGGCGAATATGTTTAATTGTGAGGTCGGTTTTTTCCCGTTGAAATACCTGGGTGTTCCAGTCTCTTTTAAAAAACTTTTAACTTCGGATCTAGATTTTGTGCTGACAAAAATCCGGAAGAAGTTGGGAGCTTGGCAACCGGTGTCCACGGGTGGTAGGAAAACGATGATAGATGCGTGCCTTAGTAATGTTCCTACGTATTTGATGGGCATGTACATGCTCCCAGATGGGATACACCGTGGTGCTGACATGGGAAGGGCTGATTATTACTGGGAGGGTAACGGTGAGCAGCACAAATATCACATGGTAAGGTGGGACCTGATGGCTAAACCGAAAGAATTTGGAGGGATGGGCTTTATAGACAGCAAAACTAGAAATATTTCACTTTTGGCCAAGTGGATTTTTAAGTTAGAAAGAGGTGATAATGATCTGAGCTGTCAGATACTTAGGAAAAAATACCTGGGGAATGGTAGTTTTTTTATTCCTCTCCGGCTGGGGGTTCTCAGTTCTGGAAAGGGTTACACAAGATTAAAAGTTGGGTTAAGAAAGGTTTGGAGTATCGAGTGGGGAATGGGTGTAAGGCTAGCTTCTGGGAAGATGTGTGGTGTGATAAAATTCCTTTAAAATTCTGCTTTCCAAAACTTTATGCTCATTGTGATAGTAAAGCAGTCAAAGTGAGGGAGGTGCTGGGACAAGGTGGGGTTGTTCTTAGCTTTGTTAGATCGTTTGGTCCAAGGGAAGTTGAGAGTGGGCGGGTCTAAGAGAGAAAATGCAGGGTATTTCACTTTCCAATGAAGTGGATGTGGGGTACTGGGCTTTGTCGGATTCAGGAAATTACTCAGCGAAATCCTTGTATAATTATATCTTGGACCCTGGTGTGAAAGACACTAGGATCATGGAATTATGGAAAGCAAAAATCCCTATGAAATTCAAGATTTTCACTTGGATGTGCTTTAAGGGTAGGATTCAGGTCACAGTGGAGCTGAAAGCTAAAGGCTGGCCTGGTGAGTTGGGGTGTTGTGTTTGCGGGGAAGTGGAGTCGACAAGACATCTGTTATTTGGTTGTCCTGTTTCACATTTTTGCTGGTGGTTTTTAAAAGAGGCGATGGGTTGGGATCATCCGCCAGTGGATTGTGACGATTTTATTGAGGTGGCTTTGCGAAAACCCGGGGCGGTGGGGAATGATACTGGCTGGGCGATTATGAGTGCTATGGCTTGGGCTATTTGGACTTCGAGAAATGATGTGGTGTTCAATAAGAAAGTTTCGTCTTCGGTTTTTTCTAACATCTATAAATGCATTTCATCTTTGTCACAGTGGAAGGCGTTGCTGCCGGAAAAGCGTAAGGGGCGAAGGGACGAACTGTTAAACAAGCTCGAGCTGGCGGCCAAGAGGTTTCAGCTGCTGGAGCCTCGGAGGAGTCTGTAGCTGTTGGTGCCTTTTGCTAGTTAGCTTGTAGTTTGTTGTTAGGGCATTCAGGTTGTGTTGTCAACTGGGCTGTTTTTCAGCTCGGTGTCTGTGTTTTCCTTTTTGTTAAGACTCTGTGTGTTGGCTTTCCTAAAGCCGGACCCTCGGGTCTTTGTTCTAAAACAAGGGGGAGACAGTCGAGGTCGTCTGTTCAAGTCAATCGACGAACAATTGAAGTCTTTCGGTCATGCATCTTCATGGATTCCATTATTACCACTAGTCTACTTGGCATGATTAATTAGCGCAAGCATGTAGGATACACCATTGTTATTTGTTAAGCCGCCATCTTATTTCACGATCCAGTTTTCCTAAAGCGGAGCTGAAATGGTCAAGACTACCGTTACAGGCATCGTAGTAATAGCATTGTATAATGTGAACCCTTAGGCATTGCTGACGAAATTGTATATTTACTCCACATCACTGACGATAATTAATTATACTTAGTAATGGATTACAACGAATAAAATCATCGGACTGCAGACACGCACCATCGATATCGTGCGGTTGCTGCTTACGATTGACAATCAACGTGATTTTCAAACAAACAAATAATCGACGGACCACCGCTAGTTGAGGACGTAGCACTTCTTCCTGATCTCTCCCTGGGGCCCGGTGAGCACGCCGACGTCGCCCATCTTGATCATGGACTCGCTGAAGTCCCTGAAGAACTCGGCGTCGAACTTCCCGGTGGCGATGCGCTGGACATAGTCCCTGGTGGCGTCGTCGGTGAGGAGCGCGGCGTCAGATCGGAATAGGCCCCTCCGCTTGGCAACGTGGCCGTAGTAGCTGGAGTCGAAGGTCTTGTAGCTCCCGGGGTCCATCTCCGACAGCATGCTCCGGTCGTCCACGCTCTTGCACTTGAGCCTCAGCTTCTCCGCGTACTCGCTGTCCAGGGACGGGTCGGCGGTGGCGTTGTAGAGACGGTCGGCGTAGGACGGACAGTGCGCGGTGCCGAGGGTGTGGGCGCCGGAGAGGACGACGAGGTCCTTGAGGTTGAGGCCCTTGGAGGCGAAGATCTTGGCGAGCAGAGGGACGTCGCCGTTGGCCGGGGGAAGCTCGGCGCTGGCCTCCGTGGCGCTGGACGCCCTGCCATCTCTCCTGCCCAGCGCCACCGGCCAGCTGGGACCTTTGGCCAGCACGACGGCGTCGCGGGACATGAGGGTGAGCACGTCGGCGCAGGAGACGATGCCCGGGCATGCAGCCTCAAGCTTGGCCTTCACACGCTCCACGGAGCCGAACCCTCGCAGGCTCTTGTTCGGATTGGCGTCCTTCTCCGCCACGTTGCCCTTGGTGGACTCGAGGAGAACAGAGGCGTCACATCCCTGTTATTTTTTTGTTACACGAATGCACATGTAAGCATATGTTTCATCGATCTTCACTTGAAGCAGAGCAAGCATGGTTCAAAATTTCTATGAAATTTAGGTAATTTGATGGCTATCGTAATTAAATTTACCAATTTTTTGGACTATGTTCGGTTCTAATTTAAACTATGTTCATCTATATTCAAATTTACTTTAAATTTGCCAAAATTTGAACGCGAAAAATCAAAAAATATTTGTCCGGAAAAAAAACGAAATTTTAGGAAAATTTCCTCTTTCCGAAATGTGTGTCCCTCAGCAGAACCGCAGCAGAGGACAAGCAGGCACGGCTTACTCTGACGAAGCAGTCGTGGAAATGGAGCCGGAGGAGCGGGCCAGTGAGGCTGGGAGCGGCGGCGATGATCTTGACCATCTCCTCGCGGACGATCTTCTCGGCGTCGGGGCATGTCTTGCTGTAGAAGCCGATCTCCAGCTGAGCCACAGCTGCGGAGCTAGCTGCGAGAACAGCCACGAGGGCAAGAGGGAGCAGCAAAGACCTGATCGCCATGGAACTTCACCAATTCCACGATCAGATTATAAGCTTCGGTTATGTATCTAGCTACAACAAAGAATGTTTTGCTGCTAGCTTGTGGTGGATGATGTGTGTATGTCCTCGCAGCTCCCCGGTTTTATACACATCGTCCCAGCTACGTAGACTTGGGTACATGTCAACGCACAACAACCAGCTGTTTTGTGTGTACAGAGGCATGTGCTAACAACCGTCTCGACACAACCGCCTCAGCCATCAATCAAACTGAGCAAACTCGGCTACACGAACACTCGATGCGGTGGAACAAGGGGAGAAAATAAGATGTCGATGAGGACAGTTCATGACATGGCATGAATCTATCATCTGTCTCTGAGCTAGCTTTATCAGACATGGACGGCAGTTATCCGATAATTTTGGGTTATGGTTGCGAGAGGATATACTATGCACCACAGAGAATAGTCTCTCCCATAGTGCCATAATCTGCCGTGTGCTTGGCCAATGATTTGGGCAGGCTGTATATGCCAATGATACTACTATCTCTGTGGAATTCCACTACAAGAAATATGCTATCCTATGACCTTTTATTATGACGCTCAAAATATTGGTCATAGATCTATGACCATTTTGAACCAGTTGGTCATACGCTGTTTTTGAGGGTGTAAACAACACAAATTTATGACCAATTTTGTCAGAAAGGTCATGGTCTCCTAACATGAATTGGTCATAATCCAGACAGCTCTGGCCTATGACCATTTTTCTAGACGACTACGACCAATTTAAATGGTCATTCGCATTAGTGGATAGCCAACTCAGCAATCTCGCCTACGTGTTAGTGCTTAGGTGTCATTTTCGCTTACGTGTCACTCTGACTGGACAGCCAACTCAGCGGTCTCGCCTACGTGTCAGTGTTTAGGTGTCATTTTCGCCAACGTGTCACTCTTACATGTAGGACCCACTGTCAGGAGTAGCACACACAATGACCGGTGGGACCCGCCCAGCCCAACCGACATGTGGGACCGGCCCCACCCCCACACTGACTTGTGGGACCCACCCAACCCCGACCTGTGGGACCCACCCCACCCACACTGACCTGTGGGACCGCCCCACGCTCCAACTGACTTGTGGGTCCCGCTGTGGGACCCACCCCACCCACACTGACCTGTGGGACCGCCCCACGCTCCAACTGACTTGTGGGTCCCGCCCCGCCGCGTGTGCAAAAACATTTGCGCGAGCAGGGACTCGAACCCACGACCCTGCGCTTGTGTGTACTGCTCTCTACCGCTGGGATGTTTAATGGATCTTGTCAAAACATAGAACGGAGACTAATTATTGTAGTATTTCAATCATACTGCTCTCTACCGCTGCTCTTGTGTGTTGAGAAAGACGAGGTTGGATGCACAGATTCAGAAACTCGCCAGCGGCGGAGGGGGTTGGGGCGGAGGTGATTGGGGGCGGGGAACGACGTTCACCGGCGGAGGCGGTTGGGGGCGGAGGCGATTGGGGGCGGGGAACGGCGTTCACCGGCGGAGGCGGTTGGGGGCGGGGGCGGCGTTCACGTGCGGAGAGGTTCGGGCCGGCGAGGGTGCTCGGGCGGCGGCATGGACATCGGCCGGACAGCATCAACTTGAGCGCCACGGCGTCACCACCCAGCCCGGCTGAACTGCTTCTTCTCCCCACGCGCAGCATCCTGGTCTCCTTCCTCGTCGCCATCCAGCGGCGGCTCTCTGTCCCCGTCGCAGTTCCGTCGCCTCCAGCGGCGGCTCCCCCTCGCCTCGACGGCCGTGGAGCTCCGTGAGACCAGGACTTCTTCGACCAGGTTCTTGCTCTGCTCCACTCTCCTTTGCTGCAGGCATATTTGTTTTGCAATCACACTGAATCAATGGTGCTGATACACTCCAACTGTACCTCTACACCCACGTCTTGATTTGTAGTTGATAGTAGCTGCCTTGTGTTCAGTGAGGAATGAAGAGACGAATTGCTGCAAGAATCGTCATGACCACATAGTACCCATAGTGCTAAATCTGGGCTCTGAATGCATGTACCCTTCTAGGAGCTGGCTGATTTTTAATGCTAGCAGTGCCTGGATTTAGACATCGATACCTAGATGTTGTCGCTGAAGCATCTACTGTTTATTTTCCCAAGTTTCAAGTTTCGTTGTTAACTAATTTGAACCCATAGGTAATTAGCATCTATACATGCTCTTGGAGCCTAAATATTGAATCATTTACTATTTGTATTAATTAAACCAGGAAAGCTTTTTGCTAGATGATAGTTAGAACATATTCATTCTAGTATGTTTTGTTTTGTTTTTAGAACACATGAACAAAATCTGATATTTAGAACAGATGACAAAAATCTGTCCCGCTAAATGTGTGTCTTTTATTGCAAGTTTTGCTTTAGAAATTGTTGCTAAGTTGGGACATTGTGTTGTTTTTTCAGATGGACAGAAGCTGGATTACAAAGGGTGTTAGAAAGCTTTCCAGTGAACACATTAAGGGAGTGGAAGAGTTCATGCAATGTGTTCGCAGAAATTTCGCAAAGGATGACCGCATTCTTTGCCCATGCTCCCAATGCTTGAACCGTAAAGCAGCAATAGATCAAGGAAGGGTGGAAGACCATTTGCTTCTTAATGGTATGGCCAGCACCTATGATAGGTGGATCCATCATGGAGAACCTATGCAGGCAGAACCTCAAGATGTTGAAGCTGATTCAGAGCCACGCCACGGTAGTGATGATGGAATTGCTTTTATGGAAAATGTTCTGCAAGGGGATGATAATTTGGAGGAAGAGGATGGGTTTGAGGATGATAGGATACCTGACTTGTTGAAGGATCTGTATAACTCTGAAGACCATGTTGATGGACAGAGGTCGATGTTTGCCGAGGTGTTAGAGGAGGCGAAGCGCGCAGCTGTTGAAGGGGGTAAATTTTCAAGATTTACCTTCACCGTGAAGCGACTTCACGTGAAGTCCTTCTACCGGATTAGCAATGTTGCATTCAATGCAATACTCAGCCTGTTGAACTTGCAGTTCCTGGTAGCAGTGTTCCCAAGGATTACGAGGATGCGTTGCGCGTAATCCGCAAGCTAGGGCTTGGATATGTCTCTATACATGTCTGCCCAAATAACTGTGTGCTGTTTCGAAAGGCCTATGAAAAGTATGACAACTGCCCGAAATGCAATGCGTCTCGGTGGAAAGATGCTGATGGGAAGAAGTCGATACCGGAGAAGGTGTTGAGGCATTTTCATTGAAAAAGAGGCTGCAGCGGATGTTTCTCTCAAAGGAATCATCAGAGGAGGTACAGTGGCACAAGCTCAAGCGGCAGCCTGTGGAGGATGAGTTGAGCCATCCAGCGGATGGAGAGGCATGGAAACAATTTGACAAGGACCACAAAGAATTTGCGCAGATCCAAGGAATATAAGACTCGGCCTTGCCACGGATGGCTTTAATCCGTTTGGGAACCAGAGGACGTCATACAGCATGTGGCCCGTCTTTGTGGTGCCGTACAACATGCCACCATGGGCATGCATGGATCAGTCTAACTATATGATGTCCTTGCTTATCCCGGGTCCAGAGTCTCCAGGAAAAGATTTTGACGTCTTCATGGGCCTCTTGTGGATGAGTTGCTCGAGCTCTGGAGTGGTGTACTTACGCACGATGCCTTGACTCCCAAGAAGAAATTCTATCTACGTGCTGCAGTCATATGGTGTATCCATGATTTTCCGGCGTTGCACACTTTGTCGGGGAGGATTACAGCGGGTTATCAGGCTTGTGTGTGGTGTGACAAAGACCCCTGCTCGAGGCAAGATCTGCTTTATTGGGCACCGTCGCTTCCTTGACCAAAACCATAAGTGGCGAAGAAGCAAAGAGTTTGATGGCAAGACTGAAACCCGTGACGCGCCAGCAGAATTCACTAAAGAGGAGCTCGAGCAGCAACTTGAAAAGGTGAAAGATGTGAGACCAGGAAAGCTGGAAAAGAAGAGAAAGCGCGAGGAAGGCCAATGTTGGGACCGAAGATCCCGCTTGTGGGACCTGCCATACTAGCCTGGTCTAAAGCTGAGTCACAATCTCTATCTAATGCATATCGAGAAAAATATCACCGACAACCTCCTTGGGACATTTATGAGCATTGAAGGAAAGTCGAAGGACACGGTGAATGCAAGGCTTGACTTGGAAGATATGGGAATAAGAGCAGAGTTGCACCTATAACCTAGAGAAGATGAAGACTCGTATGACATACCACCTGCTTGGTACACAATGAGTAAAGAAGAAAAGATTGCCTTCGGTGAGTTCATAAGGGCGGTGAGGTTTCCAGATGGTTACGCCGCAAACCTAGATAAATGTGTGTCTCCTGATGGATGCAAGCTTCAAGGCCTAAAAACACATGATTGCCACATTCTCCTTCAAAGAATCTTACCGGCGGGCTCCGAGGAATTATGCATGAAGATATATATGAAGCGGTTGCCGAGTTGGGTAATTTCTTTAGAGAACTATGCTGCCAGGCACTCAAGTTATCGGTTTGAAAAGACTTGAAAAAGAAATCCCAATAATTCTTTGCAAGCTCGAGAAGATTTTTCCTCCAGCTTTCTTCACCGTGATGGTCCATTTGTGTGTCCATTTACCAAAAGAGGCAATGCTTAGAGGCCCTGTGCAATATGGTTGGATGTATCCGGTCGAAAGAAGGCTGCTTACATGTAAGCGCTCCGTGCGGAACACAGCGAGGCCGGAAGGATCTATTGCCGAGGCGTATGTTGTCGATGAGTGCCTCACTTTTTGCTCGAGGTACTTTGACGATCTAGACACGAGATGGAATCGGCGAGGCAGAATTTCTTGGGGGCTGACTCGCACCGTGGTGATGTGTCGGTTTTCAAGCATGGTGTGAAGTTTCTCGAGGGTCACTATACTTGTACGCCGGCGATGACTATGACAAGATGGTCTGGTTTGTCCTCAGCAGCTGTCATGAAGTTTTACCTTACATAGAGTATGTCATATGTTGTGAACTCTTTATTTTATTATGTTGGGTTTGGAGGAACCTATTTTTTTACCACATGGATGATGTTTCCACTCACTATTTTTCTTGGCATGGCAAGATGTGCAAACAAGAGCTGAATGGGGAAGCAAGCAGCATCCATGTTGATAAGAGGCTTGCCAAGGAATTTGCTGGTTGGGTAGCTTTGGACCATGGTTTTTCCTTCAAATTTGAGAGGTTTTGCACATAAAAGATTGGTGCTACTATACTTCTGAGCTGAGAGCACACTGTATTCGTACTACCTGCTTGCTGAAATCGGCTAGTACTTGTACTACATGACTACATGTTTGATGTTTGCACCCAAGACTTGTCCAAGGTTAAGACAGAACATAGTTTCTCCATATATGTTTGTTTCATATGTTTATTTCCACAATTGAGGAATAATCCTTGGAGTTAGTACATGAGTGGTCTTAAAGTTAAAATTGATTACACTGTGATTTTTTTAAATCACGCTACAGTTATGATAATTTCCCAATAGAATGATAAAAAAAGCCCAATTAATGTTACAAAACACTCAAATGCCTAAGAGATGTGGCAGAATTTGGATTCAATGTATGAGAGGAAGGCAATTATGAGCATGGCCTATGTAATCAAAAGACTTGTCAATCTTATATGACACATGTGTGATTAAGCACTTGAATGTCTTCTAGTGCCATATAAATTAACTATCAGGTATGAAGTTAAACTTTAAGGATGAGGTGCAAACAATGAATTCCATGTATGGTAGATGGAACATGCTTGTTTTGTTTGTTAGCAAGTCAAAGATCAAGGTGAAAAGTGACTTTAGAGACGGTAAAAATAGCATGTTGAACGAATTTACCTCTCTTTTCTGCCACCTGCAAACAATCGTTGCACGCCTCATCTTGCCCTTATGTGACGACAACGATGCGTTCAACTTCCCCAACGCGACACACGCTCCCAGCAACTCAGCCGACAACCTCCTTCTTTAAGGTTACACGAAAGAGGCCACAAAGAGCCGTGGAGGCGTGGATTGACCGTTACTATTGTTTATTTTAGGAAACTTCATGATTAACTTGAACCAGAAATTCTGAGTACCCGGATTATTCGGAACCAATTTTTCATGACAATAGGTTGTCAATTTTGAAAACCCAAAAAAGTTACCTAAATTAGCCATTCTGAATTTTTAGATAAACCTGAACGCTCGACCTGGGTTTTCTATATGTCATGATGTGCACTATAGGCATGATATTTGCTTATGCGGTGGTTTTTTTACCCGGTTCATGACAAATCCAAGCGAAGCTCACCGTAATGAAGTGAAGTGGATTCTCGAGTATCTCAAAACAACTTCCAGATTGTTCTTATGCTTTGGAAGTGGTGATTGTGTATTGTAGGGCTATGGAGGTGAAGATTCGAGGACGTCAACTTCTAATACCAACACGTGACTTATGTAGGGGAACAATGTCATGACAATCAAGATTGCATAAATGTGTTCCATTGTCAACCAAAAAATCTCACCAGTACATTGTCGTGCTTGATGCTTGCAAGGAAATATCGGAGAACTTCTTGCAAGAGTTTGACATGAATAAAGACAAATACAATTTTTCTAATGATATTTAGAGTGATATTCATCTTGCCAACAATTCAACTTTTCAATATCAAACCAAGCATAGTGATGTGAGGTTTTATTGGATTTGAGATGTTGTCAATTCCAATGTAACAGCCCCAAGTTTGTGAACCTAAAATGTGAACAAAATTTTCACTTTTGCATTTCACTCATGCATCATGGCATTATTTGTTTTAGTATTCAAGTTGAAACAGAGATAAGAAAACAATTTAAAAACAAATGGAAACAAGAGCACCACTTAAATTCAATCCTTGTAATTCAAATGTGTTTGTTTTTGACAAACATAAATACAAATACTATACCATGTTTGTCAAGGAAGTTCCAAGAGTTTAAAAATAATATTTTGAACTTGCTTTTAAATTTCTAAAGGATTATAATTTCTATTTAAGAAAAATGCCATACTTAAACCCTATGAACAAAAGTTGTTCAAAACATTTTAGTTTGAGCCACCAATTTTTCTGGAGCTTCTACTAGCTAAGGGGAGGCTACATGAATAATTTCATATTTTTCTAAAACGTTTTAGTGCCTCAATAAAATCCTTGAAGTGCTACTGGTTTTGAAAAGAAACAGAAAAAGGACTACTTTGAAAATAGAGAAATACGGCCAGGGGTTTTTTGCAAAGGAGTCATCTCATCCCTGTAGCCACCCGACACGGCCGCGCCAACGCCGGCGAGCGAGCCCCCCCCCCCCCCCCCCACGGCGCCATGCCGCTGTGCTCCTCGCTCCCACGACACACCGCGCCAGGCCCCCCTCCTCTCCTCTCCCATGCGAGGAGATAAGACCCCGAGGCGCTCCTCTGCTCTCCCTCACTCCCTCTGTTTCCTCCCAAAGAACCCGAACCCTAGCCATCGAGCTCGTCGCCGTCGATTGAGGTCGCCCCGTCCAGATCGAAGCGCACCACCGTCTCCGCCTCGTCTTCCTCCTCCTCTGCGTACAAGGAATCGAACAGGGGAGCCCGGAATCGAGCTCGCCGTTCGCTTCTTCCTCGACTCCGGCCGCCTCGCTCCGAGCAAGCTCACCGCCGATCCCGACCTCCTCCATCACCGCTACGAGCACCCACGCATCGAGGGTGAGCACGCCGTCCTCCTGGACATCTTTTCTCTCCTCCTCTCCCTCTGTTTCGCCGCGTAGCCCGTAACTCCGTCGTAGCCATAGCCCGCCTCCGCCGTAGCTCGTCGCCGGAGCATTTCCCGGCGTCCATTTGGTCCGTGGATCCTTCCGTAGTTGCCCCGTAGCCGTGCGCGTCGATTGCTCCAGCTAGATCGTCCCCGCGCGCCCTGCTCCGGCGAGGCCGTGCTCGACGCCGGCGCGGTCACCGCGCGCGAACGCGCTGGTCGTGGCCTCGCTGTGGTCAAACCCGCTGTGGGCCACGCGTGCTTGCGTGGCTGCCACCGTGGCAGCTGGCCCACTGGTAAGTGCCTATGGCTAGCCCAGCCCCGGGTGAAAAACGTTTCGGGCCTTTTTCTATAGATATTTAAAACTGACAGAATTTTTATTAAGTTTGTAGATTCAATATCTTTTTAAATACTGCTCCAAAAATTACAAATGATATACCAAATTGTTCAGGAAAATAAAGTCTAAGTGTTGGTATATTCCACACGTCCAACTAAATTAATTTAGTGGCTGTTTTATTAAAATAACTAAAATGGCAGAAAAGAAAAGGATTTTATAAAATTCATAACTTATTAAATATTGATCCAAAAATTGCAAATAAGATATCAAAATGATCAGTGGAATAAACTTCACATTCTAACATCATTTCCATGCTGAACTAAATAATGGAATTAACTTTTTCTTGCACTTTAGTAAAAGGGCAGATTTAAAATGGATTTTATAAATTCATTAACTTAATATTGATTTATCAGAAAAATGTGTTCTTTATATCAAAATGCTCAGCAAATCAATACCTACCCTAAAACATCATGTCCATGCTTGTTTGATGGATAATTAGCTACTGGTCTAATTGGATTTAGCTATAGAAACTATTAAGATAAATATGGGTTTGTGCCAAATATTGCCAAATGATTTGGGACAACTCATTTAAGTTGTTGATCATGTTTATGATCCATTAGTTGCATTAAACTATCATGTCATCATGTGTTTGCGCATTGCATTTGTTATGCATGTGTGGTTATTGATTGTTGTCTTTCCGGTGTTTTTATGCATCGATAGATCAATCAGTCGGGGTGCCACCGCAATACCCCGACGACCCGTATTACCAACCCACTGAACAAGGCAAGCGTAATCCCCCCTCTGAGCATGTCTCCTCCTATATTTCCACAATTATTTTCCCCACTATAATATTGCATTCGGTTCCAAATGTCTTTGCTTGGATTAGAGTATCCTACTAGTTGCATTAGAAATCTGTTGCCATTACCTGTATCCTTCCTAATATCCATAGGATTGAAGTGTTGGCCGAGATAAGTATACTTGCTAGGTATAAGCTTAGCCCTGCTTAGTTTAAATGCTTAGATGGCCGGTGGATGTTTCATTGTTGGAACAGTTGATGGAATGGACGGATGTGATGGAAAATGGTGGTGACGGTTAATAAATTGCGTAAAGGCGGGGATGAGAGGCCACGGGGAATGTGGTGGGTTGTCTCGTTCTCGCCGCCTAAGTGCGAGTTCTCCCCTTCGAGCCAAGACTGACCATGCTTCCATCGGTGGGCCTATGGGATCCCTATCGACCAACTAACTCGTGGAGGGCTAGCCGAGGGTCGTCTAGTTTGAGCTTCCATTTGCGCGTGCGTGAAGATGGTGGCCAAGACTGAGATGAGGATGGTGGTGTTTAGGGAAATAAGTGGCCGCGGGGCAGGGTGTTGGAGGCACTGGAACTTGCCCTACCGCCACTGATGATCCTGGGTTAGTCTCAAGCGAGGTAAAGGTTGTAACCGCTCCCACTCAGTCGGCTTTCCCCGGAAGAGAGCTAATTGCATAGGCAATGAGCCGGACGGTACTGGTGGGTAAAGTTGTATACCCTCGGGTATATGTCTTTGTAAAGTAGTACACCCCTGCAGGGTAAATCTTTTCGAAAAGCCGTGTCCACGGTTATGGACGACTTGGTGCCGGATTCAGAACCATAGAAAACTTGAACGGAATGATTAAAACCTGAGTACTAAAGGTACTACCAAGAATGCAAGGTTGACTTCCTCGAGGGTGATTGGGGAGGTGCCTTGGTAGACAGGTGAAGTGATTGATGGTGGTTGTTGATGAAGTTGATCAAAAGAAAAGAGTTTACTTCTTACCCCCTTTGAAAATATTCTGATTAGTCGATGCCAGATGTCTTTTATAAAGAAAACCAGCTTTACAAAAACAGCCATAAAACCTTTGAAAGCCAATCATTGAGCTAGTAGCTCTAGTAATCTTGCAGAGTTCGTCGAACTCAACGTTGTTTATTTGATTTCAGTGGAGGACTTCACCGACACTGAAGGTGGGTTCTATGTGGACGTCGACGAGTAGTCTGGGGTTCCCAGGTGGCAGCTTGGGACATCCCGGAACAGCTGGCGCTGGAATGTTTATCTTAGGCCTCTTAGGCCATAATTTGGATCTTGTTGTTTAGAACAACTTAATTCGCTTCCGCATGATGTACTGTTGGGTCTGTGACCTCTGGTTGTAATATTTGCTATCTTTCTCTATTATAAGAGTTGAACTATAATGCTTTGAGTCGTAGAGTCTGTGATGTGCCAGTTGTTCCACAAGTCTTGATCTCTCTATTATGCATTGATAGTTGTGCCTGTGTTAAGGCATCAATCGGGGTGTTGCGTTGCCGATGATCAATTCCGAGCAACGCCTGCCAAAGGTTTTGGCCGGGGATTGGTAAACCCGTAACCTCCGGTTGTATCGCTAACCGGTGACACACAGCATCACTGTATAGTTCTGGGTCGGGGCGCTACAAGTTGGTATCAGAGCAGGACTGCCTGTAGGAAACCCTTCTACTGGTCGACGTTGAGTCTAGTGTTTGTGAAAATATTTTTAACCTAAAAATGAGTTGTGAAAACCATCTTAGGATTCTTTTTACTCCTTATCTGGTTACATTCTAATCTCGGAGCAATCTTACCTCGATTTGAGTTAAAAGTTTTTCTCCTCATCTGTTACTTCAAAAATCTTTAGGATCACGAGGTTGGGTTCTACCTTTAGTGTTATGTGTCTGGTTGCTCCCGCTGCGCTACAGTCCGAAATCAACTCAGATTTAAGAACCCTGTTATCCCTACTGAGCCTAATCACTTATTCCTCTTTGGGTTTTAACCCAAGGACTTGAACAGAAGGTCCCGGATTGTGCCGGATAGTGTGGGTTGAATCACGTGGTTTCTTAACCATTTGAATCTCACGCTAGTGGTACATGATGCTGATCTTTGACCCAAGTTCCATCTTGTTGGTCCCTTGTTCGTTGTTACCAAAGTATTATCGTCCCTAGTCTGTGTACTTGAGTAGACGCTAATGCTTTTGTCTCAACCATTCGGAGATAGATACTAACGGTGTCCTTGTCAATTCTCCAGAATGGCTCGAGGAGGCCGCGGTAACAACAACAATGATGAGGAACCGCCGCCACCCCCTTCAATGGCGCAGGTCTTGATGGCCATTGAGGAGAACCGCGGGCGCAATGAGCGGCTGCTCGAGCAGTTGGTGCAGCAGAATACCGGAGGAACAATGAGTGCAACACTCTCACTGAGTTCCTGCGCTCGCAGCCACCCACCTTCGCCGATGCTAAGGAGCCGCTGGACGCTGATGACTGGCTTCGCGCTCTGGAGCGCCAGTTCGGCGCGCTGCATGTACCAGTGGCCGAGCAGGTCAACTTTGCCACCTACCTCCTGACTGGTGCGGCTGGCTGTTGGTGGGAGAGTCATGTGGCGCTATTCGCTGCAGACCATGTTTTCACTTGGGCGGAGTTCCGCACAGCCTTTCGTGCGGCTTACATACCTCAGCCAATAATGGACCTGAAGAGGAGGGAGTTCCTGGATCTGCACCAGGGTCGTATGGATCTCCGAGCTTATGGGTGCAATTCAACCATCTCTCTCGTTACGCCCCTCGGGACGTGACCAATGATGCTGACAAGCAAGAGTTGTTCCGCAAGGGGCTTGCGCCGAGGCTCCGCTATGAGTTGCTGCCCTTCAAGTTCCAGAACTACCAGGAGCTGTTCAACCAGGCTCTTACTCTTGAGCAGGGAAGGAAGGAATTTGAGGCTTGCACAAGGGGACCACCGAGTTCCTCGGTTTCTCAGAGCAAGAAGCGCAGGGTTTTCGTTCCCTACAGCGTTGTGCCGCGTGCTCCATTCATGCCGAGGGCCGCGGGATACAGGCCACCACCGCCGCGCCCCACTACTTCGACACCTGGGGCGAGCGGGAGTGGGTATCGCCCTCAGCTATCTGCCCTCCTGGAAACACTTGCTACAGCTGTGGCCAGGCTGGCCACTACTCCAGGGAGTGCCCCCAAAAGGCACCTGTTTCGGTGACACCTGCACGAGCCCCCGCCACTCCAGCTGGCAAAGCGGCCCTATCGTGCGTGGTCGCCTGAACCATGTCTCTGCTGAAGAAGCTGAAGAGGACCCCGGCGTACTTATGGGTGAGTTACGAATCAACGACACCCCAGCTACAGTTTTGTTTGACTCTGGAGCATCGCATTCATTCATTTCCATAGCATTTGCAAAAGACCACACATACCGTTTGAGAAGATGAGCCGTCCCTTGATGATCTCCACTCCTGGTTCCAAATGGCAAACCGATGGGGTTACCCCGGAGGTCCAGATTAATATAGGTCACTGGTCCTTCCCTTTCGCGCTGGTAGCTTTGAAGTCAAATGGCATTGATGTCATACTGGGCATGAACTGGTTAGTAAAATACCGGGCTAATCTCGACTGTGCTGCCAAGAACATTACCGTGACCACTTCTTCCGGCGACATTGTAGAGTATTGGTCTGCACTATCAAGACCTCCATCCTCAATCATTCCCCTCTCACCGGAGATCAGCCTCTACTTTATGGAAGGCTTGTCCCCTCCTGAAATTCATGAAATACACGTGGTGTGTGACTTCCCGGATGTGTTCCCGGAAGAATTGCCTGGCATGCCACCTGATCGGAGTGTGGAGTTTGTCATAGATTTGATGCCAGGTACTGCTCCGATCTCCAAGAAGCCCTACCGTATGCCGGTGGAAGAGTTGGTTTGTTGAAAGAGCAAATCGATGAGCTGTTAGCGAAGGATTTTATTCAGCCTAGCAGTTCACCTTGGGGTTGTCCGGTACTCTTCGTCAAGAAGAGGGATTCTACCGTTCCTCGTTTGGTTTCTGATTATAGGCCGTTGAATGCGGTGACAATCAAGAACAAGTATCCTATTCCCCGGATCAATGATCTGTTAGATCAGCTAGCTGGTGCAACAGTATTCTCCAAGATGGATCTGAGGTCAGGATACCACCAGATCAAGATCAGAAAGGAGGATATCCCAAAGACGGCATTCGTTACTCGATATGGCTCATATGAGTATACCGTCATGTCCTTTGGTCTCACCAATGCTCCAGCTACCTTCATGAGGCTCATGAACTCCATTTCATGGATTATCTCGACAAGTTTGTCGTCATCTACATCGATGACATCCTCGTCTATTCCAAAACCGATGAAGAGCATGAGGAACATCTTCGGTTGGTTCTGACACGACTTCGAGAACACCGCCTTTATGCCAAGTTCTCCAAGTGTGAGTTCTGGTTGGATAAACTTGTCTTCCTTGGTCATGTGATATCCGCCAACGGTGTGGCAGTCATTCCCGACAAGATTCAATCCATTTTGGATTGGAAGACTCCAATGTCAGTCAAGGACATCCGTAGCTTTCTCGGATTGGCGGGTTACTACCGCCGATTCATCGAAGGTTTCTCCAAGATAGCCAAGGCCATGACTGACCTTCTCAAGAAGGTAGAAAGTTCGCCTGGACGGACGAAGCTGAAGAGAGCTTCCAACACTGAAAGCCAAACTCACATCTGCTCCTGTGCTCGTCCTGCCGGACACCAGCAAGGATTTTGTCGTCTTCTGTGACGCCTCCCTGCAAGGCTTGGGTTGTGTACTAATGCAAGAGGGCCATGTGGTGGCGTATGCTTCTCGCCAATTGAAGCCGCATGAGCACAATTACCCTACTCATGATCTAGAGCTTGCCGCTGTTGTTTATGCTCTGAAGCAGTGGAGACCATACCTGTTTGGTAACCGTTGCGAGATTTTCTCGGATCATAAGAGTCTGAAGTACCTCTTCACACAGCCAGATTTGAATCTCAGGCAGAGGCGTTGGTTGGAGTTAATAAAGGACTATGATGTAAGTCTGAACTATCAACCCGGCAAAGCCAACGTCGTGGCTGACGCGCTAAGTCGGAAGTCCTATTGCAACAATCTGATGATTGAAAAGGCTCAACCTGCTCTTCATGAAGAGTTCGCCCGTTTGAACCTGGAAGTTGTTCCCTCTGGCTATTTGGCAAATTTAGAGATCAAACACACTCTTGAGGAGGAGATCAAGGCTGCCCAGCAGCAGGATGCGGAAATTCTCGAGATTAAGGAGAAGATCGCTAGCGGCAAGGCTAAGTGTTTTTCCGTTGATGACACTAGCGTGGTCTATTTGGTCGCCGTCTAGTGGTGCCAAAAAGTGGGAATGTGAAAGGGCTGATACTCCTAGAAGCCCATGAGTCCCCCATCTCTATCCATCCTGGTAGTACCAAGATGTACCAAGATCTTCGGCGCCAATTCTGGTGGTCCTGCATGAAACGAGAAATTGTGGAGTATGTTGCGGAATGCGACGTCTGTCGCCGTGTAAAGGCTGAACATCAAAGGCCAGCCGGCACTCTGCGCCCTATTGCAGTCCCTGAGTGGAAATGGGATGAAATTGGTATGGATTTCATTACTGGAATGCCGAAGTCCCCTAAGGGAAACGATGCAATCTGGGTAATCATTGATTGATTATCAAAAGTGGCCCACTTTCTCCCTGTTCATGTTGACATCACAGCTGCTAAGTTGGCAGATCTGTATGCTTCTAGGATCGTCGTACTTCACGGTGTTCCCAAAAAGATAATCTCTGATCGTGGAAGTTTATTCACCTCAAGGTTTTGGACTAGTTTCCAACAAGCCATGGGAACCCGTGTAAATTTCAGCACCGCTTTCCATCCTCAGACAGATGGTCAGACCGAAAGGGTTAACCAAGTGTTGAAGGACATGCTCAGGGCATGTGTCATCTCCTTTGGCAAGGATTGGGAGAATTATCTTCCCTTCGCAGAGTTCTCCTATAACAATAGCTATCAAGCTAGTCTGGGTATGGCCCCATTCGAGGTTTTGTATGGAAGAAAGTGCCACACTCCGCTGAATTGGTCCGAGACTGGAGAGAGGGCACTCTTCAGTCCGGATATCATCAATGAAGCTGAGGAGAAGGTTAGAATCATAAGGGAGAATCTGAAGATTGCCCAGTCAAGGCAGAAGAGTTACTATGACAAACATCATCAGGAGGTTCACTATGAAATTGGTGATAAAGCTTACCTCCGTGTCTCTCCCCTTCGAGGCGTTCGCCACTTCGGAATCAAGGGAAAATTGGCCCCTCGCTACGTTGGCCCTTTCACTGTTCTGGCCAAGCGGGGAGATCTTTCTTATCAATTGGAGTTACCAGCCAACTTCCCAGATGTGCATGACGTGTTTCATGTATCCCAACTTCGCCGTTGTTTCAAAGATCCTATCCATGGAGTCAATCATGAGGAGCTAGATATCCAGGAAGATCTCACTTATTGCGAGCACCCCATCTGTGTCCTGGATGAAGCAGAAAGGAAGACTCGTAATAAGACCACCAAGTTCCTAAAAATTCAGTGGTCTCACCATTCCGAAGAAGAAGCAACCTGGGAAAGGGAGTCTAGTCTTCGTGAGGAGTATCCCGACTTCTTTCCGCACTCTTAGAATCTCGGGACGAGATTCCTATAAGGGGGGTAGAATTGTAACAGTCCCAAGTTTGTGAACCTAAAATGTGAACAAAATTTTCACTTTTGCATTTCACTCATGCATCATGGCATTATTTGTTTTAGTATTCAAGTTGAAACAGAGATAAGAAAACAATTTAAAAACAAATGGAAACAAGAGCACCACTTAAATTCAATCCTTGTAATTCAAATGTGTTTGTTTTTGACAAACACAAATACAAATACTATACCATGTTTGTCAAGGAAGTTCCAAGAGTTCAAAAATAATATTTTGAACTTGCTTTTAAATTTCTAAATGATTATAATTTCTATTTAAGAAAAATGCCATACTCAAACCCTATGAACAAAAGTTGTTCAAAACATTTTAGTTTGAGCCACCAATTTTTGTGGAGCTTCTACTAGCTAAGGGGAGGCTACATGAATAATTTCATATTTTTCTAAAATGTTTTAGTGCCTCAATAAAATCCTTGAAGTGCTACTAGTTTTGAAAAGAAACAGAAAAAAGGACTACTTTGTAAATAGAGAAATACAGACAGCGGGGTTTTCACAAAGGAGTCATCTCCTCCCTGTAGCCGCCCGACACGGCCGCACCAACACCGGCGAGCGAGGGAGGCCCCCCCCCCCCCACGGCACCATGCCGCTGTGCTACTCGCTCCCACGACACACCGCGCCAGGCCCCCCTCCTCTCCTCTCCCCTGCGAGGAGATAAGACCCCGAGGCGCTCCTCTGCTCTCCCTCACTCCCTCTGCTGCCTCCCAAAGAACCCGAACCCTAGCCATGGCCATCGAGCTCGTCGCCGTCGATTGAGGTCGCCCCGTCCAGATCGAAGCGCACCACCGTCTCCGCCTCGTCTTCCTCCTCCTCTGCGTACAAGGAATCGAACAGGGGAGCACGGAATCGAGCTCGCAGTCCGCTTCTTCCTCGACTCTGGCCGCCTCGCTTCGAGCAAGCTCACCGCCGTTCCCGACCTCCTCCGTCACCGCTGCGAGCACCCACGCATCGAGGGTGAGCACGCCGTCCTCCTGGACATCTTTTCTCTCCTCCTCTCCCTCTGTTTCGCCGCGTAGCCCATAACTCCGTCGTAGCCATAGCCCGCCTCCGCCGTAGCTCGTCGCCGGAGCATTTCCCGGCGACCATTTGGTCCGTGGATCCATCCGTAGTTGCCCCGTAACCGTGCGCGTCGATTGCACCAACTAGATCGTCCCCGCGTGCCTGCTGTGGGCCACACGTGCTTGCGTGGCTGCCACCGTGGCAGCTGGCCCACTGGTCAGTGCCTGTGGCTAGCCCAGCCCCGGGTGAAAAACGTTTCGGGCCTTTTTCTATAAATATTTAAAACTGACAGAATTTTGATTAAGTTTGTAAATTCAATATCTTTTTAAATACTGCTCCAAAAATTACAAATGATATACCAAATTGTTCAGGAAAATAAAGTCTAAGTGTTGGTATATTCCACACATCCAACTAAATTAATTTAGTGGCTGTTTTATTAAAATAACTAAAATGGCAGAAAAGAAAAGGATTTTATAAAATTCATAATTTATTAAATATTGATCCAAAAATTGCAAATAAGATATCAAAATGATCAGTGGAATAAACCTCACATTCTAACATCATTTCCATGCTGAACTAAATAATGGAATTAACTTTTTCTTGCACTTTAGTAAAAGGGCAGATTTAAAATGGATTTTATAAATTCAATAACTTAATATTGATTAATCAGAAAAAATGTGTTCTTTATATCAAAATGCTCAGCAAATCAATACCTACCCTAAAACATCATGTCCATGCATGTTTGATGGATAATTAGCTACTGGTCTAATTGGATTTAGCTATAGAAACTATTAAGATAAATATGGGTTTGTGCCAAATATTGCCAAATGATTTGGGACAACTCATTTAACTTGTTGATCATGTTTATGATCCATTAGTTGCATTAAACTATCATGTCATCATGTGTTTGCGCATTGCATTTGTTATGCATGTGTGGTTATTGATTGTTGTCTTTCCGGTGTTTTTATGCATCGATAGATCAATCAGTCGGGGTGCCACCGCAATACCCCGACGACCCGTATTACCAACCCACTGAACAAGGCAAGCGCAATCCCCCCTCTGAGCATGTCTCCTCCTATATTTTCGCAATTATTTTCCCCACTATAATATTGCATTCGGTTCCAAATGTCTTTGCTTGGATTAGAGTATCCTACTTGTTGCATTAGAAATCTGTTGCCATTACCTGTATCCTTCCTAATATCCATAGGATTGAAGTGTTGGCCGAGATAAGTATACTTGCTAGGTATAAGCTTAGCCCTGCTTAGTTTAAATGCTTAGATGGCCGGTGGATGTTTCATTGTTGGAACAGTTGATGGAATGGACGGATGTGATGGAAAATGGTGGTGACGGTTAATAAATTGCGTAAAGGCGGGGATGAGAGGCCACGGGAAATGTGGTGGGTTGTCTCGTTCTCGCCGCCTAAGTGCGAGTTCTCCCCTTCGAGCCAAGACTGATCGTGCTTCCATCGGTGGGCCTATGGGATCCCTATCTACCAACTAACTCGTGGAGGGCTAGCCGAGGGTCCTCTAGTTTGAGCTTCCATTTGCGCGTGCGTGAAGATGGTGGCCAAGACTGAGATGAGGATGGTGGTGTTTAGGGAAATAAGTGGCCGCGGGGCAGGGTGTTGGAGGCACTGGAACTTGCCCTACCGCCACTGATGATCCTGGGTTAGTCTCAAGCGAGGTAAAGGTTGTAACCGCTCCCACTCAGCCGGCTTTCCCCGGAAGAGAGCTAATTGCATAGGCAATGAGCCGGATGGTACTGGTGGGTAAAGTTGTATACCCTCGGGTATATATCTTTGTAAAGTAGTACACCCCTGCAGGGTAAATATTTTCGAAAAGCCGTGTCCACGGTTATGGACGACTTGGTGTCGAATTCAGAGACCATAGAAAACTTGAACGGAATGATTAAAACCTGAGTACTAAAGGTACTACCAAGAATGCAAGGTTGACTTCCTCGAGGGTGATTCGGGGAGGTGCCTTGATAGACAGGTGAAATGATTGATGGTGGTTGTTGATGAAGTTGATCAAAAGAAAAGAGTTTACTTCTGATCCCCTTTTGAAAATATTCTGATTAGTCGATGCCAGATGTCTTTTATAAAGAAAACCAGATTTACGCAAAACAGCCATAAAACCTTTGAAAGCCAATCACCGAGCTAGTAGCTGTAGTAATCTTGCAGAGTTCGTCGAACTCAACGTTGTTTATTTGATTTCAGTGGAGGACTTCACCGACACTGAAGATGGGTTCTATGTGGACGTCGACGAGTAGTCTGGGGTTCCCAGGTGGCAGATTGGGACATCCCGAAATAGCTGGCGCTGCAATGTTTATCTTTAGGCCTCTTAGGCCATAATTTGGATCTTATTGTTTAGAACAAGTTAATTCGCTTCCGCATGATGTACTGTTGGGTCTGTGACCTCTGGTTGTAATATTTGCTATCTTTCTCTATTATGAGAGTTGAACTATAATGCTTTGAGTCGTAGAGTCTGTGATGTGCCAGTTGTTCCACAAGTCTTGATCTCTCTATTATGCAGTGATAGTTGTGCCTGTGTTAAGGCATCAATCGGGTGTTGCGTTGCCGATGATCAATTCCGAGCAACGCCTGCCAAAGGTTTTGGCCGGGGATTGGTAAACCCGTAACCTCCGGTTGTATCGCTTAACCGGTGACACACAGCATCATTGTATAGTTCTGCGGTCGGGGCGCTACATCCAAGTTGGTACAATTTGAGAAGATCCATACCGACATGAATGGTTCAGATATGATGACTAAGATATTTCCAACCGAGAAGCTACAAGCATGCGTCAATGTAGCGGGTATATGGCAATGCCCCCTCATGAGTCGAGGCGGTATTTGGTTATCCTCCTAATTTCGTATATGAGGATATGACTATTATTTGAAGCCTTTTAGGCAACCTAAACAGGTGAAAAGGCCCACAACCCCTTAGGGTTATGACCAAGAGCCTTTTGGCGATCGATTCACTTTAGATTATGGAATGTTAAGCCTCCGATCCAGCCATCACTAGGTGGAGTGTGCTGAAAATCTCATGTTAGCTTCCATTGGAGAAGAAAGAAAGAAAACCAAGAGGAAATGAAATAGAAAAGGTTGAAGGAAGAGTTTGAGATCAAGCACCCGGTGCTCTAAACAAAAGATTTTGAAGTCCAGATCCACTATTTTGACTCATTCGGGTTGTGGTTCCACCATATTTGGTGGCATTATTCCAATTTCGCGGGTCCAAGACGTTTAGTGCTCTCTATATAATAGATTGTTGTATCTCACATTTGATAACGGTGTATGAAGATTTCAGTGGGTTCGGCCCATGGGTTTTCCCTCAATTTGAGGTGTTTTTCACGTAAAAGATTTTTTTTTGTTTTGATGTCGTTGCGCTGCACTTTTGGGCTGAGAGCATGTAATATTTGTACAACATGCTTGCTGAAATCATGTAGTACTTGTGCTACATGTCTGCTGTTTGCACTGAGGACTTGTCTTAGATTCAGACTAAACATTATTCTCCATATTTGTTGCATATGGTTCCTTTTGTGACTGAGCAACTATGTATTTTCAGATCACGTCACAGTGTGCTAATACATAGTCAAGCTTGACACATATCAAACCTATGAGGGTGGAGGGCCGACAGAAGACTATACCGTCATTTATGTAGGGTAAAATTATCTTTGCCACCTGCTCGAAACGTGAACACACCGCTGTAAACAAACTCATGGTGTTTCTGTCTCTGAAGAATAGACCACGAAATGAGCCAGCGCGTACAGTGCTCGATAATCGCCAAAAGAGATAATTTTTTGCCATTAAGTACCATATCATTTCATAGTGCAACACAAAGATGATTGGCCAAGGCACATGAGGTTATTCCTCTGATGCAATTAGTGCCCAAATCGGATAACTGCCTCCCTTCCGCTGAAGAGACAGGTGACAGATTCATGCCATGTTACCATGGAGGACACACTGACCATGAACTGGCCTCGATCGTTGCCGCCTATTATTTTTTCCCATTTTCCCTGTATTGACCGGTTCGCTTAGACGCGCTTGTATTTGATAATTGAGGCGCGGTTGCATAGAGGTGGAGGTTAGCACATGCATCTGCATACGCAGCAACCAGGTTGTCATGCTGACAGCATCCACCCAAGTCGAAGTCTAGGTAACCGGCTGCCTCTATAAGTACATGGATTTCGCAAGGACAAAGATCACTCAAACAACTACTCACAGCAAGAGAAACATTCTTGCTGTAGCCACACAGCGATCGTTGAAGCTTAATTTGATCGTGTAGCTGCTGGTTAAGTTCCATGGCGACGATGAGGTCTTTGCTGCTCCCTCTGTCCTTGCTTGCTCTGGCAGCTAGCTCCGCAGCGGTGGCTCAGCTGGAGATCGGCTTCTACAGCAAGACATGCCCGCAAGTCGAGGAGATCGTCCGCGAGGAGATGGTCAAGATCATCGCCGCCGCACCCAGCCTCGCCGGCCCCCTCCTCCGGCTCCATTTCCACGACTGCTTCGTTCGGGTATGTTGTTCCTGTCTTCTGTCGATTGCATTTTTCCTCACGACAACTGAAGAATGATGAGCTACAATTTTTCGACAAACTAAACGCTTTATTAAACTCATAAGTAAGCATCCCGCTGATACATTTTAATTGCAGGGTTGTGATGCCTCCGTCCTACTCGACTCCACGAAGCACAACGTAGCAGAGAAGGACGCCAAGCCGAACAAGAGCCTGCGAGGGTTCGGCTCCGTGGAGCGCGTGAAGGCCAAGATTGAGGCCGCTTGCCCAGGCATCGTCTCCTGCGCTGACGTGCTCACCCTCATGTCCCGCGACGCCGTCGTGCTGGCCAAAGGTCCCAACTGGCCGGTGGCGCTCGGCAGGCGAGACGGCAAGGAGTCCAGTGCCACGGAAGCCAGCCACTTGCTTCCCCCAGCCTACGGCGACGTCCCTCTGCTCGCCAAGATCTTCGCCTCCAAGGGCCTAAACCTGAAGGACCTCGTCGTCCTCTCCGGCGCCCACACCCTCGGCACCGCGCACTGCTCGTCCTACGCCGACCGCCTCTACAACGTCACCGGCCCGGACGGCTCCTACGGCCTCGTCGACCCGTCCTCGACAGCGAGTACGCCAACAAGCTGAGGCTCAAGTGCAAGAGCCTCGACGACAAGAGCATGCTGTCGGAGATGGACCCCGGGAGCTACAAGACCTTCGACACCAGCTACTACCGCCACGTCGCCAAGCGGAGGGGTCTCTTCCGCTCCGACGCCGCGCTCCTCACCGACGACACCACCAGGGACTACGTCCAGCGCATCGCGACGGGCAAGTTCGACGCCGAGTTCTTCAGGGACTTCAGCGAGTCCATGATCAAGATGGGCAGTGTCGGCGTGCTCACCGGGGCCCAGGGAGAGATCAGGAAGAAGTGCCACGTCCCAACTAGCATCCGTTCGTTTTTTTTTTCAAATCACGATCGATTGAAATGTTAGCTGTAAGTGGAAGGTAACTGCACGAGATTGTGACTGTGCGTCTGAAGATATTGTTCGTTTTAGTGTGTGATTAATTTATTCTCCATGATTTGTTTCGGAGTAAAACATTAATTAGTTCTGAAAAGTCAAAAGGCTACAATTAATGCATGAAGCGTCGCCTCGAACTCTCGATCATCCAGCTCGATCCGCAGTATAGTAGAAAACGTGAAACGAGATTAACAAATAACAGTGGTGAGTATCGTGAATATCATGACCGGACGATTTGAATCGGACGTTGACTGACTCCGGATCGTCGTCGGCCATTCGCCACAGCGACATGCAAGATGCCGCTCGGAAGCTAGTAGATCACATGCATGCAAATTTGACTTGCATAATCTGCCCGGTAGCTAGCTACTAGGCCACGAACCAAGAACTATCGTATATATTTTCACGGTTTCACCAACTTTCACATGTAGGCCTACATTTTATACCCGTCGTTCAAATATAGGTCTTGTATACAAAATTTCCGCTATGTTTCGAATGTAGGCTCAGATGGATCCATTGTGGATTGTTCGGGAAAAAAAAAACTCCGCATATATGTTGTGGAGTATCGGGCTTGCCTCGGACGTTCAATCGTGCTTTGAGATTCGTGTAATCCCCCGGAACCAGGGCAACATATCATTTCCATGCAATACTCACATCACTGGTTCACCGCTTAATATATCACATTCGCAATGAACGACTCCTATATATGACTATCCAGTTCTTCTTGCGTCCCCTAATGTGTTATCTCATTATAGGGAGTAACTAAATTATTAACCAGTTTACTATGGACTTAGAAAATTATTTGTTATCTATATCTACTTTATTTTACTACTCCATATGAAGCATACAAGTCAGATCTGCATGTGGCTTCCTCCAAAAAAAATAACTGCATGTGGCCTGTGGGTAGATGATCGTGGCAAACCGTGCATACATGTTGCTGTAGCTAGCCAATGGCTGAAGATAAAGGGAGATATGATCAAGGCCGGGACAAGATCTTCAATTCATCAATCAACGAACGATTAAACTTATTCGGTCATGCGGTCTTCACGGATCAGAACTATTCTCCAAGTCTCCATGACGGGCAGTAAGTCCCCGCTCCATCTCGGTCCACGTTTTCCCGTTGAGGGGCCGAAAGGATGTGTTATTACACGCGAGCAGTTGACTAAACCCTGGATAATGATCGACATATTCATGATGGTTTTACGAATTATGTCTCAGTCGTCTTATTTTTGGAAGCCCGAGCTTAAAACTTCACAGTAAGAAAAACAATTGCACTCTTCAAATTTAAGGTGCGCAACTGTAATAAATTTGAGTGCAATCTCTTGAGTGACTCTGAGATTTCGTTGATTGGCTTTAACTATTATTTGTCTAACCAAAATTACCCCATTTAGTTATTTTAAACAAACTGTCTGGTGTTAAATTTATTACAAGGAATCTCAGAGCCACAAGGAATCGCCCCATTTAGTTATTATTTGTCTAAAAGAAGCAAAGATTCCGCAAAAGCTAGCTATATCCATCTACAGGCTCTCTTATCCGACGAACGGACGGCGGATCGCCGGCGGCCGGCGCCCACCGCGCTGGCGGCGCTTTCGGCGAATCGGACGGACATGCGCACTCGCTAAAGAACAATCATATACTACTAGCCTTCTTCTGTACTTCTGTTCCGACGAACTGGCTGACGTGTGGGACCGTATGGCTGGGAACGAGCCTGTCAGTGGCGGGGCTTGTCGTCCACCGCGTGACGGAACGGAGGACACGCGCCGGGTTGGATATGAAAATCAAATCGCCGCTGGGCCCAGCTGGGACCTTATCCAGCGTTCACTTGTTTGTGGGGTCGACATGTCATGCTCAAGAGGCATGGCGTCAACTGGAGCGAGGGAGAGCTAATCATGCATTAGCTGCTCCACCAGGAGATTGTGACGATGCTAGGAGTACCAAGGAACGTACCACAAGCCGTACACCCACTTAGGCCCAGTTCTTTTGCTGGCACAGGAATTGAAAACCATATGAATAGGAAAAACGCAGGAACAAATGTCATGACACTTGGACCTACAGGAAATGAAAACGCATGAACCAGTTACACTAGTTGTTTGGTTGCAACACAGGAAAAATGCAGGATTTTTCTATAGAGTTGGGTACAAGTCATAGTTATCATAGACTCATAAATCATAGGATTCCAATCCATATGTTTTTTCCTATGAAAGTTCATTTGGTTCAAAGGAATGAATCCTCCAAAATTCCCAAAGCAATTTCGATGTTGGATGACAAAAATGAAAATTATGTACTCTCGCCAATTTCAGTAAAGCTATTAAAATGTTATACTAAAAATGAAGTAATACTACCAATTTTGATATTGAAATTTCAGGCAAAATGGGAATTTTTAATCTCAGATGTAGGTAAGTCTATTTGGTACTACCTCTGTTCCAAAATATAAAATGTTTTAGCATTTTTGAATTCAAATATAGCTAGGCACGTTTTTGTGTGTCGATTCACTCATTTCAGTCTGTATCGAGTTTGTATTAAAAATGTCTAAAACATTCTACAATTTGGATCCGAGGGATTATGAGTCAACCACTCCATCCACATTTTATTTTAGAAGACCAGTCTTTCCTCATCGTCAACACAACTAATAATCCCACCCTGAATGGTTGGGTGTCCCGACTCGTGCGACACTGATCGTCTAAAATGGTGCAGTAAACATGCCTAGTTCCATAATTCGTCTAGAGCTGCCTGACCCTGACCCATTGGGAGTCGCTTGGTAGCGCCGGACGAAGCTGTGGGTGGCGTCACGTCAGATTTCGAGGAGTGGACACGAGCTGTCATGGGCACGACAAATAGTCAGTTAAGGGCCTCTTTGGTTCAAAGGATTTTCATAGGATTCCAATCCGTAGAATTTTTTCCTATGGAGTCCATTTGGTTCAAAGGAATGAATTCTCCAAAATTCCTATGGAATGCTTTCCTAGGGCTTCTTTGGATTGCATGATTTAAAAAACGTAGGAATAGGAAAAACGTAGGATTGAGATGTCATGTGAAGTGGATTCCCACAGGATTATGGAACGAAGGAATTTTGTAGCAGCTGCCTTTGGATGGTGCATGGAAATTGAACACGGGAATTTTCAAGAATTGATGAGAGAGAGTAGAGCTGCCTTTGGATGGTGCACAGAAATTGAACTGAGGAGTGGTGGTCCGAGGTCGACTTCCTCTCACTCGTGCGCCCCGACGACTTCAACATGGCGTAGAACTCCAGTGAGATGTACCAGTGGTAGCCGAACGAGACCACCCGCGACTGGACTGACGAGGAGGAGGAGGAGGAAGAAAAGGAGTAAGATGAGGAGGACTGTGGAGCCAAATTATGTTAAGTTTTTATAAATTATGTTCAGTTTTAATAAGGTTTGAACGAATTACGGTCGGGAGTTTGAATGAATTCTTATTTGAAAAAGTGTACTGAAGGCACGACTGGGAAGAGACGTCCTCAATAGCAGGCACCATCGCTGGCGCCCCCCAATATCGCTCGGCGTAGTTGCCGAACGTTCTATTGGGCGACGCGACTGGAGATGTTCTTATAGATACATAATGTAGGGTAGGGTGCAGTGGTGGCCGTAGCCATTGCTTAACCTTTTTGACGAAAGTAGGCTAGAGCGCACACCGCACCAACTCTCTCTTTTCGCTGCCGCTCCACAAACTCTGAGCTGTGCTGCCCTGCCGCCGCTTTCACCTTCACACCACGAATCATCATCATCCCTCGCACCACCCATCGTCGCCTTCCCTTTTCCTTCCTTCTCCGTCCATCCTCCCTCCCGATCCTTCTCCTCCCCAACACCACCTAGCTATCGCGGCGGCGAGAAAAGAGCCGAACGGAGGCGCTGGCCGGCGACGGCGACGACGGGATGGCGGCGGCGTGGGGCGGCACGACGCAGAAGTGCGCCTCCTGCGGCCGGACGGTGTACCCGGTCGAGGAGCTCGCCGCCGACGGCCGCGCCTACCACCGCCCCTGCTTCCGCTGCCACCACTGCAAGAGCACCCTCCAGGTCAAATCCTATTCCTCCCCGCTATCAATCGCCTCCTCTGCCCAGCTCCCCGCCTTGACCAGGGCATATTACTACTAGGGTAGGGCATGTGCTACGAACGATTCTGTCATTCTGATACTGTACTGCTCGTGTTATTGTGGGCTTTACAACAAGTACTACTAATGCGTACCTATGCTGCATCATAGCTTTCTTAATTACTGTCCTTGTTGGATTGAGGCGTTAGTTGGTGCCTGTACTTGGTGCGCCTTTCTCTTCCTCAACCACAACCCAGTTAGTACCAAGTTAGGTTCCACGTTCATGTCAACCGCGGCCGGCGACTTTGCAGGATCAGCACATGAATAGTGGTACTTGAGCCTGCCTGAAATGATGATGTTATAATTAGTTAGTATGCATTTAATTTCTTTCGAGGAATGCAACTTCATTGCACATTGGTGTGTCATGTTAGCATGATGATGAGTTCTCTGTACTTGCCTTTCCTTAAAGGAATGGGCAAGACAGCGTTGCACATGCGGTTTAGTGATGATTTGTTGTGGGTGGGCCCTTAAGCCCTGATTTGTGTTAGCATCCCTGCAATTCTCTTTTAGAGAGCATAAAAGCAACTTCTAGCTGTGACAATCATGTAGGCGGTTGACAGGATGAACTAGCAATAAGGCCAAAGGCAGAATTAGGTTGGTATGTCCTCCTAGTGCTAAATTAGACATGCTTTCCTTGCATTATTGATTACTCCTTCAGACCACATGGTTTGCCACAATCCATCTGTACTCTGTAGCTTTATTTAGAAACCTTTTTCTGTTGAAAGAAGAATGCTTCGAAAAACGATAGTAGAAATGTTCATACTTAATCTTTATGCTACATCGTGCCAGTTGTTACTGATACTATCTTTTTTTTCTGTTTGCGGCTAAATCTACATCTTTGAAACCTAATTGAACCAACAATGGAACTAAATTTGTTTGCCTATTTCTTTTTTCTGTTGCAGTTTAGTAATTATTCTTCCATCGAAGGTGTGCTGTACTGCAAACCCCACTACGACCAGATATTAAAATCAACTGGCAGCTTGGACAAAAGTTTTGAAGGTACTGAAGACAATACTTAATCAATTGGTCTCAGATGTTTTTATTGTAACTTTTGGTATTGCTCTCTGAATTTGGAAACAATTCTGTATTATGTCAGGCGTGACAAGATCAGCTAAATCAGAAAAATCAAATGGACAGAAGGTATTGAGCCCCTGTAGGGCATGCCTTTTGTGTGGTTGAAGCATATGCCTATAATCAAAATTGTTACACTTATGGTGCAATGTACACAAAATTTATGTCCATGTCCTCCTTGATTTTTTCACAAAATGCAGGCCCAGCCAAACAGCAGATTCTCTAGCATGTTTGTCGGAACACAAGACAAGTGCGTAGTTTGTAACAAGACGGTTTACCCTCTTGAAAAGGTTGGTATTATTTATTCTTTGCTTTGGTACTCTAATGCACATTACACCAACAACTGATGAGAAAAATAAGCACTGTATATTTGGTTTGTCTAATACCCAGATTTATATTGGTGTCTATAAGTGTAGAGAGGAATTGTGGTTTGTTCAATCATCTTGCAAAATCTGCCATAATTCATCACATGACTGGTTCCATGACACTTGTAAATGTAATCAAATCGTCATGTTTATTATTAGAATACTCCCTAATAATTACAATTGGCAAATTTCCCACATCTAAATGAAGTTCTCCAATCCTATGCATGTAGGCTGTAGCATGCAGAAAAAAAATTAATCAATATTTTGTCCACATGCCAAAGTGTTTTTTTAGTGAGGAGATGTTATGAAATCTAATTGTACATGGTTGATTCTTCAATGCCTTTTATAACATAGTGCATAGCTGTGAAAGTGTCATATAATTAACTTTACCATCTATGCTGGATCTGATAGATGTTGATAGTGCATTGTACATTTTTAGCTTTTTTCCATTATGTCTTCTCTTTCTCATTCCATCACTTTCTGCATTTCTTTCGTTGACAGTAAATTATTGTTTGAACTCATTTTTACAGGTGAATCTTAACGGAGGCTCATATCATAAATCATGCTTCCGTTGCACCCATGGTGGCTGTACACTCAGCCCATCCAACAATATCACTCATGAAGGCAAACTTTATTGCAAGACCCACCATTCTCAGTTGTTTATGGTCAAAGGAAATTTTAGTCAGTTCGAGGAGAACACTGTAAATGCAAAAGTGGTTGTCGAGAAACAACCAGAAACTGAAGAAGACACCAAAAATGCAGGTCAAGGTGATGAACTTGGTGAGAAAGCCTCGCAAAATGAGCTCACAGCTGACAAACCATCCCAAAATGATGTTGCATCTGAAAATCAATTGGACAGTAGCACTGATGTTGCCAAGCCATCAGAGAGCATAGTCCAGAAGACAGCAGAAGGTGAAAGCGTTACTGAGAGTGAGTCAAAGGGTACTGTCAACAAGAAGCCATTAGAAAGCAGTGCCGAGAAGTCACCACAGAGCAGTGTGGTTGATATTAAGCCATCAGGGAGCAGTACAGCCATAAGAAAATCATGGCAACGTAGTCTTTCCAGAGATAAGCCCTTAGTGAGTAGTGCATCTACTGAAAAGCCATCATCGAGCGATGCGGCCGTTGAGAAGCCATCATCCAGTAATGGGATTAATGTGAAACCACTGGAAAGCAGCACAATGGTAAAAAAGTCATGGCAGCGTGGTGAAGCTACTGAGAATTCACAGCAGAGCACGTCACCATTAGATAAGCCAGCATCAACCAGCGCAGGTGATGTGAAACCATCAGAAAGCAGCAAGGTGGTCAAAAAACCATGGCAACGCACCGTGGCTGCTGAGAGCCGAATACAGAACAGCGGTGCAACTGAGAAGCCATCACCGACAAGCGATACAAAGCCATTAGATAGCAGCACGGCAATCAAAAGGCCATGGGGAAGCAGAGTGGCCAGTGAGAAATCTCTGCAGAGCAGTGAGGTTGATGTGAAACCAGTGGAAACCAGTACAGTGGTCACTGTGCTACAGCAACAGAGTGAAACGACCGAGGAACCTCCACAAAGTAAAAATGCAGATGACGTGAAGCCTTCAGAGGACACTGCAGCAGTAGAGAAAAAGCCATGGCAATTCAATTTAGGAACCGAGAAGCAACCCCAGAGCAGTGTAGTTGGTGCAAAGAAAACTGAAAGTAGTGGAGTGGTCAAACGGGCGTGGCAACGCAACACATCATTTGAGAAGCCACCACAAAGCAGTGCAGCAGTTATGGCAACATCTCAAAGCAATGTGACCGTCACCAAGCCTGCCCCAAGCAACGCGACTGTGAAGAAATCATGGCAAAGAAGTACAACCCCCAAAAATATGACAGAGAAGGCAGTGATCGAGAAGCCATCAAAAGAAAGTTCTCCAGAGAAGCCAATACAAGAAAAGATACCTCAAATCGCTGTAAGTTCTCAAGCGAATCCATCTCAAGAAAAGGCACCTGAAATCACCGCGGTCACCAAGAAGCCATCACAAGAAAGTTCTCAAGAGAAGCCACTACAAAAGAATGAACCTTCTAAGGGGCAACTTCAGAGTGAAGAGACCGTTGAGAAACAACTTCAAAGTGAAGATACTGCTGACACTACACGACAAAGGGGAACACAGGATGATGGCTTTCTTGAGAGGTCACCTCAAAACGAACATACCATCAAGAAGATACCAGAGCCTGAAAGTGGCACCACTTCTGACAAACCTATTAAAGATCCATCCGAGCATGAAGAGGATGCATCCGGTGAGAACTTGCCAGAGTCTCAGAATAAGCTAACTGTGGAGCAGTCATCCGAATCTGAAGACATTCTCGCTCCTGAGAAGGCAACTGAACAGATATTGGAAGCTAAAAATGGCGCTGGCATTGAGCAGTCATCAGAATCTAAAAGTGTTGCATTAGAATCTCAAGAAGTTGTTGCAACTGAGAAGATGCTGGAAGCTAAAAATGATGCAGGCATCGAGCAGTCATCAGAATCTGAAAGTGTTGCACCGGTTGAGGTTCCAACGGAGCAACCATTACAATGTCAAGAGGATGCTGCTAAAGCACAACCATTGGAATCTCAGCATGAGGCAGATGACAAGGATCAAGCAGAGCCTAGCAGTGATACAATTGTTAAGGACTCATTGCAGCGTGAATTTGACACAGCTGACGTGAAGTCATCAGAACCGCAAAGAGATGCAGCCGTTGATCAGTCAGCTGAGCAGCTATCAGAACCTCAAAGTGATGCATCCGTGGAGGAACCAGAAGTCCGTCAAAGTGACACATCCACTGAGAAGCCATCTAAGTCTAAAAGTGATGCAGCTGCTGATGAGTCATCAGGACAGCCATCAGAGATTCAGAACGTTGCATCTGTCGGTAAGCCGTCAGAACCTAATGGTGCTACTACCGAGGCGCCATCAGATATCGATGCAGCTCCACTCAAGTTAAGTAAGCAGCCATTGGAACATCAAGAGGATGAACCTGTTGAGAAGCCAACGGAAACCGAGACTGGTGTTGTTGCTGATAAACCATCAGAAATCAGCTTAGCTACTGAAACACTGCCTGAAAGCACTCCAAAGGTCAGTACTACCACCGAGGAACTTGCGCAGCGCGACATTTCTGATGAGACACCGCCTCCTCCAAGCATTTCACTAGAAACAGCACCAGAAAGCACTGTATCTGCTGAGTCTGTAGATGTTGGTGAGGCCAGCGTTGAGACACCAGATGACAGCTCATCTGTGGAGAAGTCATCAGAGGACGACGATGGCAGCGCCAAGCCATCAGAGGACGCCACGACTCTTGAGAAGACATCGGAGCAAGGTAATGCGAGTGCTGAGATAGCAGAACACAACGTGGCTCTTGAGAAACCATCAGAGCAAAATGAGGTGAGCACTGAGCCATCAAACAACAGCGCTGGTCTTGAGACGCCATCAGATAACAGTGTGAAGCTATCAGAGGAGAGCATAGCTCTTGAGAAGCCAGCCACTGACAAACCCTCGGAGGAAGACGAGGGGAGTGCTGAGCCATCAACAGACAGCGTGGATCTTGAGAAGCCATTGGAGGAACAAGCTGACACTCTGAAGCCACCAAAAGACAGCATGGCTGTTGAGAAACCAGTCACTGAGAAACCATCAGAGGAAGGCGAGGCGAGTGCCGAGCCAGCAAACGACAGAGTGGAGCTCGAAAGACCATCAGAGGAACAAGACGACACTATCAAGCCATCAGAGGATAGCACGGCTCAAGAGAAGCCAGCCACCGAAAAACCATTAGAGGAAGAGGAAGAAGGCGTGGCCATCGAGAAGCTGTCGTCGCACGACTCGGCCTCACCTGCCACATAGACAAAATTATCATAAGCCTGAGGTCACCGGGACGGCAGCTAGCTGAAGACAGTTAGCAGGCATGAGTAAAAACAGTTTTTAACCGAGACGAACAGATACTACTACTGGTGATAGTTTTGCGTGCCATTTTTGTGTGTTTGGTTGTACAATGTTTGAGTTGTAAAATTTGAGGGGAAAGAAAAGAAAGGAAAGAAAGGACCATAGGTATTTACTCACAGACAGTAAGCCCCTCCCCCACATTAGGAGGAGGGCAGCATTGGGTTTTACAAATTATTACAGCAGGGAATTTGGTTTGGTTTGTTTTTTTAGTCATATTTTTGTTGTATATCAGATGATGTAAATGATTTGCTCCAGAACTTGCTTGCTGAATTTGTTCAGAATTGGCTGTGTGCTGTGACTGCAGATATATTCAGAGTTTGTTCTTTGTCCTGTGGTCAGATTTCAGTAGTGTTCTCTTGTGAAGCTGCCAACAACCTTCCTTATTAGGCAACCTAAACCCAAACCTCAGAACCCTGTGAAGGGCGGCGAAGCGAGGAGGGAGGGAGTGGGGGCAAGGCGAAGGTTTCGATGGCGCCGAAGCGGAATCCGGCGGGGCCGGCGTCGGACCCCGACGGGATATTCCGCGGCGTATCCGCATTCTTCGTCCCCCACGGCGTCCAGGCCCGCCGCCTCGAGGTCGCGCTCCCCACTCCCACCCGCTCCCCGGGATTTGCTCGCGCCGGCGGCTTCCGTTTTGTGCTTAGGTTTTTGGGTGCGGCGGTGCTTGCAGGTGTGGAAGCAGAAGCTGGTGCAGATGGGCGGCCGCGTCCAGGAGGAGAAGGCCGCCAAGGGCGCCACGGTCAACCACGTGCTCGCCGCCGACGCCAAGGCGCTGCTCCGGGAGCTCGACGCCGCCTGGCTCCACCGCTTCCGCGGGGTAATCGCTACTCTCCCCGATCTCCTAATAAACCCTAGTCTCCACTCTCGCCTGCGCGCAATCGCGCACCTGCATTGAGTCCTTTTGCGGCGCTTGACGAATTAACATGGGGCATTTTTTCACATAAGGATTGGATTTTCTTCTTTCGCAGAGCGTGGTGTCCTTCGAGTGGCTGGAAGAGTGCCTCAAGTCCGGCGAGCGGCTGCCCGAGCACAAATTCACCATCAATTACGAAGAGGAATTTAAGCCCAAAAAGGCAGCTGATGCCAGAGATAAAGGCGCGTCAAATCCCGCGAAGAAGAGCAAAATGGCATCGCAGGATCCTGAGAATCACAAAGAAGATGTGAAGATGGAGCTAGCGACCGGAGAGCATCAAGACACCAGTACACATGCGCATGAAGGTTCAGGTGTCGAAAAGGGGCCTAGCCAGAGTAGCTCTGGAGATACCAAGGATACTGTAGGGTCTCATGGTGCATTTGATATCGAGGTATAAGCTCCATCTTTGCGCTGATGTTTAAATTAGGTTATTTTGACACACCCATACCTCTTAGTTTCCTATAAAGTTTAAACACAGTAAGGCACCAAAAGATAAAATATTGTTATTGCTAATGAACTCTGGGGCTCTTAGCTACAGTTTTACTTGCATGTTTGCTGATTATTGGAATTTTTTCATGTTATCCTCTTGTCAAGCAACTTTACAGCGATTCAAATCTAGACATATGGAGTGCAAACAAACTCTTCACTTTCCTTTGCTGGGCTTTATCTCATTTTTTCACAAATTTCCTGTTTTGCATGTTAATTCACTAATTGTACAACTAGGAAGCTTCTTCTGGAGAACCCACAACATATGCTCCACCAGACCTTAACAGGAACATAACTGAGATTTTTGGAAAACTTATCAACACATATAGAGGTAAGGACATTGACACATTGTACACTGTATTGTTCTCATTTTTGTTGATTGTTGTGATAGTTCATTTTCCTTTTGAAGCCCTCGGAGATGACCGGAGATCATTTAGCTATTACAAGGCCATCCCTGTAATCGAGAAACTGCCATTCAAAATAGAGAGTGCTGACCAAGTTAAGAATCTCCCCACTATTGGGAAATCTTTGAAAGACCATGTATGTATGTCTCACTCTATCATTTCTTACTGTTTGTTGGTTACTGCTAGTGTAGTGCGTATCTCTTTCGATATTTTATGAAGCCAACAAGTATATCTCACTATCTCAGACTCGATATACTATCTCAGATGAACGAATTGTTGCATTAATTATGTGCCCAATAGGATTATAACCATAGAAGTACTAAGAAAAAGATTGATTGTGCAATCATCATTTGATTTGCTGTCTTTGGTCTTGAATGTCTTAAGCAATTCATGTGTGCAGATTAATGAAATAGTAACAACAGGGAAGCTTTCCAAGCTGGAACACTTTGAGAATGATGAAAAGGTAACGTAATTTGAGCAAGGACTACATTCTTAAGCATTATTCAGCTGTATGTCCTGACAATAGATGTACATAATTTTGAAGGTACGGACTGTCAACCTATTTGGTGAAGTTTGGGGTGTTGGTCCTGCAACTGCTCTCAAGTTATATGATAAAGGACATCGTACACTTGAGGATCTTCGAAAAGATGACTCACTTACATACGCTCAGAGGACTGGCTTGAAGTTCTTCGATGATATCAAAGAAAGAATCCCTCGGCATGAGGTATGTAGTTCGCAGACTTGTTGCTGTTAGTTAATAGCTTTGTGCCATGCAACATTGCACCTATTAATTTTTTTGCTTATCTAGGTCAGTGAGATGGAAAAGCTTTTGCAAGAAGTTGGGAAGGATATCTTGCCTGGAGTGAGTTACATATACAATTTCAAGGAACTATTTTGTAAATCACATAAGCTGTTAAAACAAACAAATCATTACTAAAATTTGTCATGCCTGATTCTCATCTGGAGGTGATAATTGTATGTGGAGGATCATACAGACGTGGAAAAGCTTCTTGCGGGGACATGGATATTGTTTTTACTCATCCTGATGGCGAAAGGTATACTTCAAAGCGTGTGCAAAATCTGTTGCCTACTTGACATTTAAAATGTACAGGTTTAGACCTGAAAAGATCACGTGATATAACTTTATTGCAAGCACTGGGAGATTGTTTTTTGTTGTATGCTATAATATTCTATTTTAATTCAGCACTGATTAGGAAAAGCAAAAAAATGAGGAAACAAGTGAACCTCACAATCATTCCGAACAGCAATGTATTTACATACCATTGTTAGCAGCTCGTTCTTATAACTTGCAAGTTTGGTTTATTGACTTATTCTCCATTATAAACATGCCAATTCATATTTACACAAGAACTGTTTGGTAGTACAAGAAGTTGTGTATGGAGCCTTACAGTTTTTTGCAGTCATGTAGGTTTTCTGCCGAAGTTTGTTCAGAGGTTGAAGGACATCAATTTTTTGAGGGAGGATCTTATCTTTAGCATCCACAGTATTGACGTAAGTAGCCACTGATTTAACGGAATTCAGCAAGATAAAGTTCAGAACATTTGGCTTAACAAACATTCCTAAATAATTCCTGCGAAAATAGAGTTAAGAACATTTGCCTTAACTAACATTCCTCAATGAAATGCAGGGAACTGACAGTGGCGTTGACACATATTTTGGTCTGTGCACATATCCTGGGCGTGAGCTACGGCATCGCATTGACCTGAAGGTATGGAGTGATTCCAGTGGGTGGAGATTCCAGTGGGTGGACATTCGGTCATGTTGACATTTTTGTTCTTCTTTTTGCATGATTTGTTTCTTTTGGAGATGAAAAACAAAATTATTTTGATTGTCTTATGTTCATAGAAACTCCGCCTATGTCTTCTAGGCATAGCCGGTCCCAAGCCCGGATAAAGGAGGAGGGTTGTGATAGGCTTGGCGAGCCAACGTAAAAACTAGCCAGTCCCATGGATATGAAACCCACGAGAGTAGTACTAGGGTGGGTGACCTCCTGGAAAGTCCTCATGAAAGGTTTCATATCTAAGGGTTGTGATAGGCTTGGCGAGCCAACGTAAAAACTAGCCAGTCCCATGGATATGAAACTCATTTGGGCGAGAGTAGTACCAGGATGGGTGACCTCCTGAGAAGTCCTCGTGACAGGGTTTCATATCTAGCCTACCCCAACTTGTTTGGGACAAAAGGCTTTGTTAAGGTTAAGGTAAGGTCTTATGTTCATAGAAATAAAGAACTCCAGTATTTTATTGTGAGTTGTGACCCTTATTTAACAAGATACTATTTTCACAAAAAGTTATGAGCTTACAGTTCTTTGTAATTAGTTACTTACATATCATCTGTAGTCCTGTTTCTCTTTGCTGTTAGCAGCGGTTCTGTGACTATGCCATGGACAATATACTGTATAATAACATCAATAACATCAATATTTGGTAATTTATCTGCTGACATAGAAGTGTCTGCCGTTCGGTGTTGGCAGGTATACCCAAGGAACAGATATGCATTTGGGCTACTTGCTTGGACTGGAAATGATGTTCTGAACCGACGGTACAAATTCTAGCTCTACATAGGTTCTAAAAGACCATATTTGATTTTTTCAGAAATAAGCGTTACAATTGCAACAAGCAGATTGAGAATATTAGCAGATACCAAAGGTTACGTGCTTGATGACACTGGTTTGTATCTTGCCACACAGAGCAGCGGTGGAAAGCGAGTAGGCACATACAAACTCGTCTTTTCGTCATTAGATATCAGTCTTATTATTATTGTCTGCATTCCGTCATTTATCGTGAATTTGGCAGGCGGGGAGATCAGAAGCTATAGTTAACTGTCATGAGGAGAAGGATGTGTTTGACACACTTGGATTTCCCTGGTTGGAACCCCATGAACGAAATCTCTAATTTATCCTAGTTCCTAAACCTATGTGAAGAAAACGTAGTTTGTTGTAAACCTGTATGTTCATTTTTAATTTCTGTTCGTTGTGCTGTAGACCAGCTGGTCGCTGTTTCCAAACCTTCTGTAGAAAATGTAGTCTGTTAGGCTCGTATATATTTGTTGTTGTCTTTGTTTGTATTGTAGAACAGTAGGGAGAATGTTCTTGGTGACGCATGAGTCTATGGACAAGACTACAACTCTTGTATGTCTTTGCCAAGAGCCCATGACTACAACTCTTGTATCATATACAACCGTCTTTGCCAAGACTACAACTCTTGTATCATATACAACCGTCTTTGCCGTTTCAGTGGACATGATGGTTTGCATGAGCATCATGCCGGTACTGTGTTATTCTTTGCACCTGCAGCTATCGGAAAAAGTAAAATGTTGTATACTTAAGGTTGTATTTGATATGGTCAAGTATCACAAATCGATTGTATTCACATCAATCTACAAGTGGCCATGGTCATCCTCCTTGTGGATGACAATTCAGTGAGCACGTGCCGTCACATCCTTGAGGCCCTTTTCGTTGTGCCCCTACTAAGCATTAGAGGAAACTCTAGATCCATTTTGCTGGGTTAGGCAACGGTGGCCTCTATGGATGCGTTGTCTGGATTGCTCGCCTTGCAAGGTTCACCTTATAATGCACAGGTATGCTGCAACTTCATCTTCCTGAGACATAATGTCTTTTCACTTGTAATTTTTGAACCAACCATGTAGAATTGACAGTCTTCCTTCTTCCTTTCTTAGCACTGAGCAATTATTCTTTCTGGGTTATTCTTGTGATAGAAATAGTTTGTCAGTTGGGCAATGTGCAAAGTCAGAAATGCTCTTCTAAACTGATAACCATAGTAAAACACATCTAGATTATTCCTTCTATTTTTTCATGTCAATTAACCTCTGATTCATATCAATCTTCTCTTGCCTCAGTTGTGCATCATGCTTTTCCAAGTCTATATTCCCCTCTGTCAAACCGAAACTCATGTCAAAGTCCTCTGCCAAACTGTCTGAAAAATAAGATAAGCTATCTTCATGATTTTCTTGAACACAAACATTTTTGCCCTTATACATATTGTTGCCTTCCTGGGTCAACAAGTAATCACCATCTTCTATAGGAATTATCTGCTTATCATTTGGCAAATGTTGGCTCAGCTGAGTGCTAGTTCTGCACTAGGTTGACTTTGAAATAGAACACCCTCTTCATCAACAGAATAAACCACCTGGTTCTCCTATCCGTGAAATAGGAATTTGTTGCTCGTAATCAGTGTTAGTTGTAGCATAAGGTTTTGTCCCCCCTCGTAACAATTAGTGAGATGCACTGCTCGTCCTCACATCTCTCTAGCATTTGCAACACCTTTCCAATTCAACTCTTTTCAGTTTTCCTTCACATGATACATGGAATCACTGATTCCATATCCCTTAGTCTTGATCAGAGCTCTCCACCCCGACATCCTAGGCCGCCAACGCTCCGCTACTGACCGTCTGCTACTGACCGTTACGAGGTGCCACATCAACCTGATAGTGGACCCGTCTTGTCAAAAACAACATCAAACAACCCAAGCTGACTCATCAGTGCTTCTTGCGAGAATTAGAGCATGGGCTGGTGATTTTTTGCAAGAAAAATAAAAAATGAAATTGTTTTTTAAGGCCTAAACCCAAATGTGGTGGTATTTTTTTGCCATTTTCTCAAAAAGAAAAAAACAGAAGCTAAACCCCCAACCTGAGAAAGTGAGAAGGGCGACGAAGCGAAGGTCTCGATGGCGCGGAAGCGGAAGCCGGCGTCGGACCCCGACGGGATCTTCCGCGGCGTCTCCGCATTCTTCGTTCCCCACGGCGTCGAGCCCCACCGCCTCAAGGTCGCGCTCCCCACTCCCGCTCCCCTGAATTTGCTCGCGCTTCCGTTTTGTGCTTAGGTTTTCGGGTTCTCGCAGGTGTGGAAGCAGAATCTGGTCCAGATGGGGGGCCGCGTCCAGAAGACGAATGGCGCCAAGGGCCGCAGGCTCAACTTCAACCACGTGCTCGCCGCCGACGCCAAGGCGCTGCTCCAGAAGCTCGGCGCCGCCTGGCTCCACAGCTTCCGCGGGGTAATTAACCGCTAAGCTCCCTGATCCCCTTTGGTTCCGTAGTACAAACCCTAGTCACCACTCTCCTACCTGCATTGAGTTCTGAAGTGCATTTTATCGAGTAGTATGGAAAGCCTTATGAATGGTTGCAACAGGTGAGCGTATTCAGATAAGGATTGGTTTTTTTTTTGTTATTATCGCAGAGCATGGTGACCTTCGAGTGGCTGGAGGAGAGCCTCAAGGCCGGCAAGCGGCTGCCCGAGCACAAATTCACCATCAATTACGAAGAAGAATTTAAGCCCAAGAAATCGGCTGGTGCAGGAGATAAAGGCTTGTCAAATCCCGCGAAGAGGAGCAAAATGGAAGCTGAGGATCACAAAGGAACTAGTGGACAGAAACAGAATGTGAAGAAGGAGATGCCAACGGGAGAGCAAGACAACAGTACTCATGTGCATGAAGATTCAGGTGTATCTGAGAATCACAAAGGAACTAGTGGACACGATGTGAAGAAGGAGATGCCAACGGGAGAGCGTGGAGACATTTGCACACATGTTCATGAAGGTTCAGGTGTCAAAAAGGTATCTCTGCTGATACTAAGGATACTGTAGGGTCTGATGTACATTTGATATCAAGGTATAAGCATGATCTGATAAAACAATGTGCCTAAACTATCTTTGCGCTAATGTTTAAATTAGGTAATTTTGACAAACCCATCCTTCTTTAGTTTGCTAAAGTTTATGCACAGTGGGGCAGCAAAAGATAAATATTATTACTACTAATGAACTCTGAGCTATAGATTCTACTTGCATGTCTGCAATTATTGATATTTTGTCAAGCAACTTTACCACTATTCAAGTCTGGATCTATGGATTGCAAACTAAGTCTTTACTTTCCATTGCTGGGCTTTATCTCCTTTTTTGCATAAAAAGGGAATTTTCTGCTTTCCATGTTAATTCATTAGTTGTATAACCAGGAAGCTTCTTCTGAAGAACCCACAACATATGCTCCACCAGAACGTCACTGAGATTTTTGGAGAACTTATCAACATATAAAGAGGTAAGTACGGTGGCACATTGTACATGGTAATGTTCTCATTCTTTGTAGATTGTTGTCAAATTTTATTTTCCTTTTGAATCCCTGGGAGATGACCAAAGATCGTTTAGCTATTACATGGACATTCCCATAATCCAGCAAGTTAAAACCCTCCCGACCATTGGGAAATCTTTGAAAGACCATGTATGTATGCCTTATTCTATCATTTCATCGTGAATCTTGCAGGTGGGGAGATCAGAAGCCATAGTTAACTGTCATGAGGAGAAGGATGTGTTCGAAACGCTTGGATTCCCCTGGTTGGAACCCCATGAACGAATTCTCTAGCGTATCCTAAACCTTTCTGAAGAAGAAAATGTAGTCTGTTATTCCCGTATGTTTTTTGTTTTTTCTGTTCATTGTACTGTAGACCAACTGGTGACTGTTTCCAAACGTTGTTAGGGCTCGTATATGTTTCTGTTGTTATCTTTGTTGTAATGTAAAACAGTAGGGAGAATGTTTTTCATGACTGCAACTCTAGAATGTTTTTCATGACTGCAACTCTTGTACTATACAACTGCTTTGCGCCTTTGCGTTCTCAGTGGACATGATGGTTTGCACGAGCATCTTGCAGCAGCTCCTTTTTTCAGTTCCGACTGGAGCTATCACGAGGTGAAAACAGAAGATAGTAAATTTCAGAAAACCTGGGTTTTTTTTCGAGAATCTAAAAACCTGGTATTTATGATTATAACGCAGAGAAGTGCGAAGCTCATGCTCTTAAGCAATTGTTGTCCAAGCTAAACAACCAGTCCCAGATGCAGTGCCGTGCAAAATGCATTGCTGGAGCATGTCAGCAGTACAAGTAGGATTTCCCATAACCATAGGACCTAGGATTACGTGCCATAAAATGCATGAAACAGATGGTCTTCTGCAACTATGACCACATAACATAGTGTTTTCTGGAATTTAAGAAAGAGATGCAATTTAAATGCATTCAATACAGAATAACAATCAACACGAACGATACAAAGTTCCAGCCAAAATGTCACAAACACATCGTGAGGAGGAACTTGACAAGTCAGGGCATTTCAAAGCCTGTCCCACTGCCAGATTATCCAAAATCCAAAACCCTCCATTCTATTGACGTTAACCATCTAAAGTTAGCACGCGAAGTGGGAACCATCTGGCAGATGTCGCGGGTATACACTGCATCCCAGCCACTGTCAGTGACTGAAAATACAGCCGAAGTTCAAGGGTTCAAGTAAAACTAACCATAATCACCTACATAGGTGCCGAGACTACTTACATCTCTTTCTTTACCTACGCCTACCATATGAACTGAGAAGCTAATAACAGCGGCAGCAAAAGCTGTGATCAATAGGAGCTATTGCTGCTGGGGCCACCACCAAGCATTTCCTCCCTGTCGATGAACCGCTCGAGAAGCTCCTGGTCCTTGGTGACTAGGCATTCATCGCCTTTGCCAAACCAGTCGTACCGGTTCTTTGCAATGTAATCGTAGGCTGCATCGCGCAGTGGGGTGGGGATGATCAGCAAGGAGCTCAGCACCGAGTAGGGAAGAGGCAGGTATGATGCAACTTTCAGGGCAGCTGCAACCAAAAATATGAAAATGTTCATTGCCATGACAACTGAGATGATCGACTACAATGAAAAAATTGTATTATAATTGTCTATTCTCAGCTTAGTATGTTTTTTAGTTTAGCGCCATTATACCACAGTATAGCTCTGTTTATAGTTTGCAATGTGCATGACATACATATGGAAATCTGAAACTCTCTGTGCATTTTCAGAACTCGGATGCCTCATGGACTGATAGAACTACAGTTTATAAGTTATTATGCGGTAATTATGTGTTTTATAAACTAATCACACTTTACAAAATTTAGTGCAGGAGTGCAAAAGCAGTTATCATGCAACAACTTGGTTGAACAAGGGCTGGGCCAAATAGTAGAATAAAACATGCAGCAAAACAGCTAAAATATAGATAAGTTCAGAGAAACAACTGGATGATAGATGAGTTCAATGCCAAGTAAGGTGCTTGCCTATCCTAGTATGTAGTATCCTTCACAAGTCTAGTTAAGAGATAAAAGCCTGAAATTGACCCTAACTTGTAGGAATCAACAAGAGCTAGGTGATGGGCTCACAAGTCATAAATCATTGACCAATATCACATTTGATAGTAGATGGTACTGAAATAAAAATAAAATCTAAGATTTCAAGTGGCCTCCATGCTAGCATTTTTCAGGCGATGTCACTTGCCTGCCTCTACTCCCAGCGCCGTAAAACGAGAACACCCAGCATCACATTGCTAGTCTATTGATATAACACATTGGTAATTTTTTACTGACACAACAGAATTAACTAAGAACAGCCTGCTCTGTATATGATCAGGAACATAAAAACTAACCTGTGGAGCCCTCGTAGTAGGCCTCAGGCCCCTCGATGAAGAGCACGCGGCGCAGGACGTCCTCCCGGTCCATGCCGACCAGCCTCAGGTACGGCTCGGCGGCCTTGGACTGCAGGCAGCAGAACCTGATCTTGGCGTGCTTGTCTGCCTTAAACACCCACTGCACCCCTACATTGCAAGAAATCGCGAACGATTCGCCATCACAAGCAATTCAAGAGTACAACCAAATGCGAATTGTTCGCCCAAATTGGCAGGCGGTTCGAGCCAAATGGTGGACCGGGGATCGTGGAGAGGGTCCTAGGGCTAGGTCGGATGGTGCTCACCGCGGTGGCAGAGGTGGCAGACTCCGTCGTAGATGAGCACGCGCGGCTGCAGGACGCTGGGCGCGGTGGCCGCGATGGCGGCGCCGGCGCCGACACCGACGGGCGACGCGGGCCGCGGCGCGTCCTCGTCGATGACGATGTCGGCGGCGGAGACCACCGCCGGCGTAGCGCGGGGCGAGTAGCTGCGGAGGCCGGCGAGCGGCGGAGCGAGGCGGGGACGGCGGAGGAGGCGGCCGGCGAGGGTTCGGGCGAGCATTTTTTTTTCCTTTTTTTTTCTCCTCGCGGCGAGGTGCGCTTCTACAGAGGTCTTGATTTTGCGTTTTCTTCTTCCCCTACTTCTCTTCACTTTCTCATTTGTTTATCTTTTCTCGCTGTCGCCTTTTCAACGCTGACCGCGGATACCCGAGGCTAGTTCGCTTGGAGAGCAAGTCAAAATATGCCTTTTGTTTTTCGTTTCTTTTAAGAGAAAACCCAAATAAACTTATTATATCTGATATTTACAAAAAAAATCAAAAATCATATCGGCTATCTTTTTGATCGATTGTTCGACGACTGTCGAAACTTGAAACATGTACTCAAGCAGAAAATGACCCAGATACCTTCAAACGCTCTCGCTAAACAAGATTTTGAAAACTGCATTAGCCACCCCGCGAACAATAAGATCGAATAAACCGCCAAATGAATATCCGCCGGGGACACACCCCAAGCAAAGCAAGTTTGTAATTGTGTTCATCCCTATTCAAAGGGTTGGAAAAATTGAACATGACGACATGCCCAAATGAACCAAGAGATTGAAAATGTCGCACCACATTCCAGTAAAATTATACATTGAGTGGCACATCAAATGTCAAGAGCTGGTACGATCACTAGTGGAAACAGCGCCACTGGTCCCGGGTCGTAAGGGCCTCTAGTACCGGGTGTCCACCCGGGACTAGCAAGGCGACACTAGAGCCCCCCCCCCCCCCTCTAGTACCGGGTCCGTTACGACCCGGAACAACAGGCTCCCACGTGGCCGCCGAGGCGCGGGCGTGGTGGAGGACCTCTAGTCCCGATTGGTCATACGACCCGGGACCAAGGACCTCACACGTGGCAGCCTGTAATTTTTTGTTTTTCCTCCCAATTTAATATTGAAATGGTGCAAAAAAATATGCGTTTAATTAATTAAAAACAGAAACTACATATAACATATCAAAATGTTCATAAATAAAAATATGTTCACGTCTATCCGGTTACATGGAGGTGCTCATAACCGGGACTAGAGCCCGTCTATTCGATTACACGTGTGTGGAGATCATAACCGGGACTAGAGCCCGTCTATTCGGTTACACGGGAGATCATAACCGGGACTTCACCGCTATTCTCCATTGTATTTCCTTTTGTAGGTATGACTTCGCTGAGCAGAAACCCCGCAAGTTCCTCTGCTAGTGCTTGAAAGCGCTTCTTTAGTGGCATACTCTCGCGCAATGGCTCTGCCTATAAAAGAAGGAGATCAATACGAATATTAATCATGACTATCAAAAATTATGAATGACACTGGAGATCAATTGATGAATATGATTGTTCACGTACGTCTAAAAATTTCTTTGGGTCCCGCTCAGTGACCGAACGACGAATCCACTCGCAAACGAAATATCCACAGAAATTGGTCCCCTGTGGTTGCCTCTCGATCCACTTTACGAGAATAGAATTCAATCAAATCATAGTCAACATATAGTGGTATTGAAAACTATAAATAAAGAGATGCGCGAACCTAGCTAGACCGTACTACCTACCTGTGGGTGAACAAAAGTCAGCTGTTCTTCAAATGAACCTGAACCCTTTGTCCTCGCTTTGAATTGTTTCCAAACCCTGCCGGCAAAAAAAAGAATAAATGAGTTATTAGTTGCTTGATATCTCTGAAATCAATAAGAGAGACTGATATAGTGCGATAATGTTTGAAATTACCTTTGGAGCGTATCTAGAATGCTTTGGTACCTCTCCTCAGGCCAGTCCAATGAGTCGTAGACTTGAACTCTTGATCTATCAACTTCAATGACTAGCAGAATGTAATGATCGCTGCGCATGATTATATACACGTCAGTAACTCATCAGTTACACTTAATTTGTACAAGCGAGTAACACTCTCTTACCTGAAGAAGTAAGGAAACATTATCTCCGTGTTGAAATGTTGCTTCATTAGGGCATTTAGCAAGTTCTTCTCCGTGTCCTTCACGTGGTTTTTTAGTGTCCTTGCATTAACTCGTACTGGGTTAACGAACCCAAAGCCATAGATGCCCTTTCTACCACATTCATCACTCTTCATTCTGCATAATACCGTAGTGAGCATAATTAGCGATGGCAATGAACGAGCTGAGAGCTAAAGACTTTATCTTTTTTGGAAATAAATGAATTGAATCACTTACAGACAGTAGGCACCGACGAGAGCCAAGTCGAGGGAGTCAAGGTTGTATAAGTACCAGAGTTCTTCGAGCTGAATTGTGAACATGTCTTCACCCGCGAAATGATTTTTTGTAACTTTCACACAGATCAAAAAGTCATCAAATTCCTTTGTGGTTTTCATGTACCAACTATGGAGTTGTCGCATACATGTCGGTAGACACTTTATCTGATCACCTCGCAGCAGGGACCTCCCCCATTTCCATTTCCATGAATCATCTACATCAGACGGAAAGAGATTTTCGTTGTCCAGTTGAGCAAGAGTAATACCAGCATCTGCAGCAAAGTCCTTCTTCAAGGATAAAGTAGGAATTAGGTCCGTCACGGAGCCATGACCACTGGGTATAACTACGAGCGGGGCTATCGACTGGTTTGCCTGTTGTCCGAGCTGGGCAACGTCTCTTTTCCCTCTGGCACTACTACTTCTCGTCTTGGGAGAGCTACTACTTTTACTCAGAGCTCGTAAATAGTTATCTGGCTTATTTTTCTCATATTGCGATGGTTCCGTGATGAATCCAATAGCCCACTTGTTTTCCTTTGCAGTAAATGTTTGCTTTTCCTCGGGCTTTTTCCGTGCAAGCTGTCTTTTTGTGTCTGCATCCACCCACGCATCCAATTGCTCTTTAGTCATGTCGCAAGCTCTGAGGTCGTCAAGGCTTTTGGGTACTTTTGGGAGGGGCGAACGTCGGGGGTCTCGCCCGAATCCCATGGACGACGAAGTGGCGCCCTTCCTATGTCGGGGCTCAGGAGTCGGCTCATGCGGCGGCGGAGTCGGCTCATGCGGCGGTGGAGTCGGCTCATGCAGCGGCGGAGTGGGCTGACGCGGCGGTGGAGTCGGCTCACGCGGCGGTGGAGTCGGCGCACGCGGCGGCGGAGACGACTGATGCGGAGGCGACTGATGGTTGTCGTCCCCTTCATCGTCATCAGGTGGTGAATCGTGAATTGGCGGAGACGATGGTGGCCTTGGCGCCCAGCCTTCAAACTTGATGTATTTCTTCCGCCATAGAATTAGACCACCCACGACGTCCCCTAGCACCGACTCATCATCAGCTCTTGGGAACTCAAGGTTCAGTGATTCATATCCTTGTACAACTTGATCCACGCCGACACGAGCAAATCCATCTGGAATGGCATTGCCAAGCCACGATGCTGTAGAGTCAATGGAGAATGCATAGCCGTCCGCCGCCTTCATGGATAAGTTAAATACTGGGACATGCAGCTCACAAGTTGTTTTCTCCGTGATATAATCCACGGGGTAACTTGTCTCATCATCACCGACCATAACCGAGGAAGCCACGCTGCTTCTGCGATGCGATGGGCCGCCTTGACTCGCTTGTTCCAGCTGAAGAGTTGGCGCCCCTTGCTCGCGCATTTGATCTATTTGCTTCTGCTGCTCCTTATAGAGAGCAACCATCTGGTCATGATTTCTTTCTAAGATCATCAACCGGTCTGATTCCTGCTGCTCCTTCCTCCTCTTTGCTCTCAATCGGCTTCTATAAGAGGCACGGTCCTCGGGAAACCCTTCAATCCACGGCACTTCTCCTAAGCCTCGTGTTGATCCTCCTTTTTCTTTGGTCCCGAGGGCCTCTGACAGCTCGTCCTTCTCTCTGTCGGAAATAAACTTTCCCTCTTTAGACTTGGCAATTAAGTCAATAATTTTTTTTGGGCTCCGTTGACTACTTTGCTTTCATCAATTATTAACTCCCCTGTTTCCATGTCATACTCCCCTCCATGCGCAAGTAGCCAATTCCTTATCCTTCTGTCCCATTCCTCTGTGACCGGGGTGAGCCCTTTTGCACGCAACTCGGACTCAATTTTTTCCCACTTAGGCTCGGCAACTCGGTAGCCACCTGGCCCCATCTTATGGTGATACTTCTTTTTCGCTGCATTATTCTTATTCGTTTGCGACCTTTTCTTAGCTCGTTCTGATTTCTTGTACTCCAGAAATGCAGGCCAGTGAGGCCGCTGCCTCTCTCGTGTGCCGGTGAAATCCGGAAGTTTCCCATCTTCTTCCCACTCACGGAATAATTTGTTCTTGTAGTTATTGAATTGTTGAGCCATCTTCTTAAGAGCGAAATGCTTGACTTTGTCCGTCATTTTTTTTGTCTTCACCTCATCTTCCAAGACCGGTAGGGTGAAATGTGCAATGAGCTTGTTCCAAAGCACATCTTTGGTTCTCTTGTCGACGTAACTAACTCCCTCTAACTTTGGCTTAATCCATTCCTGAGTGCTGATATAAACGTTGTCCCTGACAGTGACTCCGCATTGATGCACAAACTTAACTGCGTTCGGCACGGGTGCCAGTGGTTGGCCAGTAGTTGCATTCACCTCGTCAATTGTGAGATGCTCATCTTTGCCCATCCCTTGGGCATGGCCTCGTTTAGTGGATTGGTTCGATGCGGAGGTCTAAAAATATGAAACATGTGTGAATACATATATATGCACAAATCAGTTATTGCATCTGCTCAACATAGGCTTAATATACCTCGCCAGACGGCGTGGGTCCACCAATTTCCGAGTCCTCATCTTCAGCTCCTTCCGCGGGATGCCGAAATTCACCGGGTTCCAAAATGTAGGAAAGTATCTCTTCTTCCCCTTCTCTCGTTACGAAGGGAGCATCGACATCCATTGTTTAACTAATACAAAAAAAAGATAAAACAATAATAGCATTAGTACAATAATTCAAAGGAGGGAACTATACAAATATGCAACAAAAACAATTTAATATTGCATCTAAAGAAAAAAATCTTTCAAAAAAAACTTAGGCTGTCCCAATCCCAGCCCAGCCCAAATTTGGGCCAGAACCTGGTCAAAGGTGGCCACCGTGGTCATCGCTGGCCCACCTGCCAGCGCCTACCCGCCCCACCGCCACGTGTGACCGCCCACTGGCCACGCGTGGTCAATGCTGGCCCACCTGCCAGCGACCCAGTTCTGACCCCGCCGCCCTGCCTCGTGTTCCCGCCCCGCCTCGTCTTCACCTCCCCGCCTCGTGTTCCCACCCGGCCGCCTCGCCTTCACCCCCCGTGGTCAATGCGGAGCACAACAGCCCCCGCCCACCCGGAGTCAATGCTCCTGGCCCACTTGCCAGCGACTCGGGCGCTGGCCCACCCGACGGTTCCCCTCCCGACGGTCCTGGTCTTTAAAAAGGGACGCGCCCGTGCGGATGTGGACACGCTCCCACGGTTCCCCTCCGCCCGACGGTTCCCCTCCGCCCGTCCAGTGCCCTCGCCGCCATGTCGCGCTGGTTCGGGAAGTCCCCGAAGAACGAGACCGGCGAGTCCTCCAACCGTCGCCGCGCTTCTCCACCGCCTCCACCGCCGGCGGCCTTGGGCGTCGTTCCGAGGGCGTGCGGAGGACCGCGCCACCGGTGCGGGTCGCCCACGCACCCGACGCGCCGCCACGAACCTCCACCACCACCGCTGGAGGGAGGAGGATCCGGCGCCGGCGCTACGTGCCGGAGCCGGAGTGCCAGTGGCACTGGGACAACGCCGCCACGCTGGAGTGGACGACGTCCACCTCCCCGAGGGCTGGCACCTGAACCCGCAGAGGATTCCGGTGCCGGCGGTCCCGCTCCCTGGGAGGCAACTGGACAGGGAGATCGCGCGCCGGCGCCGCCTCCTCCCTCCGGCGCTCCGCAACGACCCCGCCTACGCGGCGGACTCCCCTCACTGGGAGCAGTGGCTCAAGGACGAGCACGAGGACCGCCGCCACTCCTACTTCGCCCCGGCGCCCCGCGCCGTCCAATCCGCCTACCCAGCGCTGCCCGACGCGCTGTGGTTCGAGGAGGAGGTCCCCGAGGACGACGACGACCCGGAGATGCGCCGCTACGAGGCCTCCAACCGCACCTCGTCGAGGACGAGATCAAGAGGTGGGAGAAGGTGAGGACCGCGGCCGCGGCCGCGGCCCTGATGCCGCCGCCGCCACTGCAGCAGCAGGAGTACGACCCGGACGAGGTCGAGCCGTGGCACTACGCCATGGAACGCGAGCAGGAGCAGGACCTTCCGCCGCCGCCTCCTCTGCCTACCGGCCTCGTTGGCCAGTCCTGGGTCTTTACCGGCGGGAGCTGGGAGGCGCCACCGGAGCAGGAGCAGGAGGCGCCACCGCAGCAGCAGGCGCCACCGGAGCATCTCTGGACCCCGCCGCCCTTCTACATCCTCGACGACTAGGCGGCACCGGCACGGCGACCCTCCCCCCTCCAATGTAATGGCCTTATCAATGGCCTCCCCCCCCCCCAATGTAATCGGCCGTTTGTGGCCTAATTATAATGAAATCGGCCCTTAGGCCCTAAAAATCTGTTCTTGTTTGCCAACTCCGGCGCCGGCCCCGTGGTTAGGGTCCGCCGCCGCCGCCGCGCGCTAGATCTGAGAGAGGGAGAGAGTAGTTGGTCGGGGGGACGAGCTCACCGTGGGTCGGGGGCGAGCTTTGCTTGCTCGGGGACGACGATCTTGCTCGGGGGAAGAGCGGGGACGGCCGCGCCCGGAGCAGGAGCAGGACGGCGACCCACGGTGAGGGCGGCAGCGGCGCGGGGACGAAATCCGGCAGCCTGGCGGCGCAGGGGGCGGCGTCGTCTGGAGCCCGGAGGCGGAGCGTCGATTTGCTGGACTTGGGCAAATTTTCGGCCCGAGCCACTAGAAGTAGCGCCAAAAAGGCCTCTAGTACCGGGCCGTGGCTCCACCCGGTACTAGAGACCCTCTAGTACCGGGCCGTGTTACCACCCGGTACTAGAGGTCCCTCAGGGCCGCGAAAATTTGCGCGCCAAGCCCAGTGGACCTGTAGTACCGGGTGGTCGCACGGCCCGGTACTAGAGGTTAATTTTTTTTAATTTTCTGGTTTCTTACTTTTTTTATATCTTTTGATTTACTTGTCTAAATTAAGTAAAAATTGCTTTCATTTTCCTGTTTTCTGTTTTGGTTTAAAATGAAGTATCACATGCGCTTGGTTTTAAATTAAGTACTACATACGCTTAATTTAAAATCAATTCAAAAATTTATAAATCAAGTACTACATGCGCAGTGGATCATTTCACATCACAAAGTTTGATGCTACATCAAAAATTTATAAATTAAGTACTACATTCCGCCACCGCCATACGCTTGATTTCATTGACATGTCTGTCTTGTCCTCCATACTATAAATTATATAAAAGTTTAATAAATTATTACACATCATGAACAACATCCCTATTTAGTCTTCGCTTTTTCTTTTTGTGAGACCCTTTCTTCTGATCGCTCCGTAACCATGGACAAGGGTCTGCATATAACTTGAGACTTGGGTCAGTGGTCACTTTGAAGGGCGGAATTTCATGAAATGAGAGTTTCCACCTAGAAGAAATGGGTTAATACACGAAATGGGAGTTTCCACCTAGAAGAAATGGGTTATAGCTAGGGAACCCGAATGTTTTGTGTTTGAGCGCCACTTCGATCCAAGCAGCGGTAAGACGTCTCTGATGATCTACAACCGGCCGGCAAGACATCTCTGATGATCTGCAACCGTTTGGAACGGTCGCAGGTCATCAGAGACGTCTTGCCGCTGGTTGCCCAAAGATGCCTCTCCGAGTGACGCTGGAATGTTTTGTGTGAGTGAGTAACCTGTCTGAGGAGGGGGGCTATATATAGGGTACGTGTGCTTCTTTAGTCCCGGTTGGTAACACCAACCGGGTCATGTGGCTCACGAAGTGGTCGTGATACTGCTGATCCAACAGCTCACAATCCCTCAAAAGAAACACACCCCTGATCCAACGTCTCACAAGCGCTTGAAAGAAACACACGATCCGTGTGCTTCTTTAGTCCCGGTTGGTAACACCAACCGGGACTAAAGGCGGGCTTTGCGGTCACGACACGTGTCCTCCCCCAGCGTTGCCCTGGGCACGTGTCCTCCCCCAGCGCTGCCCTGGAGGTCTTTATATATTGTCGCCGACGGGGTAAACCCTAATCCAACATTCCTAGCCACGAACGCATCGTCTCCACGAGATGGATCCGCCACGCCCGCCGCAGCGCCTTCTGGACGAGGTCGAGCGTGCTCGGCAGAGCGCGCTTGGGCGCAACCGCGGGAGCCTATCCCGCCGTATGCCCACGAGCCCGGCGTGGAGAGGAATGCCCAGCTACCGGCCTCCTGCTCCACCAGGTGCCGCCGCACCTCCACCTGGCGCCGCTGCACCTCCACCAGGCGCCGCCGCTCCTCCCGCGGAGGAGGAGGACGACGACTTCGACTGGAGCGACGACGGGGAAGAGGGTTGTGGGTTGCAGATACAGGAGGCCATGGAAGCCTCCTTCCAGTCTGTCCGCGACTACCCTGTCCAGCGAGCAAAGACTTCCTACCAGCTCAAGGCGAAGGAGGCTTCCGAGCTGGATTGGGCGCTGAAAGACTCATCCTCCATGGATCTTGCCCTCCGCCGCAAACGTGCGCGCGAGAACCGGGCGGCCGCCCACGGGGCTGGCTCCTCCCGCCATTCCCCCTAATCCTACGGCCTTCGAGCCAGCAAGTCCGTTTATGTAGAATAATGTTGGTGATGTTGGATCAGGGGTGTGTTTCTTTCAAGCGCTTGTGAGACGTTGGATCATGTGTAATAATGTACTAGAGGTTAATTTTTTTTAATTTTCTGGTTTCTTACTTTTTTTATATCTTTTGATTTACTTGTCTAAATTAAGTAAAAATTGCTTTCATTTTCTGTTTTCTGTTTTGGTTTAAAATGAAGTATCACATGCGCTTGGTTTTAAATTAAGTACTACATACGCTTAATTTAAAATCAATTCAAAAATTTATAAATCAAGTACTACATGCGCAGTGGATCATTTCACATCACAAAGTTTGATGCTACATCAAAAATTTATAAATTAAGTACTACATTCCGCCACCGCCATACGCTTGATTTCATTGACATGTCTGTCTTGTCCTCCATACTATAAATTATATAAAAGTTAAGAAATTATTATACATTATGAACAACATCCCTATTTAGTCTTCGCTTTTTCTTTTTGTGAGACCCTTTCTTCTGATCGCTCCGTAACCATGGACAAGGGTCTGCGTATAACTTGAGACTTGGGTCAGTGGTCACTTTACAACAACAACAACAACAACAACAAAACCTTTTTTTCCCAAACAAGTTGGGGTAGGCTAGAGTTGAAACCCATAAGATCTCGAAACCAGGTCATGGTTTTGGCACATGGATAGCTAACTTCCACGCAGCCCTATCCATGGCTAGTTCTTTGGTGACCCATGGTCAGTGGTCACTTTGAAGGACGGAATTTCATGAAACTTGTCGTAATCTTCTGACATGTCTGTCTTGTCCTCCACTCCCACGATGGTTCTTTTCCCTGAAAGAACTATGTGGCGGTTTGGCTCATCGGCTGATGTATTCACTTCCTTATCTTTTCTTTTTTTTTGGCTTGGTAGACATGTCCTTCACATAGAAAACCTGAGCCACATCCTTGGCTAGAACGAATGGTTCGTTGTCGTACGCAACATTCGTGAGATCCACTGTAGTCATTCCGTACAATGGGTCTTCCTTTACCCCCGCCGCCTCTCAGGTTGAACCATTTGCACCAGAACAAAGGGACCTTCAAAGAAGGTCCATAGTCAAGTTCCCATATCTGCTCTATGCAACCATAATATGTGACCGTGGCCTCATTCGTGCTCTTATCATCAAAGCGGACACCACTATTTTGGTTGGTGCTCTTTTTATCTTGGACGTTCGTGTAAAATGTATTCCCGTTTATCTCATACCCTTGGAAAGTCCAAATAGTCGAAGATGGCCCCTTAGGCAACAAGAACAGCTCATCTAAGACTGTGTTGTTGTTGTTGTTCAGATGCGTTTCCAACCAACCGCCAAAATTCTCCATGTGTTCCTTTGCAATGGCGGAGTCATCCATCCCCGGGTTGTTAGAGCGTACAATATCCTTGTGCATCTGGATATACGGAGCCACCAAAGTGGAATTATGCAGAACTATGTAGTGTGCTTTTGTGAAAGAATACCCGTCCCTGCATATGTATGATTTCTTTCCTAGAGTGCCTTCTCCACTTAGTCTCCCCTCATGTCGCGATTCAGGAAGACCAATCGACTTAATGCCGGGAATAAAGTCAATACAAAACTCAATGACCTCCTCTGTTCCATACCCTTTGGAGATGCTTCCTTCTGGTCTAGCACAGTTATGAACATACTTCTTCAACACTCCCATGAACCTCTCAAAGGGGAACATATTGTGTCGAAATACAGGACCCAGAATGTCAATCTCGTCGACCAGGTGTACTAGGAGATGTGTCATAATAGAGAAGAAGGATGGTGGGAACACCAACTCAAAACTAACGAGACATTGAGCCACATCCTTCTGTAACCTTAATAGAGTGGTTGGGCTGATTGACTTCTGCGAAATTGCATTGAGGAACGCACATAGCTGAACAATGGATACTCGAACATTTTCCGGTAGAAGCCCCCGCAATGCAACCAGAAGCAGTTGAGTCATCAGCACGTGGCAGTCATGAGAATTTAGGTTCTGGAACTTTTTCTCTGCCATATTTATTATTCCCTTTATATTCGACGAGAAGCTAGACGGGACCTTCATACTGCTCAGGACTTCAAAAAATATCTCCTTCTCTTCTTTGGTAAGAACGTAGCTAGCAGGACGTAGACGTCCTTTATCCGTCCTCATTGGATGCAGGTTCTTTGGGTCTTTCAAAAGTTGCTGGTCCTCTCGTGCTTCCGGCGTATCTTTTGCCTTCCCATACACGCCCAATAAGCCTAGCAGGTTCACGCAAACATTCTTCGTCACGTGCATCACGTCGATTGCAGAGCGGACCTTTAGGATTTTCCAATAGGGTAGTTCCCAAAATATAGACTTCTTCTTCCACAGGGGAACGTGGTTGTTAGCGTCATTCGGAACAGACTGTCCGCCAGGACCCTTTCCAAAGATTACATCTAAATCCTTGACCGCATCATATATATCTTCACCACTTTGGAGGGGTGGCTTCGGCCGGCGATCTTCCTCACCTTTGAAATGCTGCTGCTTGCTTTTCTTTCTTAGGGGATGCTGAGTTGTAAGAAATCGACGATGACCCGGGTACACATTCTTGTTACCTACATATATACTTTCAGTGCTATCTAAACAGTGTGTGCATGCATTGTATCCTTGTTCGACTGTCCTGAAATGTTACTAAGAGCAGGCCAATCATTGATGGTTACAAACAACAACCCTCGTAGGTTAAATTCCGCTTGTTTGTACTCATCCCACACAGGTACCCCTTCATCACGGCACAACTGTAAAAGTTCATCAACTAATGGCCTCAGGTAGACATCAATGTTGTTACCGGGTTGCTTCGGGCCTTGGATGAGCACTGGCATCATAATGAACTTCCGCTTCATGCATAACCAAGGAGAAAGGTTATAGATACATAGAGTCACATGCCAGGTGCTATGACTACTACTCTGCTCCCCAAAAGGATTAAAGCCATCCGTGCTAAGACCAAACCTTAAGTTCCTTGGGTCACGTGCAAATTCCTTGTACTCTTTATCGATTTTTCTCCACTGCGACCCATCAGCCGGGTGTCTCAACATCTCGTCGCTCTTGCGGTCTTCTTTGTGCCATCGCAATAACTTGGCATGCTCTTTGTTTCTGAACAAACGTTTCAACCGTGGTATTATAGGAGCGTACCACATAACCTTGGCAGGAACCTTCTTCCTGGCGGGCATGCCCTCAACATCGCCAGGGTCATCTGCTCTGATCTTATACCGCAATGCACCGCATACCGGGCATTCATTCAAATTCTCATACTTCTCACCGCGGTAGAGGATGCAGTCATTAATGCATGCATGTATCTCCTGCACATCTAATCCTAAAGGGCAGATAATCTTCTTTGCTTCATACGCACTCTCGGGCAATTCGTTACCAGCCGGCAGCTTGTCCTTCACTATTTTCAGTAAACTCTCAAATCCCTTGTCAGATAAACCATTCGCTGCCTTCCATTGCAATAATTCAAGTTTGGTACCGAGCTTTGTGTTTCCATCTTCGCAAGTTGGGTACAACTTTGTTTTGTGATCCTCTAACATGCGCTCCAATTTCAACTTCTCAAGTGTAGTTTCTGCTAGGGTATGTGCATCAACGATGACCCCACGTAAATCATCATGTATGTCGGCAATCTTCAAGTCCAATACCATCTTCTCTTCTAGGCATTGGAGACGAAGATCTTCACTTATCTTCAATTTTGCTTTCAAATCGTTGTTTTCTTTTATAAAAAACTCTACAATAGGGTCGGCTGGAATTTCCGGTTCAACTACCTCCTAAATAAAAATATATCTATGTCAATTTGGTCGGCATGATTGTTATAAACACAAAACAAAATAAATAGTGATAAAAATATACCACATCCGAATCATAGACCGGACGAGGGACGACGGGGACGGATATCAAAACCATGACACTATACATAAAAAACATAAGAAAATTATACAAGAAAAATAATTATGCAATCAAATCATACAAGTAATTTTGTAAAATAACAGATAAAAGAAGAGGCTCACCGAGGTGGTGCTGGTCACGGGATGGCGGGGGCTATCGACAGCGGTGAGGACCGAGACGACACTAAAATCTACAAATAATAAATTAATTTGAGCTCAAAATACATTAAAAAATGAACTACCTAGTTTAGACATTTCATCAAACACCTAGGTAGCACTATAAAAATGAAATGAGCTAAACTTGTATGGAAATGGCTAAAATTCGGCCGCCGGGTGAAAGGATCAAGTGTTGCTAACCCTTGGAGAGATGGGTGCCGTCTATCTTGACAAATCTTGGAAAAAATGGGGCTACACTTGAGCTTGAGAGAGGAAACAATGGAGATGATCTTGAGAGTTCAAAAATGGTGGCTGGCCCGGGGTGGGAGATGATATAGCGGGACCTCTAGTCCCGGGCTGTACCACGGCCCGGGACGAAAGGTCCACCCTCCTGTCTCCACCCTGCCGCTGACTGCCTCGGTCCCGGGTGGTATCACGGCCCGGAACTAGAGGTGCCCTACAACCCGGGACCCGGCCTGCGCAGCGTCGGAGTAGCCGGCCCGGTACTAGTTCCCTCCTCTAGTCCGGGATCGAACCACGCCCGGGACTAGAGCCCAACACCCCTCTCCACCAAAGCCCCTGTTTCCACTAGTGGATGGTATCTAATGATCGGATGATTGATTTGCAGTCACAAGCAAGGTTTTGGATATCGGATTGGAAAAAATTATCGAGGGGGCTTGGGATTTTGGTTACCGCGGTAACATGAAAATACCGCGGATTTACCGCCCGAAATTTTCAAATAAATTTTGAATTCAAATTATCGTGGAGACTGTAAATTATGATGTAAGCTCAATTTGTACATGAATTTGACTGTAGTGCAGTGTTATGGCTTCATCGCAACCCAATAGATCCGTGAAGTTGTGGGTTCGAGTCACATCCGGCACTCTTTTCTAGATATATCAATTTTAGCGACATCTTTTCCGGATGGAGGGAGTACATTATATTTTCATTTTTGATGGCACAAAGCTAATCCACAAAAAGATGAAATGTACACGGGTACGAGAGTTGCGCCCAACAAGTCATATCAATGAGCCAAGTCATTGTTCAATATTATGAATAGATACAGCTTACTTATCTAGATTCGTGCATTCAAATTCAAAAAATTCTATGAATAGATACAGCTTACAGACGAAACCAAAAGTTCCGGGTCACACACTGCAGGAAATACAACGAAGCTTGCCGGAGTCGGCTTACAAGGCCGGGGCATTTTTTTTTAGATAAAGATTGTTTATTGATATCGAGAAGATACAACATGCACCCAGCCTCTGCAACAACGCAATAACCGAAGCCATTACGGATGCACACAGCCAAAAGACAATAAGAAGAAGAAATAAAAGAAAAGTCCGGCTAAAGAGTTACAATCTTTGCAACAGCCGCACAACTACCACCAAAGCAACACCTGATGTCCAATTCTTCAAAAAGCAACGCCTTCAAGAAGAACAGTGCCAGGCACAACCAATTAAGGCCAGACCTTGGGTTTTCACCCTGAAGATAATCCTCGCTCTCAAAACAATGTCTTCAGCAAGACCACTGTCAGGCACAACCAATTAAGGCCAGACCTTAGATTTTCACCCTGAAAGGTAGGACTTTTGACATCACGTATGTTATCGCCCCACTTACATGCCGCTGCTCCAAGTCCCGAAACACCAAGCCAATTCCTCCTCGCCAGAAAGATTCGACCCACCATTGCTAGTCATCAGATCTAGACTTACATGACCTTCTCCGCCAGCACCATGGAACGAGAACATGTCCCATGATATTAACAGCCAACAGAGTTTCGAAGCGCTCTCTCTGACATGGGTGCGCACGACCGAAACTCACCCGATCCAGCAATCTCCAGGCATGAATCGCCAGTGGAGTTCGCCGGCGGAGTCTTCCGGAGCACGCCACGGTAGGCAGATCGACAATCTGGCCAGATCGAAGAAACAAGTGGTAAGCAGATCCTTATCATGGCGCAAGAGGAACCCTAGGACCGCCGCCATTATTCAGCAGAACCAGCCAGCCCCCACGCCGCCGGTCAGAGCAACCGAGGGGAGAACGACTGCATCTTCACCATACCCGCAGCACTGAATAGGAGCAGTCCCGGCCGGCCCAGATCTGGCCCTGAGGCACAAATCGGACCCAGCCACCTGCGCCGTCGAAGACCACTGCAGAGGGCGTCTGCGCGTCCACCACCTCCACGTCGCTCAGCTGGGGAGGCGACCAGCCGGCACACAGCCGCACCGCCCCAAACCCCACGCGCCGCCGCAAGACGGCGAGTCCAGGCGGAGCACCTAGACCACGGCCTGCCACCACCACCTGCGAGACAGAGGTAAATGCAGCCGCCGCCAGGCCGGGAGACGCCGCCCCCAACCACTGCCCGAGGCCATCACCGCCGACACCGCCCCAGCCGCACCGTCGGAGAGATCTCGGCGACCTCCCCTAGCACCGCTCGGAAACAGGGGGCCGCCGCCACCGCGGCCGGCGCCGGCGGCAGCGGCGGAGGGAAGGTAGGAGAGGGGAGGGTGGTTGGCGATGGGATCGGGAGACCCCCGGCGGCGCCCTGGGGAACGCCGCGAGAGGTGGAGGAAGGAGATTGTGTGCGACTCAAGGCCGGGGCATTATCGGTTGGCAAGTGATATCTTGCGAGAAGCACTCGCCCCTGATGCGTTGCCCACGGCCCCCTTGGGCAGAACAGCGTCGATGGCGCACTGCAGACAATCGGGTTCATAGCTGATCGCGTCGCAGCACGCTTCCAGAAAAGTGGCGACATCGCCGGATTCCGCCGCTAACACACAGAGGGCCTTCAGCATCTCGTCGGCGGCGCACTCCCTCCGGCCCTCGACGACGACGGGCCAGGATGATGCCGCCACCAACAGCACCACCACCACCAACGCTGCACCGGCCGGCTTCATCGATCCCTGATGCAGAAAACTGTCGAGCTAAGCAATCTCCAGGCTAGCAAGCTAAGTGGTGTTGAGTTTTTTGTGTTTCTGTGTCATCTCTTTGCTCGCGTACGTGCCCTTTAATGGACCCATAGAGGCAGCTATGGATCATCCAAGCACATGCCTTGATCAATGAGGTGGCTGAATCAGACGTGGATCAAATGCAAACACGCAGGCTACATTATAGAGCGTGAATGCACAGCGTTTTGCCTCCCTGTCAACCTTTTTTCCGGCCTAACACACACAGGTCCGGCGCCGACGTGGTCTCTGCTTCTCCGCGGGCAATGTAGAATGCCAAAATTTATTTTTCTTCATATATTCTCAAGGATGGATTTATCGACTGCCGAAATGTTACCAGTCGACTTTCAGCGCAGCCACCTTGTTCTAACGTTGGCCCGAGTTAAATGCCTCCAGGGACGCCAAGCTGGACTTCAGACTATTCATAGTGAGAGTAATACAAGTGGTAACATGCATGCAGCTAAGTAAAAACATGATATGGCATAATTAAGGAGGCAAACAGCAAAACATAATATGTTAATATCAATAGAGCATGACAAGAAAAAATAAGTCTAAAAGAGACCATATATAATGTAGTTTTATATTATTTTTCACTATGGAGGTAGTAATATAGACCATTAACATATGCATGTTACTAATCTAAATTACGTTCCACTATGACCAGCCTCATCGGTGATGTCGGTAGATGATACGGCGTTCCTCGAGTACGGAAGCTTGTTTCTGCAAACGAAAAAAATAGCACAAGTTTGGATCTCGGCAGGCAGTGCAACTGGTTATGCACGCTCCCCTCTAGGTCATTTATGTTGGATGGGTTATTATGCAGGAGCTACTTTATTTCAAGACAACTTTAATATTTATAGAATATACACGCAAGTAAAAGCAATCATACACATCAGCTGTATCGTCTAGTCAAAATCTAGAAATTCACAGAATTTACCAAACATGCCAACCCAAGTTGGCACCTAAGTTTCGACTGTACAAGGATTTTAATGTGAGAACAGAAACATATACTTGTTTCTCCAACTGCTTCTCGATGAACTTTTTCGAGTGAGCCGTAACTTCGTCCTGTCTTGTTGCATAATATCCGGACATGAAACATTTTCTTCAATACAATTGCCTTAGTCAAAATGTCATATAAGTACTTGTCACAAGAGTTAAAGAAGAATAGGCAGTACCAACTGCATTAGATAAAACATATTTATACATGTTTGAATATAAAATAAGCTCCTAGTCACACTCCTAGTTTTACGACAACATATGATGGGGTGGAATTGGAGTTTGCAAAATTAGACACCAAATTTTCTTAAGAATAGAGTTAAAGAGTTACTTGAGTTTTAATTTTAAGGAAGTATAGAGGTGTTTTTGTTTTTTTTGCAAATGTACCGAATGAGCTCACCGTGCATCCGCCATGTGTCATCCTGTCCCTTCCTTTTCCATCCAACGTCCGTGGACGGGTCTTAGTTGGACTGATCTAACAAAAAATTTTTTTTTGACTAACCCAAGAGCGAGAGCTTCGTCAGTTCAGCCCCTCCCCGACGCGATAAGAGAAATGCTGCCATGGCGATGACGGCCTCCTCCGCCGCCACCGCCTCTCAGCTTCTCCACGCCTTTCCATGCCCCGCATCACCCCGCGCTGCAATACTTCCCCATCGCCCTTTTCCTGCTCTTCCGCCGACGCCGTTCTCAGTTAGCTCCCGGCCCCCGGTGTGCGCACTCTCCCGCGGCGGCGACGCCTTCTGGGAGGAGCCGGACGACGGCTCCGGGAGCGATTACGAGTACGAGGGCAAGCAAGCGACCATACAACGAAGCTCCCCTTTCCCTTCCCCCTTCCCGTCCTCTAGGCGCGCTCCCGCGCGGCAGCAAGACCGTGAAGAGCAGGAGCTCCGAAGAGGTACCCGTATCGATTGCGACTCCTACTCTCCGGTGCAGATTCACTCTTTCAGCATTTCTCGATGCGCTTCAGTTCTTACACTCTGCACTCACGAATGATTGTGCTGTTTATGCTTCTCAATTCTCATTTCAGTACCTGGCGGCACTGTTCTTGAAATGTAAACCTTATTTTGTTGTTGCAGAAATCGAGCTTCTCTTAACGCCGGAAGAAGAGGCTATATTGGATCAGAACGAGACCGCCGAATACACCAAAATATCATCAGTTTAGTGTGATTCACTGTCTTGCCCTTTTGAGTACCCCATATTTGATAAAACAAAATTATGTATGATGCATTTCGTATTTTTTTCATGTCAACTGAGTAGAGACTAGTGAGTAGTAGAAATGTGCCAAATGTCGGATTCTATAACTTCTGAAAATGCATTGCTTGGTGCAGCCGAAGTGGCATCCACTTCATACCTATGCGTTAGCGCTGCAGATACCTCTCATGGACAAGCTGCTGGACACTGGTGTTGATATCAATTTAGTCGATAAAGTAGGTTCCTGATTTATTCTTTGTGACGCCTGTCCAAAAATCTCCTCATGTAGGAAAGTGATGCTTATGTTGGGAGTTTTGCTGATACAGGAGGGCTTCACCCCTCTTCACAAGGCGATAATAGGAAAAAGGAGGCTGTCATTAGCCATCTACTAAGAAAAGGAGCAAATCCTCATCTCAGGGACAGGGTAAACGGCACTATCTTTTGTGATTTATATTTCTACAGTCCATAAGCAAGTGGAAGGTACCAACTACTTTTGAAAGTGGCATTAGCACTTTTCAGATTGATTTGGTTCCTCACAAGCAACAGTTCAGTTGTCATTTTAGGTTTAAGATTGTTCCTGGATGTTGGCCGTAAAAAATTAGTCTGCCCTATTTGCAGGATGGAGCCACACCATTGCATTACGCAGTTCAAGTTGGTGCCCTGCAAACTGTGAAGCTACTGATTAAGTACAAGGTGGATGTTAACGTTGCTGATGTTGTAAGTTCAAAGGGCAAATTTCTTTTATCATCCTAGTCAATCTGAGACTGTGAGGTATTTCTCATATGTTCCTTTCATGCAGGATGGCTGGACTCCACTGCATGTAGCAGTACAAAGTAGAAACAGGGATATAGCAAAGATATTGCTTGTCAATGGGGCTGATCAGACAAGAAGAACCAATGTATGTCCCTTTTGGTTTAATGTTTTTTAACCTATGATCATTGCTTCTTATGCGCTCAGATTGTGTACAGTTGCATTCCATCGTATGGTTCTTCACAAAATTTCGCCGGTTGCCTTCATAAATGTTGATATCCACTGCACAACTTCTTGAGTGTTGACGTTCTAGACCGTTTTTCCTTTCGATTCACGTTTTGTTCTGAACTCTGAACTCATAATTTGATGTCGACTAGATGGATTAATGGTTTATGTTACCTAAATATGGTTTATGTTAACTAAATACAGAAGATGATGTCTGTGAACTCATGAGCTGTTTCGGTTTCTATTTACACAACACAATACAGGGTGGAAGGACTCCATTGGACCTGAGCTTATGTTTCGGGAGGGATTTCAACTCGTATGATCTGGCAAAGCTTCTCAAACTTGTTCCAGCAAACAGAGCTGTGTGAGGTTTTCTTCTGACGGAAATTCGAGACAAAAAAAGATCAAACGGTGGTAGGTTCGCGCCTGTGTCTCATGGCGAGTCATCAGATTGTTCGCTGGCTGATTGGTTGTTCTTTTCCATCTAGAATCTTGGACAGATTATGTAGATTGAACCAGAAACATGTAACTGCGCAAGGACGAAATCTGTGCTAGATGAAATTCTCCCTATTTGTGGACTCCAGGCAACTTGGCAGATCTGCTCTGCAATTGCTTTCATCGACATGCTGTGTAGTTTGTAAATTAAGCATTGGGATAAGCAGTGCACATCATACATGACTTCAATCTGCTTGAGTAGGGTATCTCATTTTGGTGATACGGCTGTAATTGCATAAAGCTGGCCTCAGTTGTAATAGGATTAGCAACATTCAGAGACGAGCTGGAGTTACCATTTACTACAGAACTGCAATTTTACAAAGCTGTGTATGAATTTTGTTCAGATTTTATAGATTTCAGAGACAGGGAGTTGGAGTTACCATTTACTACAGAACTGCAATTTTACCAAGCTATGCATGTATTTTGATCATATGTTAAGATAGTTCTTCATCTGTATTGGATATTTTTATACTGTAAAAAACATCTTATACAAAAGGAGCCTCCTTCTGTTAGACGCAGGAGGCACCTTACAATTTCATCTAATACTTAACACATTTGCATAAATATGAACATTAACAAAATGCACTTGGTATCAAACTTTTTAAAAGGAAATGATGCATGCAAGTACCTACATCATGGGAACTCGTAGCAATTTTCCAGAAAAAGATTAGTAGAGCCAAACATTTAGGACAACAGAACTACGATAAGTCTACTGCATCGTGAAATCCTGCTACACAAATGTATAGAAATGTCACAAATCCAGTCTAGCATAGTGCGCTATTGTTAAGAGCTAGTAGCTTCCGGTTTTTCTTGTTCCTCTTGTAAGGAGATGCGCCTGAAGATGGCCTGGAAAGTTTGCCCTCCGTTCCTCGCCACCTTCTGGCCTTCTTCGGTGGCAGTAGACAGCAACTTGACAACAGGATCCACTTCTATCTCGTCCTCCGGAACAGCTTCAAAGAGTGGGTGTTTCTCCAGACAGGACCGCATCCATACGCCGAGCTCCTCCACGTCGGTAATAGTGTATATGATTCCTCCGACTTCCATCACAAAAGCGTACTCATCGAGCAACTGCATGCTAATCACCCTCCTCCGGTGGTTCTTCTCCTTGAAGTGGGGATCAGGGAACAGGAAGAACATTTTGGAGAGCTGAGCCTTCCTGAAGTAGTTAGGGATGTATTTCATTGAATTGGTGCGCACAACGGATACGTTGTCATACTGTCCAGGATTTGATGCTCTTAAAGCCAAAACCCTCTCTTTCACATACTCGGTCACCTGTACGGAAATAAGACAAATGAAACAATCAATCAAAAATTGCGCTCTGAAATTTGAACTACTCAACTAGAGTAACCAAATAAGTGGAAAGAGGGAAAGTTCCACTTCTTTGGCCAAGTACAAATCCATGTTCATTATACATCCAGAAACTCAATTGACCATGCTTTGTGTAGTGGAAATCCAAGTCAATTATCAGAAAATAAATCAAATAAACATTGACATATTTGCTGTACTAAAATTCCCTGTGTCACATAACGTGCATTATTTCTTTCTTTTCCGGAACAAGGTGGATAAGCCATATCGTGCACTCTACCGGGGATGCCCTTTTCTACGAACTATGTCCACGACCTTAAGGTTAAGATTGGTAATAATTCTGAGCATGTACTAGTTTTTCACCATTTGTTATACCTACGTAGGGATGGTAATGGGTACTCATTACCCTTTTACCCTGCGGGTAAAAACCCTATTAGGGTAAGGGTATGGGATAAAAAATTACCCATGGGTCGTAAATGGAAAAATATCATGCCCATCGGGTAGAGAGGGTACGGGTATGGGGTCTATAATCCATACCCACGTACCCATGTACCCATATAATATTTGACAAGTGAGTCTAAACTTTCACGCATGGATATATCAGTAGGGTCTATGCATGAGGCTACAATCGTAATTCAAAGATATAGGCAGGGATTGCTCGCTAACCCTCCGCGGATGGCGTACGATCCGGTGACTACCTCACTATACCGATAATTTAGCTATTCCTAATATTATATCTAATCTATCTGATTCACGTGATCACGTCTCGACTCCTGATATAGCAAAACAATGAAATATAACTCTTCTGCATGAGTTATGTGTTGTTTTTACGACCATTATCTGTCCAATTTTACGTGTTTTAAATGCGGGTATTTTTACCCGCGGGTACCCATCTACCCTGTCGGGTGATGGGTATGGGAAAAAGTTGTACCGTTGACGGGTATGGGTAATGGTGACGGGTAAGATCGTGGTCGATGGGTAAGGGTATGGGGTGGCTCCACCCTTACCCATACCCTGCGGGTGCCATCCCTATACCTACGGCTATACCATTTAGGCTAAACTCTACGGGTAGCAAGACAAATTGGAGCAAGCATCGAAATTACCTTGTCCCTAAGCTCCATGCCGATCATGAGCTTGTCCGGGAAGAGCGGCGAGAGCCCGACGAGCAGCCCACCGAACCCGCACCCGACGTCCGCGAAGCGGATCAGGGGCGCCTCCCCGTCGCCGTGCTCGGCCGGGTAATAGCGCGGGTAGTGCTGGGAGAGGTCGAAGTCGTCGGGCGAGATCGGGAACGGGAAGTGCGAGTCGCTGAGGGGGTTGCTGTGCGCGCGCGCCCGGTAGAAGCGCTTCCGCGGGAGCTTCCCCGACTGCCCGCCGTCGCCGCCGCCGTTCGCGGGGTGCGTCCTCGTCATCGGGTTGCGCGCCCGCCTGTTTGGTCTGGGGGAGGCGTTGCAGCGAACAGTTTGTAAGCGGCAGTCCAGGAGAACGTGCAGAGGTGGTATTTGGGAGTCGAGAGGGAAGGGGAAGACGAACCGGAGAGTCGCCGCGAAGACGGGGGCGGAGGAGCTGGGGGAAGCGGCGCCGCGCCGCAGGGTACGCGCGTCCGGCGGCCGGTGCGCGCGGAGCTTGTTTCGGGGCGGCGGACTGCAAAGGTTAGCAGCCGAGCGTTAGGGCTTGGGCGTTGGAGGGAGGGGGAGTGGACAGAGAGGGAGGGATTGGGCCGCGCCGCGCAAGTAGCCTAGTAGGCAGCCGGAAGCGAGAATCCGGGCCATGTTTCTACATAGCAGATTAGCAGTGTTGATTTTCTGGCCCAATACATGTACTTGCCAAAAAAGATTACTATGCAATAAACCTGTCCCCTAAAAAAATGCAATAAACTTGTCACATCCGAGTGAGAATACCAATGCACTACAGGAACATTCATGGACATGAGAAGGAATACATAAGGCCGCTCCATTCACGCAACTCGAAACAAGTCGACGGCCAGATAATGGCTCGATCAATGGATCCTTGTAAGGGATTTAACCCCCTCAACAACTCTCTCGAAACCGAACAATGCGAACTTGCAAGCGACTTATGTTCCGTGTAATTACGTGTGTCTAAACCATTCACTGAAGTGCCGCTCGCGTATGTATGATTCTCACTCAGATGAATCAACAGGTTTAGGTTTCGAGGATGAAGTATAATCTGAACTTGAATACTCAACTGAAATTTTTACTAACAATTATACATTTCAGTTGGCATCTGTTTTTTTTACAGCAGTGAGTTGGCTCTGTAAAGCAAGAGAAGACAAAGAAGAAAAAAGAGGAGAGAGACAGGTCTAATAATCCTGACATTCTGATGGCCCGATCGATGCCGGCCGTTTTCCACTGTTGCTACTAAGGGTTGCTACCCATCCATCTGATGGTCCATCTCCTTTGCAGACCTGCATCAGTAGCACCACACGACCACTCAACATCAAATCATCCATGCAAGCGTGCATGCTTTCGGCCAAAGGTAACAACGCATCAAAAGAGCCCAACTCCCGGCGGGACAGCGACGCCACTTCACGGTACGACCATTGGATCGACGTACTACGTGGCGGGAGTCAGAAAAGGCTGCAATGATGTGGGCGTTACAGCGTATATCAATATATAATACCAAATATTTCACTATGGTTCGAATGATATTGATTTAATATTGTGAATATTAATATATTTTTTCATATAATTGGTTAAACTTTGGAAGCTCTAACTTCAATATAACGTTATATGCATAGCACTATGAAACATGACCGGATTTCTTCTAATCCGTTACGCCACAAGTAGGGATGGAATTAAAACTCGAAACTCGCAAGCTAAACGAGTAGCTCGCAACTTGATTCGGCTTAGATCAAACTCGTTATCAAACGAGTCGCGCCGAGTTCGGGTCAAACCAGTCGAGCTAGCGAGTACTCGTTTAGCTCATTTATAACTTGGTAAAAAGAGTTGCTACCTGACATTCTTATCTATGGGAACAATTGTTCTTGATTATTTTAGTTTATCGAATACAATTTACTTGATGGTGTCATATAGTCATTAACTGTTGTGAGTATAGCATCATATATGCCCAAATAATTAGAAACAAATGTATATACAAACTATGGTATTGCTCGTTGAAAGTTTTACAAGTAGCTCGCGAGTTTTGCGAGTCGAGGGGAGTTTCAGTTCTGAACTTGTTTAAGTTAGTTAAACGAGTTAACACGTTAGTTAAACAAGTTTTAACGAGTCAAGCCGCCCGAATTCCAGGCCTAGCCATAAGCTCATAGGTGAAACAATTGTTTCATTGGCAAGTACACCCCACCCACCCACCCCATGCATGTTCGTTCAGTTGATCAGGTGTGGGGCGCCTGATTAAGGATCTTTAGTTCGCCCTTGTCACCACTAACTCCACCTGCAGAATCTGCAGACACAATATACAAACGCAGTGTTGTTGTGTGCTTCCAGCACACCAAAGCCAGGATATATTCCAGCTCGGCTGCATCATTACAGTCAGCCTCTGATTGCGAATTCGCACTGAGACGAAGCCTAATCATTGGCAGTTCGGCACCAAGAACAATTAGTTGTGCAGGTACAGGTAGTAGTACACCACAACAGAGATCCTCAAATGCTAAATCTCCAAGAAGTAGATGTACTTTGCACAATATACTAGTACATCACACAGCAGCTTGTTCAGCAATTCTATGCGTCCCAGCTCCCAATGCTGAGATGCAGAGGAACCAACCTGAATCTCACTACAATCACCTGAGTTGGACCGGTAACTTCCAGAGTGCTCATCTTCCAGTACTGAGCTGTCGAAAACTTGAACCTAGTAGCTGGCTAGCAAGCAAGCAACTGATGAACATGAACTCTAAAATATAGACCCATTCGTCGGCTACAGACGATCGCATCAGCTGCTGACTTCGGCGATGCTGTGCAGAGAAGGGCGCCACTGGCGGTGCCTAGCATTTTTCGACGAGTTGCTCCGGTGGTGGTTGTCCCTGTTTTGATGCTCCAACTGCAATAGGATGGGCGGCGCCAGAGTAATCAGAACATGGCACTTCGATGTCATGTTGTAATATGATTAAATACCAAATGAGTGACGATTCCCCAAAGTTTTCAGAGAATGTAACTTGTGTTGATTTCTTGTCCATTACTAGTTGTTAGGAATATTTGTGGGCGGCATATATATTCTACATGTATCTGACATTTCAAATGTAGGACGTCAACCTTGCAGGTTTTTTATTTAGGAGGTGGCAGAAAATGTAGCTGCCCATCCCTACCGGCCTTTTCCATGTGGTGTGAGCAAAGCAAGATGGGGCCTAAAGTACAGTTTAATCAGCTTGGTGTGGGAATGATTTGCCCACTATATGTACAAGCAGTTATCATACCATGTTTAGAGTACATTATTCAGGTTATCATTGTATCTTGATGATCAGCTAATATACGATATCGATCTTTAGTAATCAAAATGGTTGGGTGGTTAGGTACTAGTGTGTCATACATAACTCGTACTAACTCTATAAAACTTAGGAGGGTGGCCAACTGAACAAAAAATAACAAGTGCAATGATGTATGGTCAAAGCTACTCCAAGTTAACAGCAAACCGCAGGATCATTAGGGTTAACCAACTACAATGTAATTATTTACTCTTATTTCCCACATCCAAGAAAAACTTTCTGGATACGGAGACTGGATCATTAGGGTTAACTTTTGTGAACTGACATGAAAAAATAAAATTAAGAATCTTCATTTGTTGGAGGATGTTGTTGACACTTGCCATGAGCATGTACAAATGATCGATTCCATACAAGTACTAGTTCAAATTAAAGTTTTACATGCAAAAAAAAGAAGTTCTAATACATGCAAGGTACTAGTGACCATCATGCATAACAGAAGGAGGGGACATGCAGAGCATGGAAATATGAGATCGAGCAGCTGACAACGATGAACAACAAAACAGGGGAGGAATTTATCAGCAGTGGATGGGGTAAGGTTACCTGATCAAGACCCTCGTCCATCAGCGCCTGGTCGTCGCTGGACCTCCCGCCGGCCTGCGTGGATCCTGCTCCCAGCTGCTGCCGCTGCGCCCTCCTGGTCTTCTCCTCCTTCCTGGCCTGCACGGCCTTGGCGACCTCGGCGATGGCGATGAGGCGGTAGGCGTGACCGAGCTGCAGCGTGTCCCGTGGCTTGAGCAGCTTCACCCGCGTCAGCCGCACCGTCCCGCCTCCGCGCCGTCCCCGCTGCTGCTGATGGGGGTGCGGGTGGCTGTCCTCGGCGACGCTGAGGGTGACGATGGCGACGTAGTGGCCCGGGTTGGCGCGCATGACCTCGGCGGCGCTGGTGGCCCAGTAGAGCCGCTCCACCCGCCCGCCCGGGTGCTGCACCACCACCGTCGCCTCCTCAGCCGCCTGGCAGTTCCCCATCCGCTACCACTTCTGTTTCTAGCTATCTGCCTGTGCGCGCTTGTGGATTAAGCACGGGCAGGGGAGATCGACGCGACGGTGGCGGTGGAGGTGAGCAGTGGTGCTTCTGCGATTTATGGGGCGCCGCCGGGTGGGTGGTGGCACTAACGACGGAGGCGACGCTGCATGGTAGCCCCCGCCCACTACTCTGGAGTCTGGACGATGGTTGGGTTTCGCGCGCGGCCGGGTCTCGTCGTCTGCCGCTCTTGGCGTTGGAGCTAAGCGTTTGGCTGGGCAGGGACCGTGTCGTCTCAGCCGCGGTGTTTATACTGCGGCGCGCACGCGCGCCTCGTGGCGTGCTTTCGGAGCAGCGCGGCACAGTTACGCCGCGGCGGTAACGGTGGCACTGTACCAGTACGGCCGCGTTGTCCGAACTGGGATGGATCTGAGTGCTCGTCTGGGCTGCTGTCCTTCGTCGGTCAAAGCATTTTATTTTTCTCACCCGGCTTTTATAAAAAAAAAAATTTACATTTATCACCATAGTTACATTCTCAAGGACATACGACCAGTGGCAATAGTATCGCCGGGGGTGCCAAGATTTTTTTCTTTTCTATTGAGCTTGTGGATTTAACATTTTTTTTCCGATAAACTGATTTTATTGCTTAAAAAGTTTTAAGCATTACACCCAGTCTCTGCATAATTAGGATGCACACAGGCCCGACATGTACCCAAGTCCGAAACAAGTAAAAGTAAAAAGACGAATTACATATCATAATGAGAAATTGTAAAAACGGCTAAGGTGGTGTAGGTCTAATCCGTAGATTATGCTGCCATCCATGTTGGGAGAAGAACTCCCTCGCCGCAGCCTCCAAACACGAAGATACCTCAAAAAACAGGTCGCGGTGCTCCACACGCTGAAGGGCCGACCATGATCGGAGTGTAGTTGTGCACCGGTAGATAATCTGCATAACACAAGCATTTTTATCATTAAAAACTTGTCATTTCTACATAGCCAAAGCGACCAAATTAAGACAATCGCTCCCACCCTAATTAGAAGTTTAAACCTACAATCCACACCATTTAGCCAATTGCCGAAAATATTCGTAACGCTACTTGGGGAAATAAGAAGGTCTATCTGGATGGCTGACCATATAGATCTAGCAAACTCATACTGGAAGAATAAATGTTTAATAGTCTCGTCATGATGACAGAAGACACATTTTTTACTTCCGTGCCAATTGCGTTTGGCAAGGTTATCCTTTGTAAGAATTACCCCCCGACGAAGGTACCACACAAACAACTTAGTTTTAAGCGGTATCTTCATCTTCCATTTTTTCTTATTATTTAACATTTAGCCTGAAATATATGTGGTGTTTCACAAGTTCAGAGTTTTCACCATAAACGTTCATCATTTAGCATTTTTTCAACCTGCTATACACATAGGATTAGTCCAAATACTACTAGGTAAATAATTGTTTTGTATTTTGGAGGGGCTGCCACGGCACCCATGGCACCCCCACTGAATCCATGGCACCCCCTGCATATGACAAGACTCAATATTATACAAGGAAATTTCAAGATGATGTTCAGATATAACAGCCTCTAAAATCATATATATTCTATAATAGACAAAGGGCAAGTTAGAGCTCATTTAACTGCAGGACCGTTAGATTTGCATCGTGGTTCGTGCATCCCGCGAGTTGCAGTTGGGTTGCAATTGACCGAAAAATAGTATACACCCTTAAAAAATATTCACATACAAAAAACATTGTTTAGGTAATACAAAATCATGGGGATGGCATCACCTGAATGAGAATATGGTTTTGTAGTTAGGGCTCCTATGGTCCACTATGGCGCTTAGCTCGCCATGTCGTATTTTTGTCCATGTGACGTATAATTAAGCTGATGAAGCGAACTCTTATCTGAGATAGGGTCTCTAGCTACATGTTATTATACACATAGATCATTAAACTTTCATACTACCATGTTAGAGACTCACACAACCTTAATAATGTAGGGTCTTTCATAATAAATATTTAACATTATCTAAAATGTAATGTAGTGGCGCTTATAAGATTATGTCATCATATAGGAGAGCATGCTAAGAGATTATGCATTCGAATCAACATTAAAAACTCTTGATGGTCATAATTCTCCAAACTCCAAACATGTGCACGCCTCGTCCGTAGGGACAAAACTCCTTCGTAAATGATGCATCTTATGGTATGTACAATGCTGATATCTTAGCAATGTCATGTATGATGATTGCTGAGTTGGAATAGAGAGAAACGGATAAAAATGGGTTCGCTTTTCTTATTTTACATGATATCTTCTCTTATTCACACATATTTTTATCTAATTTCAATCATATCATGTTTTTAAGAGCATGCAAACAATAATTGTTGGAGACAACATTAAGGGATAAATCGCATGACATGGTTATTTCTCTAAAAACGACATGCAATGCAAAAGATAAGACCGTCTTATGAAGCACTATACATGCTCCCAATGCATCTCTACAAAGTGCATAAATATATAAATCCTTTTTTAGGGGAATATTTTGAGAAATACTTTTTTTTGAGTTTTATGAAGCTTTATTACTCAACTATCATGATGTTTACAGGAATATTTAGCCCAACGGGAGGGGTATTAAACCATACATGCCTACCAATATCTAGTGTAGTGGCTAGGAGTGCTAAATTATGAGCCTCCCAATTTGCTTCGCGACGTTCGTGACTGAACACAGTCACACGAAATCTCTCCCTTAGAGCAGCAATCTCCTTCAAAATCATGCAGTGCTCCCCACGGGTAGGTTCCCCATTAATATCCTTGATCACAGTAAGGCAATCAGATGTAATCCGCTCCTGAAGATCTTCAGCTAGCTTCAGAGCTTCCGCACACGCCAATGCTTCCATCATGGATAAGAGGTTCACTCCCAATCAATTTTCGTTTAGAAACAGAAATAAAGATGTGGCCCAAATGGCCCAAATTTCCAACCCATGGGCTTGGCAGTTTCACTATGCGGCTTCAGCGGACTAAACCGATATGGCCCAACAAACCGAGTCCGGGTTGGATCCAGGAGTAGAGTTCCGTGTCGGTTCGAACCGCCGAGGTTTCATATACGGGGATTCGCCGCCGCAGCCTGCTCATCACGTTCTCACGATCGATCCCTCGCAGTTATGGCGGCGGCTATGGAAATCGAGGTCTCGGCGGAGGACGTCGCGTACGAGGAGTACGTCCTACGTGATCCCTTCAGGCTGTCCGGCTGGCTGCGCTACCTATCTTCCCTGCGCGCGGCGCCGCCGGCAAGGCGCGCGGCCATCTACGAGCGCGCGCTACGTGCGCTCCCGGGCTCGTACAAGCTCTGGCACGCCTACCTCACGGAGCTCGCCGACGCGGCGCGCGAGCTGCCGGTCACCCACGCCGTCTACCCCAACCTCAACGCTGCCTTCGAACGAGCGCTCGCCGCCGGCATGTCCCGGATGCCGCGCGTCTGGCACATGTACGTCTCGTCCCTGCTCACCCAGCGCCTCCTCACCCGTGCCCGCCGCGCCCTCGACCGCGCGCTGCGCTCGCTGCCTGTCACGCAGCACCATCGCGTGTGGCCGCTCTTCCTCCGCCTCGCCGCCCTCCCGCGCTGCCCGGCTGAAACCGCCCTCGCCGTCCACCAACGCCACCTCCAGTTCGACCCTGGCCACGCCGAGGATCTCGTCTCCGCCGGCAGATGGCGCGACGCCGCCGAACACCTCGCCGCGGCCATCAACGACGAAGGCTTCGTGTCCGCCAAGGGCACAAGCAAGCGCCAGCTACTTCTTGACCTGTGTGATCTGCTATCCCAACACCCGGAGGAGGTTGCGGGGATGCCGGTGGACGCCATACTCCGCAGCGGCATCCGCCAGTTCCCCGACGAGGCCGGCGTTCTATGGACGTGTCTGGCGAGCCACTACGCGCGGACGGGCCTCCACGGCAAGGCGAGGGACGTTTTGGAGGAGGGCACGACCACGGCGGCGACCGTCAAGGACTTCCACTGTTCCACATGGTGTTCGACGCCTACCTGCACCTCGAGCACGCCATGGCCGCCGCAGAGCTCAACCAAGCGGGCACCGTTGACATCCAGGACTTCTGGCTCACGAACCTAGATGGCACGGACTTGACGATGGCGAGGCTGGAGCGGCTTCTTGAGCGCCGTCCGGAGCTGCTCAACAGCGTCCTGCTGAGGCAGAACCCGCACGACGTGCAGGCGTGGCACGAGCGGGCCAAGATCTTTGTAAAGGATCCCGCGAGACACGCCGCGACCTACGTGCAGGCCGTCAGGACCGTCGATCCGGCAAAGGTCACGGGTAAGAAGCCGCCGCACACGCTCTGGGTGGCGCTGGCCAAGATGTGCGAGGACCGTGGCAGCGTCCAGTGCGCCCGGGACGTCTTCCAGCGGGCCACGCAGGCGAGCTTCACGGCGGCGGATCACCTCGCCGCGGTTTACTGCGAATGGGCACAGATGGAACTGAGGCAGAAGAATCCTGAGAGGGCCATGGACATTATCCGGCAAGCGACCTCGATTGCCGCCGCCGGCGAGCCCGTCCGGATGAAGCTGCACCGGTCTCTGAAGCTGTGGCTCATGTACCTGGATCTGACCAAGACGCACGGATCGCTCGATTCCACCATTGCCGTCTACGACAGGATGTACGATCTGGGCCTTACCACGCCGCTGCTTGTGCTGGACTACGCGTCCCTCCTGGAAGAGCACAAGCGGTTCGACGACGCGTTCCGTGTCTACGAGCGCGGGGTCAGGTCGTTCAGGTACCCGCACGCCGAGGCCATCTGGGAAGCGTACCTGACCAAGTTCGTCCAGAGGCACGGGAGGAACAGGCCGGAGAGGGTGCGGGACATGTTTGAGGGAGCCGTCCTGCAGGCTCCGCCGGAGAGGAAGAAGGCAGCGTACCTCGCGTACGCCAGATTCGAGGAGCAGTTTGGCCTCGCGGGCCGCGCGATGAAGGTGTACGAGGACGCCGTCAGCGCCGTCCCCACCGGTGACAGGCTCGGCGTCTACGAGGTGTACGTCGCGCGGGCTGCGGAGCTCTACGGTGTTCTAAAGGTGAGGGAGGTGTACTACCAGGCGATCCGCGGCGATGGCCTCCCGGACGGGGACGCGAGGACGATGTGTGTCCGGTTCGCCGACCTCGAGGTGGGGCTGGGAGAAGTCGCGCGAGCTCGGGCGCTCTACGTTTATGCGGCGAGCTTCACGGATCCTGAGGCGAACCATGACTTTTGGAAGCGCTGGAACGACTTCGAGGTACGCCACGGCGACGAGTGTACTTTCAGGGAGATGCTTCGTGTGAGAAGAAGCATGGCTGTTGCTGGAGACAGGGCGCGGTGTGTGATTGGTGCCGGAGGCGACGTGCCGGAGATGGATGGCTACCGGGCTGCACCGAAGAGGATGCTGCGTGGCTGCGGCGCCGGCCGACAACTCGACGGCCAGAACATCGCTCAGCAATGCAAGAGGACACGTCTGGTGTAAAATTAATGTATACACAAACAGTACAGTAAAACATTACACAATCAGATTCCGGAAAACTAATTGTCAACTTGCGATTGAAATGTATGTTTCCCCATTGTGTTTCCAGAGTTTTGCGAGAAACAATACTAGAAAAAAATTAGATTTTTTTAAAAGTATATTAATATCGCGGAGATACCAATTACATCCAGCCTAGCTCAATAACCTAATGGCATTGGCATTACGGATGCACACATCCAAAAAAGAGAAGAAGAAACTAAAAAAGAAAAGTCCCGCTATAGAGTTGCAACCCTTACAGCAGCACAATCACCACCAAGACAACATATCTGATGTCCAAGTTCTCCAAGAGTAACGCCTTCAAGAAGAAAATAGTGCACAATCGTAGATCTTAGGTTTTCATCCTGGAGATAAAAATCCAGCAGTCCCTATATAAAGAGAGGAGGGCAGCAACTACCCCCTTCCCCTCACACCACATTGTACCAGCTGGACGGCGGAGCGCTGCAGGAGTAAGGATGACGTACATGTCGATACTTATGGAGGGATCACGCTTTCGATTCTAGGAACGGGGAGAACATCTTCCCCGTCATCTTCCCCTCTAGGATGGATGCACCTAGCCGCAGAGATTCGCAACAGGCTTCACCGACAATTTAGTTCCGCTACCAGTTGTTAGTATAATTTAGATCTAACCTTTTATTTGTATCTTCAGAGATAGATCTTGGGTGGTTTGTGTAGGCCGTTTTTTTTGTTTTCCATGCACGTACCCGACCCGTGAGGTGGGACGGTGCGTTCGCTTCATGGTCCGGCTGGCCTCGCGTCTAGACTTCTAGAAGCTCCCCGGAAAGTTATGAGTTATGGTATTTTTTCCCGAAATTATTGGCCTCCGTAAATATGTATTTTCTACAATGCAATAAACATGTAGAAACAAGAACTCACTTCTGGGTTAATATGTTAGTTCAATAAAATGATGTAAAATAATATAAAATTATAATTAATTCATATAAAACATTCTGGCACAAGAGCCTCAGGTGCATCAAGGTTCTTTTGTTTTGACTCACGTGTATCACTTCTCTGCACCGACATGGTTGGGAAATGTAGAGGATTCGTCGAAATTTAGTTGTTGTGTGTACCTCGCTTCATAGGTTGTTTTGAGAGACAATGTCGGCGATGGATGCACACTTAAAATAAATTCTTGAGCACATGTTGTGAAAGAAAAAAATGATTATAACACAATCTAACGTCTACTGGAAACCAGATAATAATGTTTCCAGCGAGGTCGCTGAGTCTTCAATTCTCTTATGTGAAAGTTCTTTCATGAGAAAAAGAAAATCCGATATATTAAATTACGGTGGTGGCCGGAAGAAATTATGCTTGTAAGGTTGGTATCACGGGAAATCACAGGCTTGACATAAGAAGGAAACCACAAAACATGGTGAGAGTGCCATCTGTTGAACCCAAAATCGTTTAAGAAAACCGAGTGAGTGTCAGTTCCGGATAGAAAAACATTGTGTTCCCCTCATCTTTTGATATATTAATACTAAATCTAAAAACATTCCCTCACCTAGCTCTCTTCCATCTCCTTGTCCCTCCCAATGCTTTGCTCCTTCGCGCCACCAACATTGCTCGCGCACGCGGCCAAGGGCACCAATTTACCGCATACCACCCACCACCACCCCGCTCCCCAAGAAGCAATTGCTCACCTGTGACATCGACGCCACTACCTAAGAAGAAATTATAGTAATGTGAAGTGAATTCCATAACTAAATTGTGGCTAGTATTTCCATCCTGCATCAACCCTCCCGCAAATTCTCCAAAAAATCACAAGGTTGAACTGGAAGCTCAGTGAGACCTAGTATATTTTCTCATCAAGCTACACCTATGTTAGGGGGTTCACATGGTGGCATGCATCTTGATTTCTCGCCACTTCTTCCTCTAACAATCCTTTAGATATGGTAGCTTGATCTTACTACAATAAAAGTTGCTCATTGCTCCATGACTGATGAGCATGTGCTTCTTAAGACAACATGAAGCGATAAATTTAAACAGTCCATGAAATGGTTGTTGCACCAAATTGTAATCCTCCTCTAGAGAGCAATGTAATTATCATACCATTCATGATATGGTTGTCATGCCAAATGGTACTGCCTTCCCATTAATTATCATATAAAAGAAGATAACAAGTGGGGTAAGAATCTTCACAAACAAGGCATCTAACACTGCGTTAGAGGCAGAGAAATGGGCGTAGAGCCGAGTCCAGCTATATCGCATATATGCCACACCATACACACAAACCACTGCCTAGGGTTAGGAAACATCCGGATTTGCCACGGTGGCTTGAGACAGAACATTGACACAAACAAAGTGCGTGGCACAGCTTGTGGGCTCCGTATATTTGCATTTTTTCTTCAAATGGCATGAGTGACATCAAGAGTTGAGGATGTCGGCGGCCGGCAGATATCTTGCACGTCGGGCTCGTGTCGTGGGACTAGATGGTCTTGCCAACCGCACCTTAAGATGGAACCACAAAACATGGTCATCCCTGCCGAGTGAGTGATAGTGCCCAAATAGGAAAAACATTAGGCTCTCCTTGTCTTTCATAAAATGCAAGGTTACAGTGAAGCTCGATGATACCTATTATCCTTTGCTTCGAGCATATAAATTGCATGTTCAAGAAAGGGTCGACACCTATGTCCATATTTCGAAGATGATGATCTATGTATGTGACAATTACAAGTTCCATGTAATCTAGACGTGCGGTGACTAGATGGCTACAAATAGAAATACAACACGTCGAGCATATGTTGTGGCAGTTCGTGAGATCATTCTAACCCGCGCCAAGGCACGAGTAAAAAACGCGTTGAGAGGGGAAAATTCCATTAGACCTAGTCTATTTGCTCATCAAGCTACACTGATCTTATGAGGGGGTTTCATGTGGTTGCACGCATCTTAATTTCTTGCTACTTTTTCATCAAGCAAAATCTTGATTTGAAATAATTTATATCCTAAGCTACACAAAAATGACAAATGTGTGATCTAAATATAGACACATGCAAACCTCCAAATATACAAGATATTCATTTTCGTGTAAATTAGAATATAAATATTTGAAATTGAGGATTTGGAAGCTTGTGGGTTACATCATTGGCAACATGCATGTTTTTTACCAGATTTTCAAAAACTTAGAAAAATTACTTTTGATTTTTTTTTAATAGAGAGAGCACGGAAATTCAGGAGCCAACATAACTTCCCGTGTACCCTCTAACAATCCTACCGATATATGGTGGCTTGATCTTATATAAGAGAGCTACTATAAGAGGTACTCATTACTACACGGTTGATGCCCATGTGCTCCTTTAAGACAACATTGAAATGATAAATCATCAAAGTTTCTTTTGATAATACCTCAAGTGGGGCTTGCCCATTTCGAAAAAAAGGTGTAGCACATTTTCTTTTGTTTGAGTCACGTGCGCGATGCCGACATGGTAGAGCAATGTAAGAGGATTCGTCAAAGTTTAGAAGTTTTCTGTAGCTCGCTTGATAGATTGTAATGATAGACAATTTTGACGATGGATGCACGTTTAGATTCTTAAGCACATGTTGTGAAAGAAAAATGATTATAGTACAATCTAACGTTGTACTTGAACCTAGATAATCGTGTTTCCAGCAAGCTCGCTAAGTTTTCAATTCTTTTCAACGGAAGTTCTTTCAGAAGAAATGGAAAAGCCGGTAGATTAAATTACATCGGCAACCGGCAGAAATCCTGCATGTCGGGTTGGTATCGTGGGACTTCACAGGCTTGACATAAGAATGAACCACAAGACACGGTGAGCATGCCATCTGTTGAACACAAATTCGTTTAAGAAAGCCGAGTGAGTGACAATTCAAGAATAGGAAAACCGTGTGTTCCCTCTTATATTCGATAAAAAATAATAATAAACAAAAACAAAACATTTCCTCGCCTCGCGTGGCTGCATCTTTTTGTCCCTTCTCGATCCCCTTCTTGACTCATGCCTCGCTCCTTCGTGCCATTGCCACAGTTTTCCTTTTCCGAGCACCACCAACACAGCTCACACGTGCTACCCAACAAACAACTGCTCACCTACGCCATTCTCCCTCCCGCGCCCCCTCCACTACCTACACTTCAATCCCTTGGCCGCCCCCGAGTATGTCGTCCTGGTTCGAGAGGAGGCGGCCAATGTTGCTTGTGTCAATAATTAGTGTGCAATCAAATACTTTGCTACGAGAGGAAAAATCAATAATCTAATGTTCATGTGAAAACCAGATTTTTGTTTCTTCTAGCAAATTGACTTTACAACTCTTCTGTCAAAAGATGTTTCATAGGAAATAACAATATTGTGAAGTGAATTCCATAACTAAATCATGGGCAATATTTCCACGCTGCATCGAACCTCACTCATATTTCTCCAAATAATCACAAGGTTGAAGTGGAAGCTCGGTGAGACCTAGTCTATTTTCTCATCAAGCTACACGTATCTTAAGAGGTTTCACGTGGTTGCGCGTATATTGACTTATCGCTACTTCTTCCTCTAACAATACTATACATATGGTAACCTGATCTTAGCTATGATAAAAGCTGCTCATCGCTCCACGGTAGATGCCCATGTGCTTCTTAAGACAACACTGAAGCGATAAATTTAAACAATCCCTGAAATGGTTGTTGCACCAAATAGAAGTCCTACTCGAGAGAGCAATGAAGTTATAAAAGCATTAATTACATGGTTGTTGTGCCAAATGGTAGTGCCGTCCTATTACTTCTCCTATAAAAGAAGAGATGAAGCGGACTAGGACTCTTCACAAACAAAGCATCTAAGAGCTTCTCCACTCGCCGCCCTCCCCCCCCCCCCCCCCCCCCCCCCCCCCCCCCCCCCCAAAGGCCTTTGGGGCGCGCCGAGCCAAAAACGGTTTCCACTCGCGCCCCCAAAAGGCCGATTTCGTCCGGGCGCGCCTCAAATTTCGTCCGACGCTATCGGCCTAACCCCTTCTCTGGGGGCCGTGGTGGTAGAGCCGGACGAAATGAAACGCGCCGCGGGGCCAGCCGATCAGCGTCACGGTGCCTCAAATTAATTCATCGCCGTCGGCCCCGCAGTTCTTTTGCCCACCTCGCTGCGCCGCCATCTGTGTCGCCGCTCCCACCCCGGCTCCGACCGGCGGTGAAGCTCGCCGGACTGAGAAAACCACCCCATGCCCGACTCTCCTCCGTCCTCCTCCGCCCGACCGCCGCTTCGGAGCTCGCCGCAGCGCCTAGAAATTCGCCGGCGACCTAGAAATCCTGACCGCGGATCTTTATTTTTTGATGTTAGAATAGATTTGGGGCGTCTGTTTGCGGGCGGCGAGTGGAAAGAGGGCGCACCCAAAGGCGCTCTTTGGTCCAGACGCCCCCCCAAAGCGCCCGCGTCGGCTCAAATCTGGACACGATTTGGGGGACACGAGTGGAGATGCTCTAACGCCATGTCCGGACGAGAGAAAGGGCGTAGAGCCAAGTCGCAGCTATATAACATATATGCCACACCGTGCACACAATAACCACTTCAAAGGATTAGGAAACATCAGGATATCTGGCGCCAACCTTGGACACAACATTGACACAAGCAATGTGCTTTGTTTTGCTAGTGGGCTGTGTGGATCTACATTTTTCTTCAAAGGGTATAAGATACTCATAGTGGGGAACAATTTATACTATTATCATGCATATCATACCAATCTATGTTAGTACCTTGAGAGCCGGCGGTAAAAAAATGTGTGGTATCATATAAAATTTCATCTATTATATGTTGTATATTTATTCTGTTTTAGTATGCTTATGTTACGGCATTACATCATGACACCACTACCACATCTCTCCATTAAATCTTGTGCCACACACCAGGTCATCAAAAGATCCCAGCTCCGCCTCATCCATACCCTCCTTTGTTACCTCTCCTACAAGATGTGATAGAAGTTGTCCATCAACCGTGGCATTCGCATCATCATCATCATCAATGGGTGAGGTAACGGGCCTACTCGAAACACCAGGTGTAACCTTAAGACGGTCATACTCAACGTGTTTTAGAACATTAGCCGAAATCACAATTTCTTTTTCATTCCTTCCTAAACTAACGCCTACACTAGTCAATCTAGATGATAATTTAGACATTGAAAAGAACAGAAACAACTTTTGTGATGGAGACGTACCAGTGGGAGGAGTGGAAAACATCGCCTCTTTGCATTGCTTCGCCTTAGCCAACGACTCCTCGTCCGTCGCCGACGCTCCATCCGCACCAGTCAGGTGACGTCCGCTACACCTAGGTGTAACCTTGGGCGGCGAACATCCCCCACCCGGCGAGAACACCATGGGAGAGGGCAACAAGATTTTCCAAGTACTATTCTGGACCGCCTTTCAGGTGGAGTGGATTTTACTTGGCATTTTTGTCCCCCTCGCGGTAGATCGGGTGGCATGTTGCTCGGCATTAATTCAGATACCATGGATTTGTTGGCTGTTTTGGATGGTGAGTTTCATATTAAATTTCACATCCGAAACAAGGCTGATAAATTTATATGGAGTCTGGTTGCTGTGTATGGTGCTGCCCAGAGAGTATAAGGCTGCCTTTCTTTGTGAGTTGGTTAACCTAGCTAAGGATAACCCATATCCTATTATCAAAGGTGGGGATTTCAATATGCTTAGGTTCTGACACGAGAAAAGCAAGGGTAGGTTTAATATCATTGGCCCATCTTGTTCAATGCTGTCATTGATAGCTTGTCCTTGAGAGAGGTTCATATGACGGGGAGGCAGTTCACTTGGGCAAACAGTCTCCCGAGCCGATATACGAGAAGTTGGACCGTGTTCTGATGGACTCCCGATGGGAGGATAAATATCCATTGGTAATGGTACGTGCTCTAGAGCGTATTGAGGCCTTCTCAGACTATGCCCCCATACTTTTGTCCACTGGGGCGTCGACATCTCCCTCTAAGCCTCAATTCAAGTTCGAACTTGGATGGCTGCTGCGGGATGATTTTGATGTTCTGGTTTAAAAGTTATGGTCGCAACCAGTTGTGGGCAACACCGCCATCCAACGGTGGAATAATAAGATGCGCAATTTGCGTAAATTCATTCGTGGGTGGGCTAGGCACACAACTGAGATGCTCAAAAAAGAAAAAGAGTGCTTGTGCTCCATTATTGATGAGCTCAATAAACTCGCAGAATTACATGTTCTATCAGCGCAAGAGATTGAACTTAAAAGTCAATCGAATGTGCAGGTGGGACGTATTTTGTGGGAAGAAGAGCTTAAATGGTACCAAAGATCTAAGCCTCAATTTATTCTGCAAGTGGATTCGAATACGATGTACTTCCATAATGTTGCTAATGGCAGACATAGGAAGAAACGTATTCATTCTCTTAATCAGGATGAGGGCTTGATCGAAGGTCAGGAACAGCTCAAGGAATATATCATGAATTACTATAAAGGTTTGTTCGGGGCTCCTGAGGAAGGAAACTTTACTCTTGATGAGTCTCGAATAGATGATATTACCCAAGTAACTCCTGAGGAAAACAACTTTCTTATTGCACCTTTCTCTGAAGAGGAGATAAGTAAAGCGGTTTTCCAAATGGAGCATAATAAGGCGCCCTGACCTGATGGTTTTCCTGCTGAGTTTACCATCATTTCTGGGATACTATCAAACCTGATTTGCTTCAGTTATTTGGTTGTTTGCATGCCGGACAACTGGAGTTGTTTCGCCTTAATTTTGGGGAAATCGTTTTGTTACCAAAGATTCAGGAGGCCGAGAGGATAAAACAGTATCGACCTATATGTCGCTTGAATGTTAGTTTCAAATTCTTTACAATAGTGGCGACCATTAGGTTAAATTTTGTGGCTGATCATGTGGTTAAATCTACCCAAACGGCTTTTATGCAAGGGAGGAATATACCAGACGGGGTCGTCGTTCTGCACGAGACCGCCCATGAGATGCACACAAAAAAACTAAATGGGGTAATATTCGAAATTTACTTTGAAAAGGCTTATGATAAGCTCAGGTGGCCGTTCCTCCAACAGACTCGGAGAATGAAAGGTTTCTCGGACGAGTGGTGCGCGTTGATCCATAAATTTGTTTCTGGGGTAGTGTGGCGATAAAAGTCAATGAGGACGTCGGCCACTACTTCCAAACAAAAAAGGGATTAAGTCAAGGTGATCCTCTGTCGCCTATACTCTTCAATATAGTGGCTGATATGTTGTCGATCATGATTGAACGGGCAAAGGAAGATGGCCAAATTGAAGGGTAGTTCCACATCTTGTCGATGGGAGACTATCTATTCTTCAATATGCGGACGATACAATTCTCTTTATGGAACATGACCTACATAAAGCAGCGAATCTAAAATTAATATTATCAGCATTCGAGCAATTATCGGGGTTGAAGTTTAATTTGTACAAGACTGAATTGTTTTACTTCGATGATGCACAGGACGTGGCTGCTCAATATGCCAAAATATTTGGCTGTGGGCAAGGTCAATTTCCAATAATGTATTTGGGTATACCAATACATTATAGGAAATTGACTAACGCGGAATGGAGACATGTCGAGGAGCATCTTCAAGTAAGGCAGTCTAGCTGGAAAGGAAAGTTACTATCTCTTGGCAGGAGGCTGGTTCTCATTAATTCAGTGCTAACAAACATGGTACTGTATATTATTTCCTTCTTCCAGTTACCAAAAGGGGTCTTACATAGATTGGATTACTTCAGATCAAGATTCTTTTGGCAAGGCGATGGTGAAAAAAAGAAATATCGACTAGCTAAATGGAATGTTGTCTGCCGACCAAAATACCTGGGAGGGCTGGGTATTCATGATTTGCATGTCAAGAATTCAGCTCTCCTCGGCAAGTGGCTTTTTAAGTTGCTTACCGAAGATGGGGTTTGGCAAACGCCCCTTAAAAGAAAATACATTGGCACGAAGGCGGTATCACAGGTATATTGGAAACCTGGTGACTCCCACTTTTGGGCCGGTCTGATGGCGACAAAGAAACATTTCTTTCGCTTCGGAGAATTTAATATTAAGGATGGATCGGAGATTAGATTTTGGGAGGACAAATGGTAAGGTAATACCACCCTCCGGGATCAGTACCTGGCTCTATACAATATTGTTCGTCACAAAGGGATACCATAGTCACGTTCATGCTGTCTTTACCACCCAATGTGACGTTCAGACGAGATCTAATCGGGCCGAGACTAACGTCTTATAACGCCTTGTTGGCACGGTTGACTTCAGTCCAACTTACACAAGATTCTGATGAGTTTCGTTGGAATTAATGTGGGAATGGAAAATTCTCAGTAGATTCAATGTATAGGACGTTAGTTCATTCTGATATACCAGTCGATGATAATAAAAAAATATGGCAAATGAAGATTCCACTTAAAATAAAAGTGTTTACTTGGTATCTTCGTAGGGGTATCATTTTAACAAAGGATAACCTTGTTAAGCGGAATTGGCATAGAAGTACAAAGTGTGTGTTTTGTCCACAGCAAGAGACAATAAAACACTTATTCTTCGAGTGTAGTTTTAAACGTTCTATTTGGTCATCTATCCCGATAGCTTCTAACTTATATCCACCCAAGTCTGTTCCAAATTTATTTGGCAACTGGCTACATGGGATAGATAAGAAGTTTAGAACTGCTTATAGGGTGGGAGAGATTGCCGTTATTCGGTCGCTTTGGCTGAGTAGAAATGACAAGGTTTTCAATGATAAAGATTTTTCTCGTTTACAGGTACTCTATCGGTGCACAAGTATTCTCCGTTCGTGGTCCACATTATAACGGGCGGGGCATCGAGGCCTCTGTACGGAGGCATGTGCACGATTGGAAGAAGTGGCGAGGGATTTTTTAACCGTCAAGGATGGTCGCGTGATCGCCGGATTGGTCCTCCATAGGCTTTGGTGTTCATCTTTCGCATTGGCATTTTGCTCTTTCTTGGATGTAATTCTTCTAGTGCCACCTTGTTTATTTTTTATTTTGCTAGATTACGGCTATGTGCATTCTTATGCAGAGGCCCGGTGTAATGCTTAAATCTTTTAAGTAATAAAGCCCTTTATCTATAAAAAAAAACTAAACATGATAGTGTGCCATCTGGCCATCTGGCCAAGTGAGTGACAGTTCCCAATAGAGAAACATTACGTTTCCCTCGTTCTTCGGGAAAAGATAATAAAAGAAGAAAAAAAACATTCGCCTCGCTTGCCTGCATCTTCCTCAATCCCCTTCTTGACTCTTGTCTCCTCCGGGCTATTGCCATGGTTGTTTCCCCTTCCTGAGAAGTAGCAGCACGTTTCTCGCGTGCGAGCGTGGTGATTACCCCCAAGAGCAAGGGATCACTAGCACCTCTCAATGTGGAAGTAAGGTATCGATCCGTAGGAGCAAGAAGGAAAAGTTATCTATTCCCTACAACTAAAGTGTCACAAGTTTTAGTTGATTATGCACTAAACAAGTTTGGAGAACAAGGTGGTTGATGGATGGAGTAACCAAGAAAGAATGTAAAAGTGTCCCAATCCTCTTCAATGCAAGAGGACAAGACAAATGGTAGCAAGCAAAAGCTCTCAAAGAGAGAGAAAGCCCAATCCTCTATGCAGCAAGAGGACAAGCTCAAGTGTGAGTTTCTTATAGGAACAATGGACATGGTTCATGGGTTCACTTAATCCTCTCTCTCATCTATGGTGATTATCATGTTATAGATAAAGTACACACAATTGTCATGTTTTAATGGTAGCTTTTATAATGGCTATATGTCCTAAAACACATAGTTGAAAGAAATACTCATTTGTGTTGCTAGGTCACCCTCGTAAGGCTAGCGTGGTTGCTCTCACTCCCACATCATACTCTTTCTTTTTACCCCCAGATAAAGGATGTTGGGCGGTACTGTGTCACTCAATACCTATGCCGTGTCACATCGGCCATCCCGTACCCACATACATCATACTTCAAAGAACAATATCAACAAGTATGACAAGTCATAAAAGCCAACACAACGGTAAATGCATAACAAATCATCTCACACCACAATATTCACCACAAAGGTATTACATAGATGACCGTAATCATGTTTAGCAGCTCATACGGTACTAATTAGTGAAGCTCAAGAGAGAGGAGAGATACAAAAGTTACCACCACAAACCCTAGTCCAGGGGGTGGACTACTCCCCCTTCATCATGGTGATGATGGTGGAGAAGTTCTTGCTGTAGATGTTGATGATGAACACGCCGGAGGGGGGTGGAGCCCTCCGGAGGTGATCCGGCGGCGTTTCCCCCTCCGATCTTCTCCGGCGGCAGCCTTCTGACTCTCTGTTTCGTGGTTCTGTTTCTCTCCGCCGCCTCCTTCAGAGAACGTCGGGGGACCTTTTTTATAGGCGTTTTTAGGTCAAGACGGAGTCGGTGGAGCAAAGATCAACGGCAACGGAGCCTCGAGGGCCAAAGGTGGGCCCACGCGGCCAGGTACTGTGGCCGCGTGGGCCCCCCCTTTTGGCCTCGGCCTCCGTTTGCGCTTCCTTCGCCCACAGGTCTTCTTCCTTCCAAAAAATGACGCCCCTAAATTTGCAGGTGATTTGGACGACGTTTGGGTCCCTGAAACATTAAAATACAAAACTAGGGTTTTCTGCCTGTGCAGGGTTAATTCCATAAAAATAGGAAATCATTAAGATATTTCCAAAATCATGATAAAACATTGATATAACCCTTATATGATGCAAATATGATGAATAAAGTGCAAAGTTCATGTATGCATTTTACATGCATCAACATCCCCAAGCTTAACCCATGCTCGTCCTCGAGTATGAAGGTGATAAAACTAACATGGACTTTGCAATTTAATACTAACAATGGATATCAAAGATGATTACAATTGCTACATAAAGTCAAATGATTCATTCTTCAAAGGAGTAGCAATATGCAAATAGTTTATGAAGTGATATCAAGTATTCAAGACAAGGATGTTCATTGATAGTTCACAAAGTGTAACATAGTAGCAAGTAATATGGACACTTATTTTGCATACATGTGGTCATAGAGTGATGATGAAAATCTGAATATGTAGGTGGACACTTTGGAAAGATGTAAGTGAGTAGAGGTAAAGCATGCATAAGTTTCATCTAACCTCCAAACTCTTCTACTTAAGTTAATGATTGCAATGTGGTAATACTTGGTGTCAAGCTCTCATTCCCCTATCATAGCATCTTGAATGATTATAGTTTAATGTGAAAGCAAATATGAGTAGTGTGCTTGACAAAGTAAAGGTTAGGTGTCTCATGCCCCTTGAATACAAGTACCATGATTACTCAACTTAGGAAACAAAGCAAGTTCAAGTTATATATCATTGTAAGTAATAATAGTATCATCAAGAGCGTCAACTGGGGTACCTCTTGTCCCAGATATGGAACAAGCCCATATCAAAATGACAAGACAAACAAACAAATGAACAACCTCAACACCCTTTTTATTTACCATTGGAATAGCTTTTATTATAAGGTGTATCACAGAGGTTCACCATAGCATGTAAGTAAATTTCCACCATGAATGATGCATGGCTTAGATTAGCGGCCCAGGCGTCTCTCTAACCATTTATACAAACTCATTTAAACTACTCATTTCCACTCATTTCACCATGATAGGCATCCATAAACAAAAGTACATGATATCAACTAAATGAGATGAAGAGCATGTTGAAAGCTTGCATGTGACAGCACATATGGGCTAACTCCCAACCTCGAACATTTATCAAGCCACTAGCATCATAATCTTAATCACAATGGGTCATGTTTTATTATTGCAATGATAGTAAAATGTGCATCAAGTTCGTGAGAGCTATATAACCAACTTTTCCATGCAATCAATAACATAATCATTTTCATTCAGAGGTAAGATAACACAAAACATGTTGAACATACTCGGAATAGCATATAGCTAGTAGGTAGATATGGTGGACTCACTGGAATAACTTTGGTTGAAGGTGTTGGAAACAAGTTTTACTTGTTGGAGTTTTTGGGCTAGCAAAAGGGAGAAAGTTGACCATCTAGATGCATGCATGAGTGTCCATAGAACTAACTAATCCATGTTAAACCAAGTAAAATAACAATCAGCACCAAAACATGAATAAGTGATAGCTCTTAAAAAGAATTTGCAAACTATTACTCATAAACAAGCTCATGAATCATGCAACTATATGTATCATTAAAAATCAACTCAAACATCCCTTTTCCCAATCTTATAAAAGCATCCAACATATTTCAACCCATATTTCCAGTAGCTCTCTCATATATAAATGATAGTGTGGTGGTCTCTCAAACAAATCAAACCAAAAACAAACAAAAGACGCTCCAAGTTTATGCGATAAAGTGTTTCGATCGAAAAACAGAAGTTGGACGTGTGCAAACCGAGAGTGTGTAGGTCCAGCGGGGTTGTCTTCACATCCCCAAGCTTATGGTCTTCACCATCCTTGGATAGCTCTTGGTGCATCTCCTCCAATCCCTGTGAAAAAACTTCAAAACACCGTTTCTCCCATTTCTTTTCTGTGGGGTGCATTAATAGTGATAAACAAATAGGTTCCTTGCTGCATATAATCCTTGAACAAAAATTCATATGAGATGTCCAGAAAGTGTATAATGTTGTATGCCTACTCATAAACTCAATTGGATCAAAAAGATTCAACTTAAAAGCTCAAAGCATGCATCAAACAAAATGGGACAGAATCTGTCCAGAAAAACAGCAGCAGCAAAACGTATTTTTCTACCCTACCAAACTTTCTCGAAAAATTCCGAAAAATTCATGCATACAGAGGATGAAAAGTTGCAACTACAGTTCAAATATGAGCTCATTCGGAGTTACAGAATAAGAATTAAAAATCATACCGTGCACTGACTCGTGCAGGAATAAAATCTCCGAACGCTATAAGCAACTTTTTCAAACCAAAAAGGGTAAAACTTGGCACTTTATTGAAAATTCCAGAACCTAAACTATAAACAAAGTCTCTTGGTACAGCAAGAGGACACAAAGAAAATCACACAAAAAATAACCGGGTTGCCTCCCGCAAAGCGCTTTCTTTATAGCCATATAGCTAGGCTTGATAGTTTTAATGATGCTCACATAGGAATAAGAATTGAAATGCAAAAGAGAGCATCAAGAGAAAAATATGAAACACATTTAAGTCTAACCCACTTCCTATGCATTGGGATCTTGTAAGAAAATAAATCAATAAAGCACAAAGTGACTAGCATAGGAAGGCAAAGCAAGTGCAACTTCAAAATTTTCAACAAAAAGAGAGAAGACTTAATATTTTTGAGATATATGAAATCATGTCTCCCTCTCTCATAAAAACTTTCAGTAGCATCATTGATAAACTCAACAATATAGCTATCACATGAAACATTCTTATCATGATCCATATGCATAAAAGTATCATTACTCTCCACATAAGCATAAACAGTTTCATTAGGAATAGTGGGAGTAAAACATTCATAATAATCATTGTAATCATCATATATAGGAGGCATATCATAATCACAATAAACTTTATACTCAATAGTGGGTGGACTGAAAATATCATATTCATCATCATAAATAGGAGACATAGTATCATCAAACAAGTCAAAGAACCTCCCCAAGCTTAGATGATTGCAAGATAAAGAAACCTCCCCAAGCTTAGTCTAGTGCACACAAGAATAGAAACTTAAGCGCTACGCTCCCCGGCAACGGCGCCAGAAAAGTACTTGATAACCCCCAAGAGCAAGGGATCACTGTAGCACCTCTCAATGTGGAAGTAAGGTATCGATCCGCAGGAGCAAGAAGGAAAAGTTATCTATTCCCTACAACTAAAGTGTCACAAGTTTTAGTTGATTATGCACTAAACAAGTTTAGAACAAGGTGGTTGATGGATGGAAGTAACCAAGCAAGAATGTAAAAGTGTCCCAATCCTCTTCTGCAAGAGGACAAGACAAATGGTAGCAAGCAAAAGCTCTCAAAGAGAGAGAAAGCCCAATCCTCTATGCAGCAAGAGGACAAGCTCAAGTGTGAGTTTCTTATAGGAACAATGGACATGGTTCATGGGTTCACTTAATCCTCTCTCTCATCTACGGTGATTATCATGTTATAGATAAAGTACACACAATTGTCATGTTTTAATGGTAGCTTTTATGGCTATATGTCCTAAAACACATAGTTGAAAGAATACTCATTTGTGTTGCTAGGTCACCCTCGTAAGGCTAGCGTGGTTTCTCTCACTCCCACATCATACTCTTTCTTTTTACCCCCAGATAAAGGATGTTGGGCGGTACTGTGTCACTCAATACCTATGCCGTGTCACATCGGCCATCCCGTACCCACATACATCATACTTCAAAGAACAATATTCAACAAAGTATGACAAGTCATAAAAGCCAACACAACGGTAAATGCATAACAAATCATCTCACACCACAATATTCACCACAAAGGTATTACATAGATGACCGTAATCATGTTTAGCAGCTCATACGGTACTAATTAGTGAAGCTCAAGAGAGAGGAGAGATACAAAGTTACCACCACAAACCCTAGTCCAGGGGGTGGACTACTCCCCCTTCATCATGGTGATGATGGTGGAGAAGTTCTTGCTGTAGATGTTGATGATGAACACGCCGGAGGGGGGTGGAGCCCTCCGGAGGTGACTCCGGCGGCGTTTCCCCCCTCCGATCTTCTCCGGCGGCAGCCTTCTGACTCTCTGTTTCGTGGTTCTGTGTTTCTCCATCGCTCCTTCCAGAGAACGTCGGGGGACCTTTTTTATAGGCGTTTTTAGGTCAAGACGGAGTCGGTGGAGCAAAGATCAACGGCAACGAGCCTCGAGGGCCAGATGGGTGGGCCCACGCGGCCTGGTACTGTGGCCGCGTGGGCCCCCCTCTTTTGGCCCTCGGCCTCCGTTTGATCGCTTCCTTCGCCCACAGGTCTTCTTCCTTCCAAAAAATGACGCCCCTAAATTTGCAGGTGATTTGACGACGTTTGGGTCCCTAAACATTAAAATACAAAACTAGGTTTTTCTGCCTATGCAGGGTTAATTCCATAAAAATAGGAAATCATTAAGATATTTCCAAAATCAAGATAAAACATTGATATAACCCTTATATGATGCAAATATGATTGGAATATGAGTGAATAAAGTGCAAAGTTCATGTATGCATTTTACATGCATCACGTGGCCATGGACAACAATTTCCCGCAGACCACCCACCACCTCACGCTCCACAAGACATAATTGCTCACCTACACCCTCTACACCATCCTAGATCTAGTCTAGGCTAAACTGTATGGGCAGTATTTCCAGGCTGCATCGAACCTCTCGCATATTCTCCAAAAGTAACAGGGTTGAAGTGGAAGCTCAACAAGATCTAATCTATTTTTTCATCGAGATATATCCACCTTATGGGGTTTCACGTGGTCGTGCACATCTTGACCTCTCATTGTTTCTTTCTTTAAAAATCTTATAGACATGGTAATTGATCTTAGCTGCAATAAAATGTGCTCATTGTTATACGGTTGATGCCCATGTGCTCCCATGGTTATTGCAGCAAATGTCACCACTCCTTGAGAATAACAATGAAGCTATCACACAACATCCATGACATGGTTCTTGCACCAAATGGTAGTCCTCCTAGAGAGAGCAATGAAGTAATAAAAGCATTCATGATATGATTGTCGTGCCCAATGGATAGCCTTCCCGCTACTATGTCCCATAAAAGAAGAGACGAAGTAGCGAACAATTCACAAAGAAAGCATCCAACACGAGAGAATGGGGCGTACAAGCAAAGTTGCAGTATATGCCACACCGTGCCCACAAAACAATGCTTAGGATTAGGAAACATCAGGTTTTGCAACGGTGTCCTTGGACTCAACATTGACGCAAGGAATGTGCGTAGTGCTACTAGTGTGCTCCGTGGATCTACATTTTTCTCCAAAGCACTACATTGGAGTGAGCATATCACCTATGCCACACCATGAACACAAAATCATTACGTAGGAATACGAAACATCGGGATCTACGGCGGTGGCCTTGTGCACAACATTGACATGAGTGGTGTGCGTGGTACTGCTCCCATGTTGAGTACACCTACATTTTATCAAAAGGTATAAGTGGCATCACGAGTTACTACCAACAAATTTCCGCTACCTAGGATAAGGCAACATCAAGATTTGCTAGAGTCGTCTTGGACACAAACAAATTGCATGTCTCTACTTGTATGGCTCACTGCATCCTTGGTGACGGATTATGAGATGACAGCATGTGTAGCATGTTATGTGGCGTAAGGCATCCACACCGGGGAAGGGCCATGACAGAGAAAGTCCCCAAATTTTTCGTTATAGATTCCGTAATTATTGTTAGTTAGTTATGGCAGTTAAATCTCTTAGAGATATTTCTTGATTCCCAAGTTAGTTATTTCATAAAGCTTTGTTAGTTCGGCTTTGCCTCCAAGTTTGTAAGCTGGCTATATAATGCTTAGTTGTATCAATCAATAGACAAGGAAGAAAATAGTCTCAATTATCCCTCCCAAAGATTTCTCCCTGCTCTTGTGGTGCGGCAGCCCCCTCTTGGCTCGGCGTCGCACCTCATCTGTCCAGAGCCATCTCGTACCAGCCTTAGGGCTATTATCCTCCCTACCACGTTCATAACAAGCATATGTTATTCAATTTTGATTCACATGCCCCATTCTCCACACCGGCATGGTTGAGCAATATAAGAGGAGTCTTCTAAGTTAAGTTGTTTTCTCTAGCTCTCATAATAGGTTGTTTTGAGAGACAATGTCATTGATGGATGCACAACTAAATTGTTGATCACATGTTGTCAAATAAATAAAATCGATTCTACAATATAACGTGTACTTGAAACCACATAGCCATGATTCTAGCGAGCTGTGTTTTCAATTCTTTTGTGCGGAAGTTCATTTAGGAGGATAGGCAAATCCGGCAGATTAAATTACAACGTGTCGTGGGAGTCGATGGAGTTGGCATAGCCACGAGTATAAGACGGAACCACAGAACACTGAGTTCGTGGGCTCGGCCTACCCCGCAACAAACCGAGGGGGAGGAGGGGGGGGGGGGGGGGGGTCCTAACAGACGTAGTATAATTACTCATCAAGACACAACCATCTTAAGAGGTTTCACATGGTTGCCCACATCTTGACTTCTCACTACTTTCTCCTATAACTTGATCTATAGTTATGGTAGCTTGATGTTAGCAAAAAAAATGTGCTCGTTGCTACATGGTTGATGGCCATGTGCTCCTAGACAACATTGAAGTGATAAATTTAAAACATCCATGTTGTTGCAGCAAAGGGCACTGCTAGCTCCTTGAGATGAGAACGTTGTTTTCAAAAGCATCCATGACATGGCTGTTGCACAAAGTGATAGTCCTCCTCGAGAGAGTAAATCAGTTGTAAAATCATTCATTACATGATTGTCGTGTCAAATGGTACAGTGCGGATTCTGGCTACTAGTTTGCAATAAAAGAAGAGGAGTGGGGCAGCGATAGTTCACAAACGAAGCATGCAACACCATGCCGGAACGAGAGAATGGGGGCGTAGAGCCACTCTGCAGCATATGCCACACAAAATATCGCGTAGGATTAGGAAACATCGGGATCTACGACGACGGCTCTGGATACAACACCGACACAAGGAATGTGCAGTGTTGCGTGTGGCCTCCGTGCACCGACATTTTTGCTCGAGACCACCGTATAGGAGCGAACAGCCACGCTATAAACACAGAGCACTACGTAAAATTAGGAAACATCGGGATCTGTGAGGCGACGGCCTCGTGCACGACATTGACATGAGCAGTGTGGGTATGGCATCACGAGGTGAGGGCGTCGACGGCCGGCACAAATCCCGCACATCAGGCTCGTGTCGATGGAGTTGGCAAAGCCCACAGGACGGAACCACGAAGGAAAAAATCTATTTTAAACCCTGAACTTGTAGAGGTTAGGCGAAATGAACCCTGAACTCCAAATCCCGGTCGTTTGAATCCTGAACTTAGCAATCCCGATCTAAAATGAACCCTAGAGCTGATTGTTACACCGGGAAACAGAAAATCCCGACCGGGAATTTCTGATATCTCATTGGCTGGACGGGCCCACATGTCATTATATCTATCACCAATCAATTTCCCCATCTCTACATCCACGAAACACGGTGAGCGTGCCATCTGCCGAGTGAGTGACACTGCCCCCCTCGTCTCACGACAAAAGGTTAAAAAATATAGTAGAAGGAGAAGAAAAGAAAACATTCCCCTCGCTCGCCTGCATCGTCCTCGATCCCCTTCTTGACTCCTGCCTCCTGCGGGCCGTTGCCATGGTTGTATCCCCTTCCTGAGCTCCGACACAGGCGGCCATGGGAACCAATTTGCCGCAGACCCACCACCTCTCGCTCCGCAAGAAACAATTCGTCACCTACGCCCTCTACGCCCTCCTCCCGCTCGCGCTCCTCCACTACCTGCTCTTCAACCCGCTGGCCGCACCCAATCCGCCGCCGCCGGCCGTCCTGGCGAGGGAGGCGGCGGCGGCGGCGGCGACCGTCGTCACGTCCCAGCACGGGCATGCGCCGGTGAATGCGCGCGAGGACCTGCCTCCCGACCAAGGGGCTGGAACGCCTGGGGAAACGCAAGGTACACTGTTCTGTTTTTCCAAATCGATTTGGCTTAGCGAGTGCTGCAATGTGCTCTCGGAATTTGTCTCTGCGCTGCGTGAATGATTGAGCAAGCCAATTGTGCTTACCCGTGAGTAGATTCAGTTTTGTCTGATTTTTTTCCTCACCATTTTCTCAAGTATTTTCCGTCAAGCAACGTATAAAGCGTTCGTCAGCTCAATAAATAGTGACCATGATGAACTGTCTCGTTGTATTTGGCATGTGATTTCCTGATGTTTCTTATGGACATATTGTGCTGCGTTTTACTTACTGGGAGATCGTTTAGGCAAGAAATGGCATGTTAAATCTTGCATCTCTGTGTTGAACCGAGCAGCCGGAGAAGTGTCGGCAACCGCATCAAAGCAGTGCGACTACTCCGACGGCGAGTGGGTGCCGGATGCGCGCCCGCCGCTCTACAACGGGACGAGCTGCGACACGATCAAGGAAGGTCAGAACTGCATGGCGCACGGCCGGCCTGACACCGGGTACCTCCACTGGCGGTGGCGGCCGCGGCGGTGCGACCTCCCGGCCTTCTCCCCGGACGCCTTCCTCCGCTGGCTCCGCAACAGGCACCTGGCCTTCGTCGGCGACTCCCTGGCGCGCAACCAGGGCGAGTCGCTGCTCTGCCTCCTCTCCTCCCGCTCCCGCCCGGACCTCCTGTACCGGGACGGCGAGGAGAACAGGTTCCGGCGGTGGGTCTTCCGCGACCACAACGCCACCGTGTCCATCTTCTGGTCGCCGCTCCTCGTCAAGGTCGCCGAGAAGGCGGAGCGCGCTGGGGTGCGGCACAACAACGTGTTCCTCGACGCGTTCGACGAGCGGTGGATGTCCCAGCTGGGCGCGCTCGATGCGGTCGTCCTGTCCGTCGGGCACTGGTTCCTCATCCCCGGTATTTACCACGACGGCGGTAAGGTCGTGGGCTGCCACGACTGCGCGGACCTGAACCACACCGAGACCGCCTTCTTCGGCGTGTTCAAGAAAGCCGTGCACCGGACGCTCGCCGAGGTGGCCCGGCGGCACGGCGCGGCCGACAAGAAGAAGGTGGTCGCGTTCACCACGTTCTTGCCGGCGCACTTCGAGGGGGCCTGGGACAAGGCCGGCGCGTGCTCTAAGAAGCAGCCGTACAGGGACGGCGAGAAGGAGCTGGGCTACACGGAGACGGAGATGAGGAAGACAGTGGTCGAGGCGGTGGCCATGGCCGCGGCCGACGCCGGCGCCGGCGCCGGCCCGCTGCGGTTCGCGACGCTCGACGTGACGAAGCTGGCCAACCTGCGGCCCGACGGCCACCCCGGGCCGTACATGCGGAACGACCCGTTCGTCGGCGGTGACGGCGCGGGCGCCCGGGTGCAGAACGACTGCGTGCACTGGTGCATGCCCGGCCCGATCGACACCTTCAACGAGATCCTGCTGCAGACCCTCTCGGGGTGACTGAGCGCCATTGTCGAGAGGACATGTCTCTCCGATCAAGGGTTCAGTTGTGATCTAGGAACCGAGAATTTTGGCCAAGTGTGTGCGCATTGACGATTGTTTTGCCTGTCGATCAGATGGTTAGGATAGGGGATAGGTTGTGCGAAATCGGCGCCGTGTTATGGATGAGCAAAGATCCATGGTTCCGTTTTGGGGAGTGGTTTCCTTTGGGACGTCAGAGAGCCTCAACTGCTTCGAGGTTATACAAGGTGTAGTTTCTGACGAATTTGTACCTGTAACTTCGAGAGTGAGATCAGCTATTTAGGATTGTCATCCAGATGGATCTTATTCAGAGAAGACAGTCCGTGTCAGTGTACTGACTAAAATTGAACATGTCTACTTCTTTACCAGGGATACTAGATCATGTTGGCGCGCGTTGCCATGCCCGTCCATTAGACAATATATTGTTAGGAATCGATGAAATATTTGGAAATTAAGATGTTCAGAAGTGTTGAACCACACCCATGACATTGCCAACCCAAATGAAACAGCAACAGGTTCATAGGCCACACAACAATATTTGACACCGGGCAACGGCGGAACCAGGGGTGGCGAGCAGGGGCCACGGCCCCCCCAAGGCATGCTACACCAAGCTAATTTTTATACATAAGCCATGGTTAGAAAGAATTTTTAGAGAAAATCACAGTGATTGGCCCCCCTAATGGATGATTAGCATGTGTGGCCCCCGCTGAGTTTTATTCCTGGTTCCGCCCCTGACACCGGGTACCTCTATTGGCTGTAGTGGTCGCGGCGGTGCCACCTCCCGGCCTTCTCCCGGGACGCCTTCCTCCGCTAGCTCCGCGGCAAGCATCTGGCCTTTGTCGGCGACTCCCTGGCTTGCAACCAGGGTGAGTCGCTGCTCTGCCTTCTCGCCTCGCCCTCTCGTCCCGACCTCGTGTACTGGGACGGCGAGGAGAACAGGTTCCAGCGGTGGGTCTTCCGCGACCACAATGCCACCGTGTCCATCTTCTGGTCGCCGCTCCTCGTGAAGGTCACCAAGAAGGCGGAGCGCCTTGGCGTTCGGCACAACAACATGTTCCTGGACGCGTTCGACGAGCGGTGGATGTCCTTGTTGGAATAAATAAAATCCTCTAGCTTAAGCTTTGGCCACACGAGAAGAAGATTAGCATGGTTAGCTTGATCTTGTTATGCTGCCAGCTTGTTCTTCTACTTCATGTAGTGGGAGTATACCTCTCCATACTTCGGGCTAGGTCTAAAAAAGCCCGTTGTTGAAAATCCAGACCTGAGCCCAGCCTGACCCGGACTGTCGGGTCGCATAAATCGTCCCCGATCCCCAAAAAGCCCGAGAAGGCCTGACCGGTCCGGCGTGACCCTTTTACATGCCCAAGCCTAGCCCGCCTGTTGCGCTTGATTTTCAGGCCCGAGCCGGCCCAGGATGTTTGGGCCTGACTGCGCATAGCCAGGTATAAGTGGGAGTATGTGTGGTCGAGGGAACAGGAACCATCTCTTCAGTGCTCACTGGAGGGTCAGTTAACTAATGGTCAGTTAATTGCTCGAAAGTGACAATATCTGAGCATGCAGAGCTGCGTACTTATTGAGAAAGAAACATAAAATTGTGTGGTTGATGTACGGACAGCATCTAGACATCGGCAAAGCCACTGCGACATTGGTAGTACTCCAGAGAATCGGGGCCGGGTGAGAAAGTCAGAATTCCCGACCTTGAAATCAAAGTGCCAGACAAAGTGGAAGGTGCCTTTCTTTGGGCCGGGAAAGATAAGACCACGGGAGCCAAATGCAAAGTGAATTGGGAAACTGTTTGTCACCCCAAGGAGTACGGGGGCATTGGCATCCTCAACCTCACCAAGTTTGCAAGGACCCTCCGTTTGCGGTGGCCATGCCTTGAGTGGAAGGATAGAAGGAAAATTTGGGTTGGCTCGGGAAACCCTTGTAGCGAGGAGGACATGGACTTATTCTATGCCTCAATGTTGATAACGGTTGGAGAGGGTAACTTGACACCGTTTTGGGAGGCCCCTTGGCTTGATGGCTCCAAGCCGAAATTGATTGCCCCCCTCGTCTATGCGGCCTCAAGATCAAAGAAGTGGACAATCAACAAGGCAATGGAGAACAATGCTTGGGTGGGCAAGATCATTATGACCGAGGACTTCACTTTTGACCACGTCGCACAATTTGTGGACCTTTGGACGAAACTTGACAATATTACTCTCACGGAGGGTGTGGAGGATGAAATCTCTTGGCGGCTAACCTCTAATGGCATCTACTCGGCGGCCTCGGCTTACAAGGCGCAATTCCTTGGATCAACGTTGTCGCCCATGAAGCACCTTGTGTGGAAGTTTTGGGCACCTCCTAAAGTCAAATTTTTCGCTTGGCTTGCCCTCCAAAATCGGCTATGGACGGCCGACCGCCTTGCAAAAAGAGGGTGGCCGAATTGTGGTGTGTGGCCGTTGTGTAAGCAAGCGTCGGAATCGATCTCCCATCTACTTGTTCATTGCCGGTTCACAAGACGCATTTGGGAGCTCATCAAGACTTGGGTCGGGCTCAACAATCTTGACACCTCCCAATGGCCATCCCTATCCCTTCATGAATGGTGGCAACGAATTTTTTGTGGCACTTCAAACCCACGCAAAGGCTTGGCATCCGTCGCGCTTCTTACGGCGTGGGAGATTTGGAACGAACGCAATGCGAGGGTGTTTCGAAACAAGCATGCTCCCTCGATGATCCTTCTCGAGAACATCAAGAGAGAAGCCCGCCTTTGGGTTACCGCGGGAGGGAAATGTTTGAGTGATTTCTTACCGGGAGAGTAGTGACCTTTTATACTATTCTTTTACTTTCTTGTAAAACTCCTTCTTAATTAATTGAATGGGGCAAAGCTTTTGTGCCCCTTTCAAAAAAAAAAAAGGTGCCAGGCCCTCGCCCCAACCGTATTCAGCGTCTCGCCACAGTTTGCAAGGCTGCTAGTCAGCCTGGAGATCCCAAACCCGCGAGTTTTCGAGATAGCCACTTGCATGGGTTTCATTTTCAGTACGTACGTCTCCCCCGTGGCCGAATCCCTGGAGCCATTAATTTTCTAGTCAAATTCTCGATTGAAATTTTCCACAACGGCAAAACCTTTTTTAAAACAAATTGCAAAATGATACCTGCAGCATATGTAGAATTCCCCTAGAAGCAACCTCCCACCGATACGGTCGTGGTGCAAGCAAAAAAGCAGCGACATCAATCATCATGGCGAAGTACCAGCCACTGCATCAGGCCAGCCACAAGCCGTCGTCGACTCACGGCCATGGTGGAGTCAGCCCTGGCCCCAGGACCGTCTTCGCCTGGCTCCTCTTCGCCGTTCTCTGCTTGGCTCTCCTCCACCTCCTCTGCTGGTCCCCATGAGAGAGGGCCATGGTGTCGCCTCTGCTCCAGTACATCACCAGCACCACGTTCCGGCAAGCCGTCGGCGACTGTCGAGAAGAGGGTGTGCTCTGAGTTTTCTTCCTGCGGTCAGCAGGAGGGCTTCTACAGTTTCATGAGCGAGACAGATTTTGAGAAGCACATTCAGCGAGATTGCTTCACTGTGCGCTGCACCATTTCTGTCCTCAAGAAACCGAAATAGAGAAACAATCTACTATGAGCTGCGTAAGATTTAGCTTGGGTTTATGTGATGTATGGATGAATGATGTATCTGCAATTCTGGATGCAGTGGTACTATGAGCCCCGGCTGTCAGTTTCATGAGTGTCATGATTTATCAATTCTGTCTGCTCTATGCGTATGAACTTCGAAGTACTAGCGATGTCCCGTCGGAACGATCTATGCTTGCTGCAGCTCATTAATCGATGCACTTCTATATAAGATATAACAAAAATACTCACTGTAAATGTTAGTACCAAGCAACTGGCATCTAAGGTTTGTGTTGACAACCGAGTTTAGAGACCATATTGCGGTTATAGCGTGAGACGTTGTCAATCGTTTATAAGAATTGATGGAAGCATATATAATCTTAATATGATGATGCAAATATTTAGCATTTTCTTGAAAAGATCGGCGCCTCTTAATATAGGTTTTAGGAGGACTTTAACCGGGGACAGGTGGGATAGATGGCTGCATCTAGTCAACCGGTTAATGGAAATTCAAATTACTGCCGTTACTGATAAGTTTACATGGGGTTTAACTTCATCAGGAAAGTTTACGGTCAAATCAATGTATCTTGATTATCTAAGTGATAATACTAGGTTCCTCCGTAACCATTTATGGAAGATGAAAGTACCACTAAAGATTAAGATTTTTATGTGGTTTATTATGCGTAAAGAGATTTTAACTAAAGATAATCTTGCTAAACGGAATTGGGAGGGTTCAAAAAAATGATGCTTCTGTGATCAAGATGAGACGATTCAGCATTTGTTCATATCATGTCCGCTAGCAAAGATAGTTTGGCGTATTGTGTTTATGGCCTTCAATCTTAAACCCCCGACTAGTATAGATAATTTGTTTGGAAACTGGTTAAGGGGTGTTGATAAAAAAGAGAAAGTGCAAATCCGAGTTGGTGTTTGTGCTTTACTCTGGGCTATTTGGAACATACGCAATGATTGTATCTTTAACAATGCAAAATCATCTTCCTTTATGCAGGTAATACCAATGGCTACTCACTGGATTCGTATGTGGTCCTACCTACAGTCAACGGAAAAGCGAGGCGCTCTGGATATTGGGTGCAACCGGCTGGAATTGGTTGCACGGGATTTGTACAACCGGCTCAGCTGGCGTTTTGATCTTAGGATTTCATGTTGATGCAGTGTCATTTCATGTTGTCCTTATGTTTTAGATGGTTGATACATGTATCAACCCTGTGTGACCCATGATGTAATTCTCTGTAAGACGTGTACTTTAATAAATTCAATAAAAACCGCATGCATCAATCGATGCAGAGGCTGGGAGACCCCTTTTCTAAAAAAAATGTATAAGTCTTTCGCTGAGAGTCTGATGAAATGAACATGGCAGCTCTCCATTATTAAAATAAATAAATTGTGCTGAGTATTTTGGCCTTTATAATATTCGAGGAAGGGCTCCTACAATCTGCACCTCTCCATATGCCGATGACGCGGCTATCTCCGTGACCCGCCAAGAAGATGATATCACATTTTTGGCCAACACCTTGGCACGGTTTGGGGATGCTACCGGGCTCATCACAAATTGTGAGAAAAGCCAAGTTGTTCCTATAAGATGTGAAGATTTAGACCTTGATGTTGTTCTTCAAGCCTTCCCGGCTAAGCATGTGTCCTTCCCCATGACATATCTCAGCCTTCTTTTGTCGGTCACTCGTCTCAAGAGAATCCACTTTCAACACTTGAAGGATTCCGTGTCCAGCAAGCTTGTCCCTTGGGTTGATAAACATGTCACTATGGCCGGCCGCACCACCCTCGTCAAGGCGGTTCTTACAAATGTTGATATCTACTTCATCACGGCCCTTGACGTCCCTTGCGAGGTTCTTGCAAAATTTGATAGTATCCGAAGAGCCTATCTTTAGGCGGCTTGTGAGAAGGTCATGATGGTCAACTGGGAGAGGGTTTGCAAGCCAAAAGAATTGGGAGGGCTCAGGATCCTCAACGTAAAGAACTTTGCCTCCCCTTTGTTTGCGTTGGCTTTGGCATGAGTGGAGTGACGACCCCAAACCGTGGATGGGTCTTGGAAATTTTTGCACCGCAAATGACCATGATCTCTTCGCGGGGGCGCCCAAAGTAACAATTGGAAATGGAGAGAAAGTGCTTTTTTGGGGCTTGTCGTGTCTTCATGGTATGAGACCTAAGGATGTGGTACCTCTGATCTTTGAGCTTGCAAAAAAGAGAAATTGGACGGTTTTGGCCTCCCTTGTGATGCTTGTCTCTTGGGAAATATGGAAGGTGAAAAACGCCCATGCCTTTCGAAACGAGTCGTCAACTATCTCACTGGGACGTAATTATACGTTGAGTAATGTAATGTCACGAGAGTATGCTTTGAATTTAGGTTATGACCGCCGTGGTAAACACTAGGCTTGTAACAAACCTCTGTAAACTCCTCTCTTAATTAATGAAAATGGCACCTTGTTTTAAAAAGAAGAAAAAACTCCGCACATACGTTTTTGCTGTACTGGTCGAGAGAACAAACCATCTATTCGGTGCACACTTGAGGGTCAACTAACTAATGGTCAGTCAATTGACGAAAGTGCCTATATCTCAGCATGCATAGCCGCATGCTTATTGAGAAAGAAACAGAAAATTTTGTGGCTGATGTACGGAGAGCATCTATGCATCGTCAAAGGCTCAAAGCCACTGCGACATTGGTAGTACGACAAAACGAGAATCGGGGCTAATGAGAAAGTCAGAGCTCCCCCGAGTCGAAATCAACTGCTAAGCCCTTTGCCCCAAGCATTTCAGCGTCTCGCCACAGTTTACAACGCTGCTAGTCCGCCTGGAGATCTGCAACCTGGGAGCTTTCGAGAGAGCCACTTGCATGGTTTCAGTAAGTTTCCCGAGTGGCCGAATCCCGAGAGCAATTAAATTTCAGTCAAATTCGCTATTGAAATTGCCAAAGTTGGCGATTTACCCACACGACTCTCATCATCACGTACGAGTATCGATCTACCAAAGTTGCAAATGACCACCATCTTCTGTATACATATATAGGCCTGCAGCATATACAGGATAAGAACTCCCCTAGAAGCGACCTCCCACCGATACGATACGACCGGCCGTGGTGCAAGCTTAAAAATCAACGACATCGATCATGGCGAAGTACCAGCCACTGCATCAGGCCAGCCACAAGCCGTCGTCGACTCACGGGCACGGCGGCGTCAGCCCTGGCCCCAGGACCGTCTTCGCCTGGCTCCTCTTCGCCGTTCTCTGCTTGGCTCTCCTCCACCTCCTCTGCTCCTCCCCACGAGAGAGGGCCATGGTGTCGCCTCTGCTCCAGTACATCACCAGCACCTACAACCAAGGTACTTACGTGTGTGGGGGTGTAGTTGCTTACTGATGAACCTCCTCATGCATTGTCTTATTTGTTGCACCAGTGTCGACATACACCTGCGACTACTCGGAGGGGCAGTGGGTGTGGGCGCTAGGGCACGCCCGGCGGTACAACGGCACGGAGTGCAACGTCAAGAAGAGCGAGAACTGCCTCCGCAACGGGCGCCCCGACACCGGCTACCTAGACTGGCGGTGGCAGCCGTCGGCTGCCGGGTGCCAGCTCCCGGACTTCGACGCCGCCAAGTTTCTCGCCGCCGTCCGCGGCAAGCACGTCGCCTTCGTCGGCGACTCCATGGCGCGGAACCAGGCCGAGTCCCTTGTCTGCCTCCTCAGCACGTCGTCCCCGTACCGCATGGTGTACCAAGAACCGGAGCTGTGGATCCGCAAGTTCTGGCGCTGGGAGTTCCCGTCGCACAACGTGACGGTGTCCGTGTACTGGGCGCCCTTCCTGGTGCGGGCCACGGGCAAGTCCGAGAACTACAGCGCGCCCTACAACTCGGTGTTTCTCGACGAGCTCGCCGAGCGGTGGTCCGCCGACGCCGACACGATGGACATTGTGGTGGTCAGCACCGGCCACTGGTTCTGGAACCCCAGCATCTACTACAACGGCAGCGAGGTGCTCGGGGCGCACCGTCTTCCCGAACTCAACCACACCGAGATCGGAGTCTTCTCGCCGTACCGTGAGGCCATCGGGATGACCATACGGCGCCTCGTCGGCTCTGCCGCCACTCGGGCTGAGCGTCCACGCACGGTGGTGGTGGCCACCTTCTCGCCGCCCCACTTCGAGAAGGCATGGGACGACCCGACGACGTGCGCGAGGAGCATGCCGTACAGGGAGGGAGAGAGGGAGGTGGACGGCATGCACGCGGAGCTTCGAAGCATCGTGAGAGAGGAGACGGCGGCAGCGGCGGCGAGGATTGACGGCAGTGGTGGGGAGACGAGGGTTGAGGTGCTGGACGTGACGAAGCTGGCAACGATGCGTCCGGACGGGCACCCCGGTGTGTACATGAAACGCGACCCGTTCGCGCACGGCGTGCCGGAGAAGGTGTCGAGCGACTGCCTCCACTTTTGCCTGCCCGGGCCGGTGGACACGTTCAACGAGATTCTGCTTCAGCTTCTAACGAAGCGTCGGTGGGAGGCAAGTGCGTGAGTTACATTACATGGCACGCCCGTGCGTATATATGCATGGCTGAGCGTTTACACATCCAGTTCCTACCCTAGCTTGTTTCCTTCAACTTGGAAACTGTCTGCCTGCCGTGCCAAAGTTGCACCCTTTAGTTAATCAGTCCCCTATGGTGTGGACCTAGAAAAAGAGTGACATACCTGATCCTTTTATGTCCAACCGTTTCAATACCAACAGGTCGATACTGATTTTCTTATGAACATAATGGAATTTTGTTTGCAACAGTCATACGTTTTTCGTGCCATGTCTCATGCAATAAACATTTTCTATATGAGTGTGATAGGGTATATTTATTTATACGGTTCTTCTAATTTTAAGTCGGCCGAGAATTTGGTAAATCTTAAGATACAGAGTTCGCGACAGTTGGATTGCATCTTGATTACCACAAGACGCACAGACTAATAAAAAGCGAAGAGAGCTGGACCTCTTTCCCTTTCTCCTTCTACAGTGAAAAGGGGCGACTGTTTGGGCGACCGCGCGTGCACAGGTTCGCCGCCGGCGATTCGTGCGATTCCCCGCCCTCCGGCGGCCGCCTCGGCGGCGGGAGGACGGGGAATCAACGGATCCGTGCGTGTACATAACCTAGGGGTGCGTTGTGGTGTGCTAGCTGGCGGCGTCGGGGAGGATGTGGGGTCGCCGGAGTGGCTTTTTGCGGCGGTGGTGTCCTCTTCCGTTGGTGTGGCTCCGGGGGAGCTCCGCCACGGATCTACCGTCTCGGCCTCGTTCGTGGCTCTGCGGAGTGCGCGAGAGGTCTCCCCCTACGCCGGCGTCCGAGAGAAGGCGGAGCTGGCGTTTGACGACTTCGAAGGTACGGTGGCATGGTGTCAAGACGGCGTTGTTCTTCATCGAGCAGGGTGGAGGTGCTTCGGCACCGAGGGGCGTCGACTCCCCGTCCGCGTGGGGGGCCTCCCAGTCCAGAGTCATGGAGGTGATGCGGCGGGCTTCGCCGGCGCAGCGGTCTACGCGTGGAAGACGACGCTGGAGCTTGGATTGGACTTCTTTGTAATTTTCTTGTTTTCCAAAGCTTTTCTGTAAGAATCTTGGCACTTGTACTGTATCTTCCTCGCAAAAAAAAAAAAAAAGACGCACAGACTAATAACCACAATTGTAGAGGATCGTTGGAGCACTTCTCGATAAGTATAGAGTGTGAAACCCACAGATAGTTGACGGCGAACTATACGAGTATCATAATTTACAAGTTTCTTACTAATCAAGGCTCATATTCATGGATAAATAGGAATCTTAATTCGCATGTATAAGGATATTTATGAATTGTAAAAGAAGATTCCACTTCTCTCGGGCTCTCTACGAGCCTTTCCACCATCTAGGACCTCCTCTTGGTCATGAGGATCTGCAGCAATATGTCGTTAAACGTGTCCACCGGGCCGGGCAGGCAAAAGTGGAGGCAGTCGGTCGACACCTTCTCCGGCACGCCGTGCGCGAACGGGTCCCGGCGCATGTAGGGCCCAGGGTGTCCGTCCGGCCGCATCAACGCTAGCTTCGTCACGTCCATCACCTCGAACCTCACCCCGCTGCTCTTCGTCGACGCCAAGGCCTGCTCCGTCTCCTCGTAGACAATCCTCCTAAGCTCCTTGTCAACGCTGCCGAGCTCCGTCTCCCCGTCCTTGTATGGATTCTTCTCCATGCACGCCGTGGGGTCATCGTATCCCTTGCCTCCGAAGTGTTTGGGCGAGAAGGTGGCCGCCACCACGGTTCGTGGTCGTCGGCCGGAGCTCAGCCGCCGCAGCGCCATCCGGTACGCCTCGCGGAACGGCAGGAACATGCCGATCTCGGTGTGGTTAAGCTCCTTGTACAGGTTGGTCCCCATCACCTCGCTGCCGTTGTGGTAGACGGCCTGGCCCCAGAACCAGTGGCCGACGTTGATCACCGCCACGTCCATGGTGTCGGCGTCGGCGGACCAGCGGTCGGCGAGCGCGTCCAAGTGCAAGATGTCATGGCGAATGCTTGAGTTCGCCGACCTGCCCGTGGCCCTGACGAGGAACGGCGCCCAGTACACGGACACGGTCACGTTGTGCGCCACGAAGGCCCAGCGCCTGAAATGGCCGATCTGGTCCCAGCCCACGAGGCTGTACGGGGACGCGGTGCCGAGCAGGCACATGAGAGACTCGACCTGGTTCCGAGCCATGGAGTCGCCGACGAAGGCCACGTGCTTGCCGCGCATGGCCGAGAGGAACGCCGATGCGTCGAACGCCGGGAAGCGGCATCCCGCCGCCGGCTGCCATCGCCAGTCGAGGTAGCTTGTGTCGGGCCTCCCGTTGCGGGTGCAGTCCTGGCCGTCACCCACGTTGCACGCCGTGCCGTTGTACCGCCGGGCGTGCCCCGGCGCCCACACCCACTGCCCCACCGAGTAGTCGCATCTCTCGCGCTGCGCTACCTGTACTCCTCCGAGCCTGCAACAAATCAAAACAGCCCCCCCACCCATGCATAAGTAATATACCTACTGGAGTACATGCAAAAACGGAAGTAACTGTTGGGTTAGAGGTTGTACCCTGATGAGAACGATGAGTATGTGTGATTGAAAAACTGCAGCAGCGGGGAGATAACAGCTGCTTGTTGAGCGCCGGGAGGCGAGCAGAAGAGGAGGTGGAGGAGAGACAGGGAGAGGAAGGCGCAGGCGAGCAAACAGCAGGCGCTTCTGGGCAGGAAATAGGCAACGTTGGTGCTCGCCGGAGCCGGAGAGGACGGCTTCTGGCCCTGGTGAACCTGGGGCGCTGCCATCGTTATTCCGTGGTTCGAGCGATCACTCTCACCCAAGGCTGATGTAGTACAGTTGAGTTGACCTCGGATCTTGGACCCAATTAACTCACCACGCAGTGAGTGACTTGATTCGATTCACAGGTAACGAGGTCATTAATTGTGTGATCTACCCTTCTCTAACATAATCTAGTACGTAACCAACTTGACCGGCGGGCTGACCCAGAATGAAACCTTGTATATACTGGTTTGTGTTTTTGTTTTCTTGTTTTCCTTTTATTTTACTTCTTGTTATTTTAATTTCCTTTTAACTATTTCTTTATTTTTCTGTTTCCTCAAGATTTTATTTTTTCTTCCTTTTTAAAAACCATAGGAGTTCTAATTTTTGTGTAAAGAGTGAGTAATTTTTTGAATATGTGAATAACTAATTTTAACATGCCAATAATTATTTCAAACTTTGTGAACATTATTTAGCGTGTGAAAAATTATTTTGAATTGTGCACCTTTAGTTTCTGAGCATGTGAACAAGTTTTTTGAACCGTGTGAATGTTTCTTTATCTGTTGAACAATTATTTGAATTGCTCAATTATTTTTCTAAACCCGTGAACCATTATTTTGATGTGTGTGAATATTTTATCGGATATTAGAACAATTATTAAACTTTTTGAATATTTTTAGCATGTGTATCATTATTTTGTACTGTGTGAAGATTTTTTCATGCGTATGATTTTTTTTTCAAACTAGTGAATAATTTGTTGAACTCATACATGTATATTTTCCTCCCATGAACATATTTTAACTCTGTTAACATTTTTCACTAATTTAGTAATACTTTTCATAAGAAAATATATTTAAATTTCTTTATTTATGTTTATACAAAGAGAAAAAGAAAAAATGAACCGACAGAAAAAAGAAAACTGAAAAGAAATCTGCTAAAGTAATCACGTGATGACGTGAACTCAGGAAATCAGCCAAACAGTACAAACTGGTCCTGTGCGCCACGAGTACGGGCTTATAGCTCCTGTGCGACATCTTTCATCGTAATTGGAAAGGAAGCGACATCGTTGGAGGGAATAGCTGTACTGCGACATATCTGCATACGTAAATAGCCCGGTCCCGACATGGCCCTTAAACGCAACTGATCGTTAGCAGTTAGGATTATGTGAGCCAGGTGGGACCCAGAACTTATCCACGTCTGCACAGAATGTCCTCTGAGCACGGGACCCACAACTTAACCACGTCACCACCGTGTGGGACCCACAACTTAACCACGTCACCGTGTGGGACCCACTTGTACAAAAAAGGAGCCGGGGCCATCTCCGTGCCCGAGCCATTCAACCGTTGCTTCCGCCTCCCCTGCATCCTCTGCCCGTTCCCTTTCTTCTTCTTCTCCGGCGACGAAACGCTGCAACGCCGACGATCGATGTCGAGCTCCGCTTCAGGCTCCCACTCCCCATGGCCGCAATATGGTCCGGTGCGGATGACAAGTTGCCCTGATTGCGGGCGTAGCGCGCCCCTGGCGCGGTGGGTCACATCGAGCAACAAGAATGGCAACCTTGGGCGTGAATATGTGAAATGCGAGAGCAAGCCAGAGCCCGGGAAGGTGAGATATGAGTTATCCTCTGTCAATTTCGCCCAATTTCATGTTGTTGTCTCCAATTTCTTGTTTTTCATCCGATTTGGGAATTAGGGTTCATATTCAGATCTCACCTTCTGAATATTGAGCACTGTTGTATGCAGGATCTGCTCCCATGCGACCATTTTGAGTGGTTGGATGAGTACATCGATCAGAAGAAGCAGGACAATCTCATGGCTGTTTATTTTTATTTTTGTGTACTAGCTCTTGGGATTGTTTATGTGCTGATCATTAGTAGCTAGTGTTGACACTGCATAGAACAGTGTTCAATATTCAGTTAAGTGCAATGTTCAGTTAAGTGCAAAGTTCAGTTAAGTTCAATAAAATGTTAAGTTCAGTTAAATTTGAATCTTCCACAACAGGGATGAGGCAATTTGGCATCATGGTTCCTTGATTTTCTGTTGGCATAATCTGAATTTAATTTGTATGTCATTGTAAAGAATAGCGATGCTAGTGTCGACGATCCGTAAATTAGTTAGCAGGTAATTCCATGGCAACGCCATCACAGGAGCTTAGCAAGTGCTCATGACTTCATCACACGAGCTTAAATGCAACTAGTGTAGTTCATAGTAGTTCATATCACATTGCATATAACAGTGCTTACATAGTTCATACTTGCCAACACATTTACATAGTACTTCTAATAATAACAAAATATAAAAACTAAAAAATTTGCCCTTCGGTTGGCGGCGATGGTGCGGCGGCGGTGTCGTCAATCTACGGATCGACGCCGAGGTCCTCCTGCTCTACGATGCGGAGGACGGCCACGGCGACCTCCCGCGCGTCCACCGCCACATGAAAGCGCTGCTCGGCGCCCTCCTCGCCGGCCTTGAACGCCTCCTCCGCAGCGGCCTGCTCGGCGTCGGCGTCGTCCACCCTCCTCCATGCTGGCAACACGACGTCGAGGAGGACGCGGAAGCTGCAGGTGCCGGTGCGGCCGCCGCGCGTGACGCGGCACGCCTGGCGGAATCGGCGGCAAATCGTCCGGAAGGACGAACTCTTCGTCGTCCTCCTCCGCCGGTAAATCGTCCGGCTCAGTCTCCGTCTTCGGCTCCGGCGCCGGCCGCTTCTTTCGCTCCTTCCGGTCCTCGTCGGAGCGGTTAGCGCCACCGGAATGGCCACCGCGGCCCGCATTTGAACCCCCCTTAAACATTGTGGCTTCGCGGTGCTGGATCTGCAGCTGGAGGTGGATTGGTCGCCGGCGGCGAGCAAGTGGGAGCGGCGGCGACAGTGGGAGCGGCGAGTGAGTGGGAAAAAATAGCTAGGGCGCGACACCTTTGGGTGGATAAGAAGGCGTGGCATTGGGCCGTGGCGAGGCATTTGGGCCTTAGTTTGTTGGGCCGTGCCGTTCGGCCGTGGCGAGGCGGTGAGAATAGAAAAAAAAACACCATTCGCGTCGTTGGACGAGGCGTGGACGCACGAGACGGCCCAAAAGTCTAGCGCCCAACCGTTCGCGAGGCGCTGAGAAAAAAAACGGCGACCAATCACGTCGAAGAACGGGTGCTCCCGCGGATCGCTCGTGATTCCTTCTAGAAGACCAGATCGCACGGCGGCAGTTAAGCGCTGTAGAGTTAGATGAACGGTCCAGGTTGGTCGTAAGGGTTAGCCTGGTCAATCACCCGGTTTTTGAAAAGTTTGACCATGCATAGATATTTCAAAAAAAAATCGAAATAATACAAAACCTTCGCACATAGTCATGTTATGTGATTTAGTTACGGTAAAAAAATATAAAGATGATGCAAAAGAATTTGCACGAAAAATCCTTCATAAATTGAACAACCTCAACTGAGGTTGCATAGAGTTCGAAGGAGAGAGTAGAGTGTTTGGGGTTTTCAAAATGCAAAATATGGGAAACCTCACCCTAGCTTCATTTTGGAGTGACTAAGAAGGATCCAAGCTTGGTTTTTCATTTTCATGTTTGAAACTTGTTTAAATCTTGGTCAAGCTTAGGTTTGACCGAATTCAAAATAATCATAAATATTCAAAAAACATCAAAACAATGGAAAACCAGTGCACATGTTCTTAGTTTGTCATATACTAACAACTCCAATTGATAAACAAGATCTAGATACATTCAAACAAAATATGCTTGAATGTGGTGTGAAATCTCAAATCTCAAACTATGAACTCTCATGTGTGAAGATATGTGGTTTTGGATTTGCAACATGAAATTTTCCAAAAACTCACCAAAGCTTCATTTTGGAGTGACTAAGAAGGATCCAGGCTTAGTTTTTCATTTTAATGTTTGAAACTTGTTTAAATCTTGGTCAAACTTAGGTTTGACCAAATTCAAAATAATCATAAAATATTCAAAAAACATCAAAAAATGGAAAACGAGTGCACATGTTCTTAGTTTGCCATATACTAACAACTCCAATTGATAAACTAGGTCTAGATACATTCAAACAAAATATGCTTGAATGTGGTGTGAAATCTCAAATCTCAAACTATGAACTTTCATGTGTGAAGAGATGTGGTTTTGGATTTGCAACGTGAAATTTTCCAAAAACTCACCAAAGCTTCATTTTGGAGTGACTAAGAAGGATCCGGGCTTAGTTTTTCATTTTCATGTTCGAAACTTATTTAAATCTTGGTCAAACTTAGGTTTGACCGAATTCAAAATAATCATAAAATATTCAAAAAACATCAAAAAAATGGAAAACCAGTGCACATGTTCTTAGTTTGTCATATACTAACAACTTCAATTGATAAACAAGGTCTAGCTACATTCAAACAAAATATGCTTGAATGTGGTGTGAAATCTCAAATCTCAAACTATGAACTCTCATGTGTGAAGAGATGTGGTTTTGGATTTACAACATGAAATTTTCCAAAAACTCACAAAAGCTTCATTTTGGAGTGACTAAGAAGGATCCAGGCTTACTTTTCATTTTCATGTTTTGAACTTGTTTAAATGTTGGTCAAAGTTAGGTTTTGACCAAATTTGAAATGAGCAAAAAAAATGAAAAAAATGAAAAAAACCAGCCCACATAGTCTTCTTATATACATAATAGATTTGTAGAACAGTTATTTGGCTGATTTAGACAAGGTCGAAAATAGCTTGCTTAGAAATGAGGTCGTTTACCCTACCTTTGGAGCTCTTTTTTAGCACTTTTTTCATGAAGGCTCGGATTGACGACCAAGTTAGAACAAACAAGTTTATAGTTTGGAAATCATTGCAAATTGTGTTCTGTCTATATAGTGTCATTTCCCATGCTCACAATTTGGGATGTATTTTTGTTAGATGGAGGGTTGTAACTATTACCTCCTAACGGTGGTAGATTTGTCGCAAACATGGGCATAGCCTAGTGGCAAGGGTTGATGCCTCCCTTTGCCCACCCAAGTTCGAGTCCCCATGCTCACAATTTGGGTGTTGCATTTCCTGTTCTAGTCCAGTAGCTCAGTGGGTCGGGCATCTCACTATTATAGATAATCTATAATAGTGAGTTGTCCCATCCATCGAGATATTGCACTAGGACAAAAAATTTGATTTTTTTTGAAATCTTGATTTTTTTTTGTCTTGTCAAAATTCAAATGAGCTCTAAAGGTAGGGTAAACAGATTCATTCCTAAGCGAGTGTTTTTTCACCTTATCCTAATCAGCCAAAACAAACTCCTAGACTTGTTTTCTATCTATATAGTGTCATTCTGAAGTCTTGCTATTTTTTGAATTAATCTTCATCTAATTTATTTTCTTTTGAATAATAATGGTTTATTTGCAAATAAAAAAACTCAAGTTTACAAATGAAAATGAAAAACTAAACTCAAGTTTAAAAATGAAAATGAAAATGAATAATAATGGTTTATTTGCAAATCAAAAAAATCTTCATGTTTTTATGATAAGTGTTCGAGGGCATAGTTTTTTTTCAGACACGCATAAGATAAGGGCCAACCAAATAACGGGCCTGTTATTTCATTTCACGGCCCTCCTCCCGTTCACTTTCCCATGCCACGGCCGACCGTTTTTTTTTTCCCGACTGCCCCCCGTTCCCCTTCTTATCCACTCAGATGTGTCGTACCCTAGCTATTTCGCACCATTTCAGATCTGCGCCGCTCCCCACACTCACTCGCCGCCGGCGACCAAATCCACGTGAAACCGCCGCCGCTACCTACAGATTCAGCGCCACCGCACGAAGATGATGATGCGTGGGGGTTCCGGGGGTTCCAGCTCCCGCGGTGGCCATTTCGGCGCTGGAAATCGCTCCGACGAGGGCCGGAAGGCGCATAAGCGGCCGGCTGACCCCGAACGCGCGAGGCGGGTTCATTCCGACGTCGGTCGGAAGCGCGGGGAGCTCCCGCATGGCGGCACGGGCGCCACAGCTGCCACCGCCGAAGAGGGAGGAGGAGCAGGAGCAGCAGGACCGCCCACCGCGCCGCGGCCTGCTGCCCGGGGACTTCGCCGCCGACGAGGACCTGGACTGGATCACCGAGGAGGTGATCCAGAGCAGCAAGCAGCAGCAGCAGGACGTCGAGGTGCGCCGTCAGGAACGGGAGGAGTTCAACGAACTCCGCCTCCAGAGCGCTATCGACGCTTCCCTCCACCCCGTCATCGAGGTCAGCTCGGACTCCGACTCCGAGTTCGACTGGTCCGATTGAGCGGTACTGCCGCCTCGTCGCTGCCGTACCCCCGGGGCTCCGTGTGTGAGCCCAATTTTGGATCTGTGTTTAGGGGTAGGAGCAGCGGTTCGACGTCCCCAATGTAATTAATTTGATGAACTACTCGTGTGGCTTTTGATCAAACGAGCCATTGATGAACTACTGTAATTCAGTCTAGTATGTCTAATTAAATTCAGTTTATTATGTGTAATTCAGTCTCCGTGGATCATCTGCTTTTCTGTTAGCCTGTAATTCAGTTCAGTTTATTATGTTTGCCTGAGATGGAGCTCGCATCTCTCGCCGGCGTTGCCGCACTTCATCGCCGGAGGAGAAGAAGAAATGGCAAGGGAGGATGCGCGCACAGGGGAGGAGGATACAACGGTCGTCGTTGCTGTGTGGGTCCCATCTTATGCAAGCTGACGTGGATAAGTTGTGGGTCCCACCCGTCGGCTCCCCATAATCCTAACTAACAGACTGCGCTTAAGGGCCAAGTCGCAGCAGAGCAATTTGTGCTCACAGAGATGTCGTAGCAGAGCAATTCCTGCCAACGACGTCGCTGCCCATCAATAGCCGTGGAAAAACGTCGCATAGGAGCTATTTACCCCACGAGTAAAGCCTCCCGACTCAGCCTATTCAGGAATTAAGGTCCTATGCGCCAAGAGGAACCTGACGAGATCGCGTTGGGTATTAGATCGCGCCGCCGATGTACAAAAGTAGACGATGTCCGGCGGCGACCGCCTCTCCGCTCTCCACGACGACCTCCTCCGGCGCGTCCTCCACTTCAGCCCTGCCAGGGAGGGCGCGTCCACCAGCGCGCTCTCAAAGCGCTGGCGCCGGCTCTGGCGATCTTCGGGCGCCGTGAACCTCGATGCACGCATCCCTGACGACGTCGACGACAAAGGCTTATTCTCCCGGTGCGATGCCTTCCTCTCCGCCGCCATGTTCTCCCTCGATGCCGCCGCCGCGGACAGCCCCGTCACAAGGCTCAGCTTCCGTCTCGACCCAGGCCGCGACGACGTCACAGCAATGAAGTTCATGTCCTTCGAGGTGGGCCTTAACATAAGAAAACCCGACGTCCTCACGGAATTGCTCTCTCTCCCTGCGGCACGCCACGTCGAGGAGCTGCGGCTTGGCGCCAATCACCGCATGTCTTCGATGGACCAGGAGGAGGTCACATCCCCACCCAGTGGATTGTTTAACAAGCTCAAATTCGTGGCTCTGCCGTGGGAGATGCTCCGGGTGCTAGACATCAGCAGCTGCGGATTCCTCGAGCCCACGGCCGGCGTCGCGTTCCCACTACTGGCGTCCCTGCGGTTAAGCCTTTGCAGTGCCTGGGTCCAGGATCTTCAGGAATTCCTCCTCTCTGCGTCGTTGCTCGCCACCATACACCTCGAGTCCGTCATGCACTCATGCTGCAGAGCATGGAACGGGACCACTACAGGAATGAGGACCTACGCCGGCGGCTTTTTGCTGTCGGCATAGCCCAGAATGCCGTCGGCATATGCTATGATTGGCATGGAGGTGTCGTCGGAGTGCTCTCTTACTCTCTCCGCATGATTGGCTTGGACTCTCCGGGCGGAAGCCTAAACTCCGGGTTCGGAGTGGGCAACGGTGGCATCTTCGTCTCTTCCCTCTTGAGGGCGTCGTCTTGGAGAGTTGTTTTGTGGATGGTTCTGTGCCACCCCTCTTGCGTCATGGAGGGTGTACGTCGGGGCAGCAGCCCCGGAAGGTTGTTGTGCGCCGAGGCGGCGGCCTCGGAAAGCCTTGCGAGTGTGGCCTTTGATGCAAGGTGGCGTCTCTCATGTCTTGGGTGGCTAATCTCGAGCTGTGAGTGCAGCGAGGTTGTCGGCTAGGTCGATGCGTCCTAGAGAGGGGCGATCTTCAGGATGTCGAGACAGCGGTCTCGGATGTGGCGTGGCGGCCGTTCTGCGGGTAGTTTCCCTGGGCAGTTTGGGCTGCGGGATGCTAGGTCGTGCGGCGTTGCGGCTCATGTGTGAGCGGTGGCATGTCGGGGCGGCGGCCCCGGAAGGTGGTCTAGGTGGATTGCGCAGGGCGTGATGGAGAGTTGGATGTCGGGGCGGCGGCTCCGAGTTTTCTGCATCATCGAGAGCGTCTCGCCTTGTGTCGTGTGGGCGACAAGTTTACTTTCGGTGTTGTTCGTCGTCGAGACTCCCCAGTGGTGGCCACTTTCATCTTTGACGGAGTGTCCCGTATCTGCTCCTCCCATAGCAGTTGCGGATTCTTCTCTCCGGCAAGGGTGGAGTGCTGGCCGGTCACGGAGTGGTGGGTTCTGCTTGGCTCTAGGTGTTGTGGGCTTTGCCCCGTGGTGTTCGTTGTATGGTTTTCGGCCGGTTTCTTCCGTTAATAAACCGGGCACCTTATGCTTAATTAATGAATAAGGCAAACCTTTTGCCTTCGTTTCAAAAAAAAACAAGGTAGAAAGAAATCAGTTTTGATTTCCCCAGCATCATCTTGGGTTTCATCCTCCTCTCGTCCATGCTGATCTGGCACACCCAACATAGGAGGATGAGAAGTTGATGTCGCCGCAGTCACAGCCAGCGCATTTTGCTGAAGGACATCGGCGCCACTAGCCCTTAGAGCATCCGCCTGAATAGTAAAACACCACGTAAACCTGTCCAATATTTGATAAACACACAAACATAGCAAATTAGATTCAGTGGGAGAGTTAATTTAAATTGCCCATGAAATAGCGGACGAAGCTGTAATTTGGACATTCCTGCTGACACACAAAAGCTGAGGATCCACCAAAAGCATAAAACATAACACACCTGACATTACAACTGGGTGTTGGCCAACCATCCCTGCCAGGTGCCGTCCATCTGTCACTTCTGTATCAAACATTTTGGAACGCTTTTTTAGGTGATGAGTACACGTATAGCTGGTGAAACTGCATGCCTTGGGCCTATAGTAAGGCAGCACACTTCATACGCCAAGGTTTCTGCACTAACACAAAATCGAAATGACCAAGCAGGTGAGAATAGATCACTCAAAACTAAAATAACCAAAGTATGCAGTTTGGTGAGCTCCGATAGCGTGACTACCCCGACAACTCTACCAAACTCCCGATCGAGTGCTAGCTAGTCTCACCAGATGAGAAATTAACCAGTGACCAAACAACAGTAAATTCCTGCATCAGCTGACCAACCTAGTATCGTGAGTAGCCTTCTTCAAAAACAAAACGACGCTCACGAGTCCTTCAAAACCTGCTGGCCGCCAACCTAGTACGTAGTACCGTGACTAGCCTTGTGTTCATGTGTTGGTATCTACCTGAAGAAAGTTTGTAGTGAGAAACCTTGGACGATCATGGCGCCACTTCCTCCCTCTCCTCCTTCGTCGGCCGGACCGCCGGGATCACTGCAGAGGAGCGGCAGCGGCAGCGAGTGGAGCGTCGTGGCGCGGAGGAACATCAAGTCCTCGCTGCTGCTCCTCCTGGTGCTCTCCGCCGTCTTCGCCTTCTCCATCCGCTACTCGTCCCGTAGCTTAACCGTCGGGACGACCACGACGTCGACCGGCGAGGCGCTGACGCAGAGCCCCCTGCACGTAGCCCTCGGCGTGAGCCGTCGGGTGCCTGAACATGTCGAAGATCAATGGGATGAACCGACGACAGCCCCTGCAGACAACAATGTGGCACCTGAACAAAGCACACCGGCAGACATCTCCCTGCCATCGGCGAACTCATCATCACCACCTGCTGCACCGAACACAGTTCGTGAACAAAAATCTGGCCCAAGTAAGCGCACTGCACACGGTAACATACAGATACAGTGTCGATGTGTCGATATAGCTCGGCTGTAGCCTTTCCGCAAGCTGCCGCTAAATGCATTAGCCCGCTACAGAATTCGGCTATAGCCCGCTATTTAAAACAATAGTCGATATTCCCAACAGCACATGTTTTAAATTCAGTGTTTGATATAATTAACGGACTCTAGTTGGTATCTACTTCATCTTTCTCGAAAAGAAAACATGGATACTCTTTGATGCTTGGGTGTGACAGGCGTGCAGCTTGAGGAGAAGTGCGACATTTCCGTCGGGAAATGGGTGAAGGATCTGAATGGCCCGGTCTACACCAACGTGACGTGCCCGATGCTGCCGGACTTCAAGAACTGCCAGAAGTCGGCAAGGATCCCGGCCACCTCTACTGGCGGTGGCAGCCGGACGCGTGCGACTGCCGCGGTTCGTGCCGGAGCGGTTCCTCGAGGTCGTCCGCGGGAAGCGGCTCGCCTTCATCGGCGACTCGCTGGCGCGCAACCAGATGGACTCCCTGCTGTGCCTCCTGTCACAGGCCGAGACGCCGACGGAGGTGCACACGGACGCGGCCGACAGGTTCGGGACGTGGCACTTCCCGGCGCACGACTTCACGCTCACAGTGATGTGGACGGAGTACTACGCGCACGCGGTGCCCGTCGCGGGCGCCGACGGGAAGCCCACCGGCTCCTTCGACATCCACCTCGACAGGCTCGGCGCCGAGTGGACGAGCCGCCTGCCGGGGCTGGACTACGCCGTCATCTCAGGAGGCAACTGGTTCTTCCGCGTCAACTACCTCTGGGAGGAAGGGCGCCGCGTCGGCTGCGTCAACTGCGGCCGCGAGGAGAACCTCACCGACTTCGGCGTGCCCTACGCGGTGCATCGCGTGGTGAGGGCGGCCGTGGAGGGCATCGCGCGGTGCAGGGACTGCAAGAGCAGCCTCGTCACGTTCCTGCGCACCTACTCGCCGGACCACTTCGAGCACGGCTCGTGGTTCAGCGGCGGGTCCTGCGACAGGAAGGCGCCGCTGGAGGAGTCGGAGGTGAGCATGGGGAGCATCGGGTGGGAACTGCGGAGGGTGCAGAGCGAGGAGGTGAGGCGGGTGACTGGCGGCGGCGAGAGGAGGTTCGGGGTGCTGGACGTGACCAGGGCCATGATGATGCGCGCCGACGGCCACCCCGGCGCGCACTTCGACAGCCGGTGGAACAGGAACGTCACCGACTGCCTGCACTGGTGCATGCCCGGGCCCGTCGACATGTGGAACACCGTGCTGCTCCAGAGGCTTGCCGAGATCTCACCGCCGCCGCCCAAAATGCGGTGATCATGCATCCGGCCGCGGGTCTTCGCATGGTTTTTGCGTTGTCGATCGTGGTCGTGGTGTTTTTCCCAATTAAGTTCGGAAAAATTCGTGCATCTCTTGGAAGTTAAGAAAACTGATCGGTGTCCAACATGCTGATGTGCATGTGCATCTCTTGAAGCCTATGCTCGTCCGACTACATCCACGTGTGTCGGACACCCTCGTTTGACTAGGACTAGCCCTTGGTGACACATAATGATATGGTAGAAAGTGAGAATTCCCCAATTATGCCCTCGGCGTGAGTCAAACTCTGGTCCCTGGGTTCGCCACTACGACCCTAAGCCATGGGCCACTGCCCTGTTCTCGGTGTTGCCACACCAAGGAGTGTTCATTGTCCATGAAGAAATCTACGACTTCAGATCTAGCAATTGTAATTCTGCCTTGCTCGACTTGGCTGGCACTGCGACCTCGCCTCATGTCATCAGATAGGCAACAGGTTGGTTTCTAGCAACATGAGGCATGGGTCCAAGATGTTGCTGGGTAGCACATTCAACACACGCTCGTTTTCGTTTCCAGGTATCAATAAACGTGAAATTAGGAACTACTGATCTACCAAATGCGGCTACAGATGTGGTTTGTACCCATGGGTGAAGTTATAGGTAATTGTATACCCCTGAAATATAAGGTATGTCTATCCATGCCACATCCTACCCATTGCCATCATGAGCCAATAGCCCTGTGCCCTGGCGTGTTTGGTTGAGCTGTAGATTCCTGAAAATCAGCTGTGGGAAATCTGCTGTGAAAAATCAGCTGTGGGAAATCTGCTGTGAAAAATCAGTTGTGAGCTGACAACTGCGGGAAAGCTGGAAGTTGTTTGGTTGGAACAACTGTAAACTGTGGATTCGATAAGAAGTGTATGTAATGCAACAACGCGCTGACAGATTATGTATGTGCTAATTGATCGCAGACCACTGATTTATACATTGGTAGAATGAAAATGACCATTTTAGGAAGGAATTTTACATTTCTTTTAGATAGTGATGTCATAGGATTACCACAAGACGTGTGTATTACACATATTTGACATGGTTCACAGTAATGTGCTGCCTGTGCCGCCTCGGGCATATAGTACTCTTCTTCATCACATTCATGAAATAATATGCTCCAAAATTTAACATCATAATCATAATTTCATATTTTCATATATCAAGCATTTTTCTTTCTAGTAGCATTTTCACAAACACCTTGCACGCAAACTCCAAACCATGTTCGACAGGCCAAACATACATGGCACGGGACAGAAGAGGAAGGATCAGAGGCGGGATCAGGGGGCTCGATTCCCGGCGGGCGCGCCGCCATAGGCTGCCGGAATAGGCCGATGAGGGAACCCTAGCCTGAGCTCATAGCTTCGTGGTGCGAGTCTCAGGGGAAAAGGAGAGGAACGGAAGGAGAGAGGAGGTTGGAGGAGAAAAAACTAAAACGAACCGGTCAGTTTCACTTACCAATGGCATGGTGGGTAATTTCTAAGTTTTTAGCTCGGACGCAACGCAGTGGATTCAGGGGTCGAACCAGCTTTCGCTTTGCACTACCAGAATCTAGTGCGTTACGTAAATCTGCTTTGGGCTGGTAAGCCTTTGGTTCAGATTTCAGCTTTCATGACGTGAATCTGGTGGCAGAATCCCAACCAAACACGCCCTAAGCAAAAGAGTAGGTGAAGATCAAGATTTCCAATAGCTGTCAACATTTGCACAAACTGAATCAACGCAAAAGGAACGAAAGGGATGGCGATCACACATACCAAATCATGCCGGCAGCCCAGCAACAAGGGCGCAAGCCGGACCCACCAAGGATTCAACACTGCAGACTCCACCTGCTTCCCTTGCACTCAAATACAGCCTCCCTTTAGCGGCACCTGACATAACAACCACTGCGGCTCAGCGGCAACTGATATGACAACCACTACGGGCTCAACCCCTCAAGGGACGAAAAGGAACCCAGCAGATCAAAGCAAACAAAAACTTCGGTACAAAGGACACCTAGATCTCCAGAAAAGCAAATAACTCGTACAGAGAAGTATCACCCACTCAAGCAAAATACCAGATACCTTTAAAGTGAATCGAACCAAACACAACAATGTGGATATGCAAAAGCAAGGATTTGCAGCAAGTTTTGTGATATCGACTCAATAAATCGAATGAGAACAAAACTTTCATCGTTCGCTATTCTACATTTTCTCGATTGGTTGGTGCTGCATATCTGACCACTTCCAACTCATGAGGAGCCATGCTGCATCTACATGTTTGCCACCTCGCCTCTCTGGAGCCACACCAAGAGCACAGGACCCCGGACTGCTTCCATGTCAAAAAATTCAGCGGCAAAGATTGCCTGAAGGTGTTTCTCGGGGAGTTGGCATACAACCTTATTGGATATAGCAGTAGCACCAGCCAACGCCTTGCATTACTCATGCCTTCAGGTCATCCGACATCGCTGAAGGTATACAGTGTGTTGCTAGAATGTCCTGAGCAGCCTTTGCAGTTTTTGTCTGGAGAACGACAACCTGCCAGATCATCCGAGGGTTATTTTTACTAACTACCAAGTGCTTAACATTCACCAGAATCAAACAAAGAGATGGTGATTTCACTACCTGATCGTAATCCATGTCAAACGTCAAGAATTCATCGTTGCAATCTTCGACCATGGTCGCCAACTGCTTTAGATTATTTACTGGTTTGCCATTGAACGCACGGACCTATAATGACAGCACAAAGGCAGATGATACACATCCAAAAGGGCAAATTATTATGCACTCTCAAAAACAGAGAATGTTAAATTGTACTACGTGTCTTGGGAATCACATATAAATTTAAGAATATCTAGAAGGTCACGAAACTTAGTACCAATGAGGATATTTGGTGTCTGCAATAGATTAAGTCGTCCTTCCAGTTCAGAAAGAATGGGGTTCCTTTTACTTGGTGTAGTTAACATATTTTTAAGTTCATGTACTCTCTGGTTTGGTTTCTATATGATAGTTGTGTAACGTTTTCCTAATTCATTAATATCAAACTATGTTTCCTCAGTCAACATACTACTTTGACTGCTAACTTGTTATGGTAAGTACTTTTGACAACATGTTCATAACATTTTCTCATGTCCAAATTAATGCTTAGAAGGAAGTTACAATCACATCAATTGTAAAAGTTGAGTTTGACCGACATGCATAAAGAAGTTAAAAGGTTGCAATACATTTAACTGATGCAACAGGAAAATAATAAAAATCCTGTGGGATACAGAGACACAGCTTTATTTCTGAACTGCATATGTAGACAAAAACATTTGTAGCTTGAAACTAGCAAAATCTTTATAAAGGCCATCAATAACTACCTGAGTATTGACAAGTTCTTCATAACCTATATTGATATCTGCCACAAGCACCTATTAAGTCATCAAAGCAACAAAGATGGATGAGCTGTACCAAACACCTAAAAAGACTTGCATAACAGTTAACAGAAATAAAAATCAATGACTGCACACCTGTGACACCACCACAAGCTGCTCATCAGGTGATTGCGCCATTGCATGTAAATGCTTGTCCAACAACTTGACAGGAGCATCAAATTCATAGTCTTTTCCATACTGACATTAAGCATTCCAGTCATTTTATGATCAAAGTCTCAAAGATACCACCTCAACTTTTTAAATGGACGGCATAAGGATGATAACAAATAGACGATATTAGCAGCATGCCTTAAACATTCAAAATATGGTCCTCCCAACCACATTCAATCAACAAAGACCACATTTCAAACATGCCATTCCGGTAACAATATTTGGTACATTGATTCGCCAAAGCATGACAAGCACAAATGGCAAATCGCGATACTTACACTGGGAAATAGTTTTTTTCTTTTACACGTACATTAGAAAATAGGTTGATGACCCAAACAGTTGTCAGCGCTCATCACAACTACAGACTAAGCAAGTACAGATTTTTTAAATTTATCTTAAAACAAAGAGACGGAAACTTTCAAGGAATTAAGAGCATCTTCTGTAAAGCATTATTTCCCCTGGAGTATATGGCTAAAGATACTTTATTAGCAGCTATTGAATAATTTAGAAGGCACGTGATAATGCCTGCCATAATACTACCACAATCAAGCTTTCCCAAACTGCAAATAGTGAGTAGGAACTCTGACAACTTGACAACAATGTCATATTTTGATTATTATTTTGTGCCTAGGGCCAGAGGACAGAGGAGGAAGATAACATACCTCGGATCGAAGATATGGAACAGATACCACCATGAAAACAAAGCCAGCAACAATGTAGTATGACGGCGGCCTGCCCTTTATATGAGCTGGGATGAGTTTTTTGTGGATTGCTAGCTTTATGTTAAATTCATGAATTTTCGACTTGCGGAGAAGTTTGACATGTGCCTTCTCGCCAGTATACTTCTGCGAAACTAGGTAGCTGAAGCCAATGCGCTCTCCATGCCTGAATGGAACTGGATGCAAATACAAGGAAAAGTAAGCAAGTAGAAAATTTTTTTCTTGGCTGTTAAGCTGGATTTGTTTGGGAAACATGAAACGGTATATCTGTGTATTTTAATCATCATGGAGTAATAAGAATGCATGGTCATAACAAGTACATAGAAGAACAAATCATGTCAGACATCTTCCATAGCAAAAACAGTGGAAATAAGATGACAGTTATGTGAAGCTATCACAAACCTGTGCCATCATTGGCAATGTCAATGCCATCGAAGCTAAGAATAATATCAGAGGTTGCATGCATCCAGATTCAGAAGCAGTTGGCTCAATCCTTCTGATACGAACACCCTTTTGGTCTGATTTCATCCCCATTGCCTTACGGAGATCAGGATTCTCCATTTTCTGCCATTCTATCCCAAGTATAGGGAAACCTGACAGAAGAATGTAGAAGATGATAAGCTAATCAGATTTAAAATTCAGCAGATCGTACATCTTAGAAGAGTGCATACCAGAATACTAGTTATAACTTAATAAAAGAGAAATAAGTAGCACAAAACAAGTTAGCAACACCCATCAAAAGATCGATATGGGTGATAAGGAAAAGGTGAATGGCATACAACACTATCTTTGTTCTACACCGAATTTAAAATACCTTTAATGTACACATACAAGTAATGTAGGTATGATGTGCAAAAACCAACAGAATATAATTTCCAAGTGAATAAGATCAAAGCATGGTTTTTGAGTCGACGAGTTGACGAGTCGTTTAGGGGTAGCGACTCTTGACTAGTCATGACTCATGGTCGACTAGTCGACATGAGTAGTTTAGCAATAGGTACTATCAAATTACCATATTATATGCATAACTGTATATAACTATATACTTATTAATAGTCGCGTTCGAGGTTTCACGGGGAGCTGGGCAAGCAATATTGGAAAATTTTGGGCGATCTAGGTTTCACGGGGAGCTGGGCAAGCAATATTGAAAAAATATGACAGGCAGGGCCAACTTTAAGTCGCGTTCGACTCAAAAACCTGGACTAGTCGAGACTAGTCGAGAATAGTCGATTGAGTCGCTCGACTCAACCAATTAGTCGAGTCGAGATGCTTAGTCGGACTTCATATTGCGACTCATCGACTAGTCGCGACTAGTCGCTCGACTCAAAAACCATGGATCAAAGTCAAAGGAAGAACAAGAACTAAGGGACTAACTTTGACCAGATTTCACTACCGCTTGGTATGATGCCAAAAAAGTAAAGTTACTTTATCTTTTGATCTTCGATTTATTCTGGGAGAGCAAAACCTGCCTCAAAACTACAAGCCAATTTGACCCCAAATTTGATAATCCAAATTTTAGCTTGGACACTAGTGCTTCATCAGGAAGAACCATTTTTATTAATGAAAGTTTTGATTTTGCCACTAAGCCAGAACATCTATAATTTTCCACTAATTTTTTGTAGGATATTCGCATCTGGACAGATTGAGTACGTGTTCGATTTGTGCTCGGCATGTCACAGAACCCTAAGATTCTAGCTATCGCACCTCAAAAGATTAAATTCAACAATATTATTCAAAGTTAACAGAATTCCAAACAATGTTTAATTACAAAATATAGGTTTTGCTCCTCGATAATCTGTGTCAACGCTGGAAAATTTGGACCATGCATGTTTTATGAGGCATTTATCCCCATCATAAATGAAACAGATAATAACCATCCTACTCATTTTGAAATCATAGTGACCTGGAAGCTGATAGATGACACTATGACACTGAAAAGTGTTATCTATATACACAGACTGATTTTAGCATTCTGAGCTGTTAAACAATTAGTTCATAAGCACAAACCCATTTCATTCATGTGATGCGCCATCAGAATACACCATTAAGCATGGTCTAGAGGAATTAAATTATAAGCAACAGATGAATAGGAAGCATTACCTGTGTACTCTCCAGATTTCTCATAGTCCTGAATAAAGTGCTTAATTACCGGGGTGGGTATAACATAGCCTATGTTTTCCGCATCTTCGTGTTTAAGAGACTGAAAAGCTATACCGACGCATTCTCCCTGATCATTAAAAGCAGGGCCCCCAGAGTTTCCTGAATTTATAGCTGCATCTATCTGTTCAATAGTAACACCAAGGTTACAGATGCTTGTGAAGAGGGTTAATCATAATTCAATGAATTAAAAAACAATGTGTGCAATGTGCAAAAAAGTAAAGACAAATAAAACATGCTAAGAGCTTAGAAAATATACCTGTAATCCAAGAAGTTCTGTAGAACCATGAACATATGAGAGTATTTCTATCCTAGATACTACACCACTTGTAACGGAAATCGTATCTCCTCCAATAGGGTAACCAACAACAGTGACAGCGTCCTGAAGTGCTGGCAGTAATCCAAAATCCAATGGCACAACCCCTTTCCAGAACTCATCATCATCAACGGTTAACATTGCTGAAAAGGAAAAATGGAAAGGCCGGTTGTGATTACAATATCATGCAAGGAAGTTCACTTAACCCATCAAAGTAACTTAGTTTGTTAGACAAAGCCGCAAACTTGTCAATGGTTGCTTGCATATTAAACAAGTCTAGCATGGTCTGGTTTCATTTATATTTTTGTTTAGCCATTCTCCCAACTTATCCACTCTGTATCTCTATACTACCACTGCTATATTATCCTCGTCTTTAGAAGTTATTAGTAATATTCCCAATAACCCAAATATCGAATCAATTACTGAGTTCTGACAATAGAAGAACAAAAGGCACATCTTTTATTTTCACGAAAATCACAATCCCTGGTTGCTAACTTGCTATAACAAGTTTTCTGGGATTGCATCGCTCAAGTAAAGTGACAACATCTTGGCAATGCATTTTAGGTGCTAAGTTCATGTCCCCAGATTATAATAAGTTAGTAAAGAAGAGCTTTAGTTATTTTTCGCTCAATTCTTTTGTAGCATTACTAGCTAATTCAGATAAACCATCTGAACATTTTCATACTATCAGAAGGCTTTTTGCATTAGATTGCCATGCACTCAGTTCAGTCTGTTGGCAAACAATAACGAAAGTGTACACACGGAGTTCAAAATTTAAAACCATATCATCTATCTGGCCTTAGCACATTCAGATTTGCGAATAACGAAGTACAAATATTCTGCATGATTCCACAAATCTAAAAGTAGCCAGCTCTGTGTAGTGTAGTGTGTATCTGGAACTGCAAATGTACAAGGTATTAAATTAGATAAAGGGGGTTAATTTGAACCTAATTTCACAAACAATGCCATTCCATTGGACAGTACAAGAAAGAGGCCCACTTGCCTTCATAAGAAAATAATTCACGAATCAAAGAATGATTGTTGGTTTGTCAAGTTCACAATTGTAGGCTAAAAATGATAAAAGAGGTGGGTGCGGGCATGCATACCCATGTCACACTCGTTGCCAATGGCAAGGACGGTGGCGAGGTACTTGGTGTCGAGCCGCGCTTCTTGAGCTTGACCTGGTGTAGTGCTCGACGGAGTGGGCGTTGGTGAGCACCCTGCGGCCCCCGATGACAAACCCGCTGCTGCTGGAGCTGTACTGCCGCTTGCGCTGCCACGGCATCGAGAAGTTGGGCTCCGTGTGCACGCAGAAAACCTTCACCACGGCGTCCATGGACGGCATCACCCGCGCCACCTGCTCCCACCGCAGCGGCTCCACCGCCGCGGGGACGTCCACCTTGACGTTCGCGGCCGCCTTGTGCGCGCCGCGCCGCGTCGGGGATGGCGCGCGGGGGGCGGCGTCGGCGTCGGACGGGAGCTCGTGGCGGCCGCGCCGGGCCTTGCGGCCGCGTCCGCGGGGGCCGGAGGAGGAACCCGGGTCGGGAGTGTCGGCGGCGGCGGCGAGGGGCGACGAGGGGTGGTCGTTATCGGGGGAGGCGGCGGCCGGCGGCTTCGGCTTGCGTCCGCGCTTGGGCTTGGGCGCGGGGGAGGAGTCGTGGTTGCCATTTTCGGGGGCGGCGGCGGCGCCGGCGGCTTGGGCTTGCGGCCGCGCTTGCGCTTCGGGGCGTAGTGGCTGTCCATGGCTGGCGAGCTAGGGTTTCATGGAGGAGGGAAGCGAAGGTGGTACAAAGAGGGAGCGAAACGGGTCGGATTTGGGCCGGTCGATGCACATGCTGCGGTCCGGTTCGAGTCTCAAGGTCGAGCCCAATATGCGGCTCATTAGATTGAGACTACGTTTTCTAGGTTGGGTTAACGTAAACATAGGGGCAGGAAATTGACTCTCTTGGTATAAACTCTTGGTATTTTGCTTGCATCTTGCTTTGCATTGATTGAGTTGTGTCATATGCCATACACTTTGTGGACTTATATAGTTTTCACTTGGCACCTTTCAAAGCAAAAGTAGGCCTTCTTTCCATATTGAATTTTATTGTGGCACAACTCATGGACTAGGATTGGGAACTGGTGCAGGGTCTCTATATCAACACCGGTGGCATGTGTTAACCATAAACCATGGTGTTCAACCAAGGATCGCCTCAGACCGAGCGTGCAACTGTGGAGAAGATGAACCAAATGGTGGCATGTTCTTCCATTCAACCTATACATACAACAATTCTAATTATAGCTATCGTTATTTGGGTAAAGTAAATGCTTAGTGATATTGTTGTTACTATATGCGTTACCTACAACTCACTGAACTTGGTTACGATGGACGTGTGCATCAATCGATGCAGAGGCCAAAGTTTTTAAATTAAAGAAACCTCTCAGGTAGGTACAATATCTATGTCAATAATCATAAATGCATGCATCATCAGAGTGGACATATTTGCCATACCCAGCTTCCTGAAAGTACTCCCTTCCAATTTGTCATGTTCACGGTAATCATGTGATTCGGACTAGGTGCACACAAGCCACGGACTATTAATTGAGAAACGAGGTGATAGTGTAGCAACAGGTTGTATGTATCAGAGCAATCTGGAAATTAAACATTTTTGAAGGTCGGCAAAGCACTAGATGACACGATATTCAGAAATAATGGTATTGAAGGATTAGGTGGATTATTTAGTGGTCCAGGAAATATTAAGTAAATGAGAAGACCTAATTGGAAAAACCTAATTTATACATTTGAATACAAAATATGATTAAAAAGATAGATAAGATAGAAGTTCTCACAAGAAGCAAAACAAATGTCCATTAATTTGGCATACTCGGTTTTTACAGTAGACCGTGACCGATTATCTTCATAATCATATATGAACATGCCATAACTGGTAGATCATCATACATATACGTAAATGCATCGCTGTACCTATATGTAGAGACCATTGTACATGTACCTTAATAGATCACATAATACATAGACCATCATATATGTATTACTAAGCTACTTCAACATGGTTGGAGGTGTCATCGGTTCTAAGGGGACATGCATTGGTTATGAAACTAAACTATGGTTGTGTTTGAGAAAAATAACAAAGATCAATAATGAAGGCTCTGCCCAAAATCGGTGTAGAGAGTATGCGCTAGGAACACGTAGAAGTACAACAGGAGAGTGATACACATAACCTGGAGAACATACCGATGTTTTAACCTCAATAGCTAATTTATACTAGGTTCAATACCTGTAAAATCACAAGGATATGCAAAGAATTTGTAGGTTTATTTCTAATTAAATAAGAAAATATTATTACGTCAATGAGTTGTGCATGCACACAAAGAAACAACGGTGTTGGGTTAGGCCAAGGGATAAATGGCGGTATGCGTGTTTCGTACGTGATCTTGGATTGATACAAAAATTGACGTTCGGGTCACAATTAAGTCATTATGTCGTTTATACATGATATCAGATCAATACTTGTCATTAAAATTTTGATCGTGAGTCTCTTATTCTGATGTTGGCACCATGTCGACTGGATTGGACGCCAAACAAATATGCGTATGGCGAATTATCTGATTTTTTATTGTAACTTGATATTATTAGGGTCCACCATACCAATAATGACTATATGTGGTTGATTTCGGTACAATTCATGAGTAGATTCATCAATCATGACAAATGTCGGTACAACTACGAAGATCCACCTGTCAAAATTATTGAAACTAGAGTTATGATGATACGTCGACATTGATATGTATATGTACAATTATATAAAAAATAGCAATTGATATAAAAATTGTCTATTCATTTTGGTACATTTACCCGCCCAGTTATGGCCCAATAATCATAACGCTACTCACAGTGGGGTTTACTAACTTTATAGTGAGTAGTAACATATGTGTTGCATTATACAATGTTTATTTAGATTGTAGAAGATTCATTTTTTTCATTAGCTATGTTATGTTATGGTAACATGTCGTGTTACCAAGTCAAAAAAAAAAAATGTCGTGTTACCACAAACATTTATCTCCTCGTTGATTATTTGTCACATCATCCTTTTTGGCTATATGAAATGTATGTTGCCACCTATGTTACCTCCACCATGAGAGTCTAAGAGCATTCATGGATTAATGATGAGACTACTCAATATATTTCACAACTCATGTTCCCTCTGTGTAATTCCACCCAACCAAACAAGCCGGAAAGGGTGGCAATTGGGAAGAACCGTACATGGCAAAATAAATGACAGATCTGATGCAGCTACCTGTCGGGATTGTGCATGGACGAGATGTGCGGGGAACAACATGGGGAGACCACTGTTGATGAATAATCTTGTTGGAAAAACACTCAAAATTAATGAGACGTGGTCTCATATATTTATTGTAAGGCTGGTCCTTGGAAGATCATCGCATGTTTGAGCGATATATTAAGCATTAGTTGGCTATGACAGTTATTGAGTACCGTATCCGTATGTATGATAGGTGTTGGAAGGAAACCACATTTATGAAAATTCATTCAAATGGGACCCGTTTACACTGCAGATCTACAAATGACATATTGCCATCTACACACTGAAACGAATGTAGATACAAAAAACGTTGTGTTAATCTTCACACTTATTCGAACGATACGCCCCATTCACGCTTAATTAAGCACGATGCTAGAGAGCAAGATTGCATACATTCTAGCTAGAGCCGAGAAGTAAAACCAGCAATTTCGACCGATTCTTATAATCTCATACACGGATGGGCACTTTTTTCAGGGCAGATTGGGGGGGCAACTATCTACGCGTGCGCATGGTCTCCTCTCGCGTAGGCGTGGAGTTGGGCATCTTGAAGGAGCCCATGCCTAGAAGCGCCTCCTTGACTACAGCCTTGACTACAGCAATGTCGCGCAGCACGATCTTGTGGTAGAACACCGCCATGGCCGCGCCGGTGAAGGGCCCGACCCAGAAGATCCACTGCAAATCAGAACACGCACCGGATCCTAATTATATTAAAATCCCGATCGTAACAATGTCTACTCAGTGTGCGATACGTTTAACTAGCGGTGCATGGATCTTACGTGTTGCTTCCAGGTTTTGTGCTGGTTGTATAGGACGGCGGCGCCCAGGCTCCTCGCCGGGTTGATGCCCGTGCCGGTGATCGGTATGGTCGCCAGGTGCACCACGAACACCGCCAAACCGATCGGCAGCGCTGCCACCAGCTGCAAGAAGTAGAACAGATCATGTAAAGGTAAGAGAGGTCACCATGGTTAGGACAAGCTCGCGCTCGCACGTACCGGGACGAAGGCGTCACTCGCGGTGCGCTTGGGGTCGGTGGCGGAGAAGACGGTGTAGACCAGGACGAAGGTGCCGAAGGTCTCGGCGCCGAGGGCCGCCGCGAGCGAGTAGCCCTCGGCCACCGTGTTGGCGCCGCCGCCGAGGGAGTCGAAGGGGTGCTTCATGATCCCCTTCACGATGCCCACGCCGCAGATGGCGCCGAGGCACTGCGCCACCACGTACAGCGCCGCGCGCACCAGGGACACCTTGCCGGCCACGAACAGCGCGAACGACACCGCTGGGTTGATGTGCCCGCCGGAGACGCCGCTGGTGGAGTAAACGAGGACCGACACGGTGGCGCCGAAGGACCAGGCCACGCCCAGGTACCCGACGCCGGTGCACCTCTCGTCGGCGCCGGAGGACTGAAACTTGTACCCGATGACGGTGGAGATGCTGACGTAGACGAGGATGAGCGACGCCGTGAACTCACCGATCAGGGCGCGGTACAGAGACCACTCGGACAGCTCGCTCGTGTCCAGCGGCTGGACTGCCGGCGGGTCCCAGTACGGCACCCGCTGGACGATAATATCTGTCACCTCTTCGAATTCGTCCGGGGTGGCCATCCCCTCCTTGGTCGACATGGTTCGTCCTACACAGAGGTCTTTTGTTCTGTTCCTGTGTACGGGGCTAGTGTCAATGCAATTCCAGGAAGAACACGCCAAGAGAAGATGCTTAAATAGCGATCGAGGAGGGTGAAGTGCTTGCAGAGCATGGTGAGAGAGACCCTAGACACCTGGAGGAGGTTCTCTCATTGGAATCCAGTCACATGCGTCACATCTTCTAGTGCACAAATCCCATGCAAATTCTTTCAATTAGATTTGGATTTTCATTCATTGGCATATCTGTCTCTATTTTATTTTTTTGAAATAATGGCATATCTGTCTCTAGTACGGAGTATTTACTAGCTGTTAGCACTGCCTCCCCTGATGGACCACCAGCCCACAACGTCCCCGGCTGTAACATCCCAAGTTTTTCAAAAAGTTGAAAAACAGAAAAATTTAAAACTTTTGAAAACTATGATGTATTTTGCTTTGAAAAGAAAATTCATGCATGCATTCATCATCATCTTGCATTGTTTGCTTTTGGTTATTCCAAAGTGGGAAATAAATTTCCACTTGAAAACATATTTAAGAAAATATATCGTAGAGCATTTATGCTCCAAAATTTTATTTTGACTTTTATGTATTGTTCTGTTAATGTTGTTTGTGAATTGATTGTATTTGTTGAAAAATAAATATTTGCAAAAGGTTTATCTTGTGATATTCAAGTTTTATTTAAGCACCTTTGATTGTTTAAACCTATTTTAATTTGGACATCGAGTGTCATATTGTTTATTAAAAACCTAGTTTGGAAATCAAAATGATTTCTATTTGAAATGTGTGTTTGGTTGTGAGTTGTTTGTTTGTATTGAGAATTATCTATTTCTTACCTATTCTCTATTTTCAAGTTTTATAGTTTTACTTAAACAAAATAGTTATTTGCATTTCTAAAATGAGTTTTGAATTCATTTTGTTTAAACTATTTGAGTTTTATACAAAATTATTTTATTGAGTGATATTAATCATATTACTCATATTTTGCTTTGGTTTAAATTATAAGTTCAAAAGAAATTATAAAAATAAAGAGAATTTGTCTCAAAAACAATATTTTGCATTTTATCTGCAAATGCTTTTCAAACCTATTTCAAATTTTAAATAAAGTTTTTGAATATTTTATCCCAATACATGCTAAACATGTGGGGCATGTTTTTTACAAAAGTATAGAATTTGGTTTGAGTGGATTCGGTTTTATAAATCAAAAGATATTTGAATTTTGGTTAAAACAGAAAAGAAAAACAGTTTCCGGAAAAAAAATCCGAAACGAGCTAAATGGGCGGAGCCCAACTAACCTAACGTGCGCGAGCGACGGATAGCGCAGCCCAACCGCGTGCTCTCTCTCGCTGCCACCCCGGCCCCACATGTCATCGCCATCCCTGCGCCGTGACGAACACGGTCTCCTCTACCGAACCCTAGCGGAAATCCTCTCCAATTTCTGTTGCGATTTCTTCCGTGTTCTCCACGTAGACCCGCCTATATAAACCTCCAGAACCCGCCCCGTGTTTTGCCCCAAAGATACCGAGTCGATCGCCCCCAGGCTGCTCGCACGAGACGCCGCCGTGCCGCCACTGCCGTCGACGACCTCGCCGTATTCCGGTGAGCCCTTGCGCGCATTGCCCCTCGCAACCCTCCCCTTCGCTTCGCCTCGACCGTGCACACCTCCCTGACACCTCGCCGTATTATCTCGCGCAGCAGATCGAGCAGTCCTCATCGACAGGAGCTCGCCGCCGCCACCACGAACATCGACGAGCGATTCCAGGAGGTGAAGGAAGCTCGCGACCTCATCGACCACGCCATCAGCTCCGCCTCGACGCTCGCTTCTTTTGGTATGAGCCGTCCATCCCCGCAAGCTTCGTAGAGTAGAGGAGCAGATCTCCGGCGATGGCGCCACCGTAGGAGCTAGGGTTCCGGCGAAACTCCGGCGGAAGCGTCGATGACCTTTCGGTCTTGTAGATCTAGGTCATTGGATCAATTTTATACGGTATAGATTAGATCGCATCACGAATCGGTACCAGCCAATGGGGAGAAGCCACGTCGCCAAGTCGTCCGTGAAGCGCGCCGCACCCGTCCGCGTCTGCCCGCAACCCGTCCGCGTCGCCCGCAATTCTGCAGAAGACCAGTCAACGGCGGCTCCGCACCAACCAGAAGACGCCACGTCGACCAAGGACTCCAGCGCGAAGATCTTTTTCGTTTTCGTTACGTTTAAGCCCCTGCGCATCACGGATAGGTCCCTGGATCTTAGTTTCGTTATTAATTTTTATTCCTTTATCCAAAATTTATGAAATTTATATTTTTGGAAAGCTAATAATGTGTAGAAACTTTCTATATGCTTAATTTGAGGTTGGACAAAATTAATTTAGATAAATTTAAAAATGGTTTACTTGATATTTTGGCTATAATTTAATTATAAAAATTGATAATTGAGCAAAATATTTTGCTATATTTTTGTTTGTATAAGTAATGGCCGTAGCATTGCTCTGTATTTTTGTAGAAGTGTTTTTATGTGTTTTTGCATGTAATTTGTTTTTATTGCTTTTTAAGTATTATTTTAATAAGTAAATTATATTAAAATTGTTCTCCACATTATTTTCGAATAGAAATTTTAGCTAAGTCATGATGATCATGTTAGATGCAAAATAACTTAGAAATATTTCACCTCTCCCACAAAAGTGTTATTTCTTCCTTAGAAAATTTTGGGTAATAAAATTTTGACAACACTGTTACTTAGAATTTTTCCTTAGAAATTTCAACACATTAAAGTGCTAAACTTGTCCTTAGAATTTTTTTTAGCATCTAGAAAACTTAGTTGTTTCCTTAGAAAATATTCTAAGTACTTGCTATAACAAATGTTGGTCCTTAGAAAAATTATCAACGTTTGTTTTCATATCGTTTCCTTAGAAAATTTTAGCACTTATTATTTTGTTTACTTTCCTTAGAAATTATTTGGACTTGAGGTGTTAGCTTTAGTCCTTAGTTAAATTTCGACCCAAGTGTTAAGACCTTGGTCCTTAGTCATTTTTGGACCTTCTTGACAGTCTTGTTTGAACTTAGAATTATTTCATGGCATGGCATGCATGCATCTCTAGTCCTTAGAAATTTTTGCACATCATGCATGACATATTTTCCTTAGAAGTTTTAAGAAAATTATTTGTTCATTATGTATTGTTTGATGTGTTAGAAACTCCGGAGGGAACGAGGACTGTTGCAGCTGCTGTTGTTCTGCTTGTTGCCAAGGCAAGTGGCACACCCCCATGAAGTTTTCCTAAGTATTTTATATGCATTACTTAGTGTATTTCTTATATGCATGTGTTGGATAGTATTATAGCTATATGCTAAACCCACCATACCTTTACTCTAGTTGTGTCTAGAATCCCTTCTGATAACTTAGTAGATTATTGGATGCTATGCAAATGTGTTTTCTTTAAAGCTAAATTCTACTAAGTAATTTATCACCTGGGTGGACTTGGTTTTGAAAAGATGATGAAAAGGTTGAGTGTCATCTCTTAGGGGTGACCTCTAAGGGATGGTCACTTGTGGTTGCCACCCAGGGTATTAAGGGGCCAATGTTTCTCTAAGTGAAGATTGCTTACCGTGCAACCATTAGTCATATGGGCTCTGACTTGATGGATTAAGTTGCGTGGACTCGTCCGTCTTGACAGGTGGTGGTAGATGGTTAGAATGGGAACGGGTCAAGGCGGCATGGGATGAGGAAATGGTTCTGAAAAGTCTCGTCTCAACTCTCTCCTTTTCCTTAGCACAAATTGAGTGCTTGAGGATAGTTTGGGTTTGTTGGGTCTAATGGTGAAAGTGCACAACCTCTGCAGAGTTAAAAACTAAGTACTTAGCCGTGTCCCCGGTTACGGACAATTTGAGCAGCTGATCAAGGATTCAACGGAGGCTTCATCATTCAATTTCGAAATTAAAACTTGATGGTGAACAAGGGTAGTTAAGACAATGGTTTTCAAGCCATCTTGTCTCAAAATTTTGAAGGAAAAAGTTTTATAAAGTGTTAGGCAAAATTGGCTTTCATGCAAATCAGCCTTCAAATTCCACCAGCCAAATATGCATATAGGTTATAGAGTTATTCCTATATGAGTCCACATAGTGTCACTTGCCAGGATCATTTTTAATGATTCTGACCCACTCTGTTGCAAATATTACTTTGTTGCAGACTTTTCTGACGATGAGTAAGGTCACGTTTGGGTTTCGAGTCTGCAACCAACATGTTTTCGCCTGTGGCGCATCATGAAGAATGGAGGCTCATTGAAGATTTATTCCGCTGCTTTATTTGTTTTGAGCTAGCTATAAGCTATGCAAAGATGTATCGAACTATTTATTTCTCCATGTCTGGATCATTCGTGTAATAATTGATACAATGTTGTGATATTCATCTTAAACTGTGTGTGCAAATGAAACGATCCAGGGGTTTGCACTATACACAGGTACCTTGCCATTTTCTAAGTGCAGGTACGCTACACGGCCCACAGCAAGAAGCAGCCCGGCGCACCAGCTCACGACTGAGAAAACCCAACCAGCAATAGCGACAAGGAGACAGCCAGGGGTGCTGAGAATAAAGTGGCGTGCGATTCAAGAAGGAGGCATCGGAGATCCGTCACGGCTGTTACCGTCGTAGGCATCTACCGAGAACCAAGCAATCACAGTACTGATGACGACACCAAGATTTGTTACCGTCGTAGGCATCTACGAGAACCAAGCAATCACAGTACTGATGACGACACCAAGATTTGGCTTACATCTGTGGGACATGACTACGGGCACACCTCCCCATTGATACCGCAACCCTGACCGCCTAGACGCTGGCACAAGCCGCCGGCTCACCCTACGTGTATGTTGCTATCAAGTTGTCATAGGTTACACGTGTGGTGCTCCCCTCATTATATGGGATACCCAGGATACAAGAGTTCGACTCTGATACTACTCGTATCCTATCCACACCTAATACAACTCTAAATCCAAACATAACCCAACTCGTACAAATATTCGACACAAACACAACAAACTCCACCTTGGCGAATATTCTCCACTGATGTCTACGCACGCTTCTATTCCTGTAGACAGTGTTGGGCCTGCAAGAGCAGAGGTTTATAGAACAGCAGCAAGTTTCCCTTAAGTGAATCACCCAAGGTTTATCGAACTCAGGGAGGTAGAGGTCAAAGATATCCTCTCAAGCAACCCTGCAATTAAGATACAAGAAGTCTCTTGTGTCCCCAACACACCCAATACACTTGTCAGATGTATAGGTGCACTAGTTCGGCGAAGAGATAGTGAAATACAAGTGATATGGATGATTATAAGTAGTAACTGCAATCTGAAATAAAGATGGCAGCAAGCAAACATGTAGCAGAACTTGTTGTAAACGGTGTTTCAATGCTTAGAAACAAGGCCTAGGGATCATACTTTCACTAGTGGACACTCTCAACAATGATCTCATAACTGAATAAGTAAAAGCTACTCTTAAACACTCTCTTGTTGGATAACAAACACCATTCATTGTGTAGGGCTACAAAAGCACACCTCAAGCCGGAGTAAACAAGCGCCACAACGTCATAAAGGAGTCACACACGGTGCACACACTGTCACCTTTACACCGTGGAGAGTACCGGAGTTCATATTAAAGTAACCTATAGAGTGCATAATAGATAAAGAGTAACATCTACATATTCAACTAGATTAGCACAACTGAACACAAGTAAATACTACTCGGGATTATTCTCCTTCTTGATGAAGCAAGAGTACTATGCGTAGGGCTGCAAGAGCACACCTCAAAGTCTGAGTAAACAAACACCACAATTCCCAAGAATAAGCCATGATAAATGTCTAAATTATTCATAGAGTCACACAAGTACCCACACTGTCACCTTGATACCGTGTTGTCACAATGACTCCAGAAACTAGACAAAATCACTTGAGTAGCATAAACATTATTAATGTATTCAGCGATACTAGCAATACACATGATCACATAAAGATCACACCATGGGAGAGAGAGATGAACCACATAGCTACCGGTAGAGCCCTCAGCCTCGGGGGAGAACTACTCCCTCCTCATCATGGGAGTCAGCAGCGGCGATGAAGATGGCGGTGGAGTCGATGGAGATGACTCCGGGGGCAATTCCCCGTCCCGGCGGCGTGCCGGAACAGAGACTTCTGTCCCCCGAAACTTGTCGTCGATGGCGGCGGCGCTGCGGAACTCTTCGTGGAATATGACTTGGTTTTTAGGGTTTACGCTCGGGGGAATAAATAGGCGAAGGGGCAACGTCGTGGAGCCCGAGGGGCCCCTCACCAGCTGGCGCGGCAGAAGGGGGGCCCGCCGCCAGGTGGTTTGGCCACCTCGTGGCTCCCTTCGTCTCTCCTTCGGACTCCGTGTACGTGTTGGAAAAATAGGGACTTGGCCTTTTGTTTCGTGCAATTCCGAGAATATTCGCAGAAGTACTTTTCTGGAACCAAAAACAGCAGAAAACAGGGAACTGGCACTTCGGCATCTTGTTAATAGGTTAGTCCCAGAAAATGCATAAAAGTGATATGAAGTGTATATAAAACATGTAGCAAATGGTATAATATAAGCATGGAACATCAGAAATTATGGATACGTTGGAGACGTATCAAGCATCCCCAAGCTTAGTTCTACTCGTCCTCGAGTAGGTAAAACGATAACAACAAATAATTTCTGAGGAGACATGCTTTCACACAATCTTGATCAATATATTGCAAGGCTCATGTCATGAATGAAGTGACTCAAAGCAATGGTCTATAGTTTGCTAACAGATAGATAAAGAGTAAACAATGAATCATATAAGCAAAAACTTTTCATGAATAGTACTTTCAAGACAAGCATCAAAAAGTTTTGCATAAGAGGTAACTCATAAAGCAATAGATTCAAAGTAAAAGGCATTGAAGCAACACAAAGGATGATTAAGTTTCAGCATTGCTTTCAACTTGTAACATGTATATCTCATGGATAGTTGTCAACATAAAGCAATATAACAAGTGCAATAAGTAAACATGTAAGAATCAATGCACACAAAGTTGACACTAGTGTTTGCTTCTAAGATAGAAAGGAGTAGGTAAACTGACTCAACATAAAGTAAAAGATAGGCCCTTCGCAGAGGGAAGCAGGGATTAAATCATGTGCTAGAGCTTTTTAAGTTTTCGAAAGCATATAGAGAGCACAAAATAAGTATTTGAGAGGTGTTTGTTGTTGTCAACGAATGGTAGTGGGCACTCTAACCCCCTTGTCAACCAGACTTTCAAGAGCGGCTCCCATGAAGGACGTTATCTCTACCAGCAAGGTAGATCATCCCTCTTCTCTTTTGTTTACACATGTATTTTAGTTTCTTTATAGTTGACACTCCTCCCAACCTTTGCTTACACAAGCCATGGCTAACCGAATCCTCGGGTGCCTTCCAACATTCACATACCATGGAGGAGTGTCTATTTGCAATTAAGTTGCTTACTGATAAATCAGGGCAAAACATGTGAAGAGAATTATTAATGAAAGTTGTAATTAATTGGGGCTGGGCACCCCGTTGCCAGCTCTTTTTGCAAATTATTGGATAAGCGGATGTATATGCCACTAGTCCATTGGTGAAAGTCTGTCAGAAGTAAATGACAAGATTGAAAGATAAAACACCACATACTTCCTCATGAGCTATAAAACATTGACACAAATAAGGAGTAATAAAGTTTTGAATAGTTTAAAGGTAGCACATGAAGTATTTACTTGGAATGGCAGGAAATACCACATAGTAGGTAGGTATGGTGGACACAAATGGCATGGGTTTTGGCTCAAGGTTTGGATGCACGAGAAGCATTCCCTCTCAGTACAGAGTTTAGGCTAGCAAGGTTGTTTGAAGCAAACACAAGTATAAACCGGTACAGCAAGAATCACATAAAAACATATTGCAAGTATTATAAGACTCTACACTGTCTTCCTTGTTGCTCAAACATTTTACCAGAAAATATCTAGACCTTAGAGAGAACAAATATGCATCCCAAGTCTCAACAAGCTCTACGGTAGTTCTCCACTACTAGGCTTTAACTACATGATGCAAGAGCTTAAACATGATCTACTTGAGAGCTCAAAACAATTGCAAAGTATCAAATCGAAACAAGACAATGATCTACAAGAATGCATATGTCTTTTCCAATACCAACTACCACATGTAGCATTTTCTTTCTTCCAAACAAACACCAATCAATTTATTTAAACATAAACTCTCCAAATGATAATATAATGCAGCAAGAGAGTATTTATAAACAAGTGCTAACAGCTCGAAGAGATGCATGAAAAACAGGAGCTAAAAGCACTGCAGTAGCTAGTTAAGAATACTCAACAAATATAAGTGAAGAACATGAGTATTCACATGAAAAAGCGGAGCGTGTCTCTCTCCCACACAAGGATTGCTAGGATCCGAATTTATTCAAACAAAAACAAAAAAATAAAAGCACACAGACGCTCCAAGTAAAGCGCATAAGATGTGAAAGAATTAAAATATAGTTTCACTAGAGATGACCTGATAAGTTGTTGATGAAGAAGGGGATGCCTTGGGCATCCCCAAGCTTAGACGCTTGAGTCTCTCTGAATATGGTTGGGGTGAACCACGGGGGCATCCCCAAGCTTAGGCTTTTCACTCTTCTTGATCATATAATATCATCCTTCTCTCTTGATCCTTGAAAACTTCCTTCACACCAAACTCGAAATAGTTCTCATTAGAGGGTTAGTGCATAATCAAAAATTCTCATATTCTGTGATGACACATCATTAAAGCTTCTGGACATTAGCTACAGCCACTGATGCTTTGTGGAGCAAAGAAATCCACTCAAACATAGTAAAAGAGCGAATGCAAAACAAAAGGCAGAATCTGTCAAAAACAGAACAGTCTGTAAGACGAATTTTTTCGAGGCACTTAAGTTGCTCAGATGGAACTCCAATTTAATGAAAGTTGCGTACATATCTGAGGAAGATGCGTGATTTTTTACAGAATTTTTGAATTTTCTGCAGGGAGAAAAGCTCAAATTCGTGACAGCTAAAAATCTGTTACTGCGCAGAAATCCAAATCTTGCATCAACTTTCAATAAAACTTTACTTGGCACAACAATGCAATAAAATAAAGATACAAAGGAGTTGCTACAGAAGTAACAAAACTCTTGACTCAAAGAAAAAAAAATAACAGAAATAAAAACAATGGGTTGTCTCCCATAAGCGCTTTTCTTTAAAGCCTTTTAGCTAGGCATAGTGATTTTTATGATGCCCACATAAAGATGAGAGTTGAAACATAAAAGAGAGCATCAAGAAGCATATATAAAACATGTTTAAATCTAACACTCTTTCTATGCATAGGAGTCTTGTAAGAAAACAAGTCAATGAAGAACAAAGTGACTAGCATAGAAAGGCAAAACAAGTGTAACTTCAAAAATTTCAACATAAAGAGAGAAGACTTAATATTATTGTGATATATGAAATCGTGTCTCCCTCTCTCATAAGGACCAGTAGGTCTTAAAGTACCCAGCAAATAAAAGCAAATCAAGAGAAAGCTCAAAACATTCATCATAAAGAAGAATTTAGTAACATGAAGATTTCTATAACCATACTTTCCTCTCTCAAAATAATTTTCAGCGGCATCATGAATAAACTCAACAATATAGCTATCACATAAGCATTCTTATCATGATCCACATGCATAAAAGTATCATTACTCTCCACATAAGCATGAACATTATCATTAGTAATAGTGAGAGTAAAAGTATCACATCCATCATTGTAATCATCATAAATAGGAGGCATAGAATAATCAAAATGATTTTTATCCTCAATAGTAGATGGACTGAGAATATCATATTCATCATTGTAAACATCATATATAGGAGGCATATCATAATCAACATAAACTATATCCTCAATAGTAGGTGGACTGAAAATATCACAATGATTATAATCATCATATATTGGAGGCAAAGTATTATCAAAGCAAATTTCCTCCTTAAAGCTTGGGGGACTAAAAATATCATATTCATCACAACAGCTTCCCCAAGCTTAGACTTTTCCATAGCATTAGCAATAATGGTGTTCAAAGAATTTATAGTAATACCATTGCTACCATCATGCAAACAAGCCTCCATAGGTTTTTTAATTTTCTCTTCAAAAGCATCATGTCCTAATTCAATATAAAGTTCATAAAGATCTCTAATTTTTTTGTTGTTTTCCATTAAGCCTAACTAGTGAAAATAAAAACAAGAAACAAAAAGAATAATTGCAGAATCTAAAGGAAATAACTTCGAGCACTCACACACTAGCAACAACACTAGAAAATAGCTTAGTAGCCAGAGGATGTGAATACCTTTTACCTTACCTCCCCGGCAACGGCGCCAGAAAATAGCTTGATGTCTACGCACGCTTCTATTCTTGTAGACAGTGTTGGGCCTCCAAGAGCAGAGGTTTGTAGAACAGCAGCAAGTTTCCCTTAAGTGAATCACCCAAGGTTTATCGAACTCAGGGAGGTAGAGGTCAAAGATATCCCTCTCAAGCAACCCTGCAATTAAGATACAAGAAGTCTCTTGTGTCCCCAACACACCCAATACACTTGTCAGATGTATAGGTGCACTAGTTCGGCGAAGAGATAGTGAAATACAAGTGATATGGATGATTATAAGTAGTAACTGCAATCTGAAATAAAATGGCAGCAAGCAAACATGTAGCAGAACTTGTTGTAAACGGTGTTTCAATGCTTAGAAACAAGGCCTAGGGATCATACTTTCACTAGTGGACACTCTCAACAATGATCTCATAACTGAATAAGTAAAAGCTACTCTTAAACACTCTCTTGTTGGATAACAAACACCATTCATTGTGTAGGGCTACAAAAGCACACCTCAAGCCGGAGTAAACAAGCGCCACAACGTCATAAAGGAGTCACACACGGTGCACACACTGTCACCTTTACACCGTGGAGAGTACCGGAGTTCATATTAAAGTAACCTATAGAGTGCATAATAGATAAAGAGTAACATCTACATATTCAACTAGATTAGCACAACTGAACACAAGTAAATACTACTCGGGATTATTCTCCTTCTTGATGAAGCAAGAGTACTATGCGTAGGGCTGCAAGAGCACACCTCAAAGTCTGAGTAAACAAACACCACAATTCCCAAGAATAAGCCATGATAAATGTCTAAATTATTCATAGAGTCACACAAGTACCCACACTGTCACCTTGATACCGTGTTGTCACAATGACTCCAGAAACTAGACAAAATCACTTGAGTAGCATAAACATTATTAATGTATTCAGCGATACTAGCAATACACATGATCACATAAAGATCACACCATGGGAGAGAGAGATGAACCACATAGCTACCGGTAGAGCCCTCAGCCTCGGGGGAGAACTACTCCCTCCTCATCATGGGAGTCAGCAGCGGCGATGAAGATGGCGGTGGAGTCGATGGAGATGACTCCGGGGGCAATTCCCCGTCCCGGCGGCGTGCCGGAACAGAGACTTCTGTCCCCCGAAACTTGTCGTCGATGGCGGCGGCGCTGCGGAACTCTTCGTGGAATATGACTTGGTTTTTAGGGTTTACGCCTCGGGGGGAATAAATAGGCGAAGGGGCAACGTCGGTGGAGCCCGAGGTGGGCCTCCTCACCAGCTGGTGCGGCAGAAGGGGGCCGCGCCGCCAGGTGGTTTGGCCACCTCGTGGCTCCCTTTCGTCTCTCCTTCGGACTCCGTGTACGTGTTGGAAAAATAGGGACTTGGCCTTTTGTTTCGTGCAATTCCGAGAATATTCGCAGAAGTACTTTTCTGGAATCAAAAACAGCAGAAAACAGGGAACTGGCACTTCGGCATCTTGTTAATAGGTTAGTCCCAGAAAATGCATAAAAGTGATATGAAGTGTATATAAAACATGTAGCAAATGGTATAATATAAGCATGGAACAGCAGAAATTATGGATACGTTGGAGACGTATCATCCACCACCTTGAATTCGTCAATGCGCCAAACCTCCATGTACTTGTAGGAGTTTGCGCGATAGAAAACAAAAAATTTCTCTCACATGCGGAAGCAACACTCAAGATCCTATCTAGAAGATTCTAGTAACGGGGAGAGTAGTTCATCATACCCTCGAAGAACACGCGCGTTGAACGTTTAATTCAACGCAGCTCGGTGAAGTTGTTGACGATGTTCGATCCGATCAGCACCGCAAACGAGCAGCACCTCCGGAGGCTTGCACACGTACAGCTCGATGACGTCTCCCTCTTCTTGATCCAGCAAGCTAGAGGGAGAAGTAGGTGGGATCGATTCCAGCAGCACGACGGCGTGGTGGTGGATATGGTGGAGAGTTCCCGCGGGCAGGGCTTCGCCAAGCGGTGCGCGGGAGGTAGAGGAGCAGCAAGCCAGTGATGCGGCCAAGCCTCTGTCTCTTGGTGCACCTCTCCCTCTTCTTTATATAGGCAAGGGGCTGCAGCCACTTTATTTCCAAAGTAGAAACTCCCTCTTTCAATAGTGGTAACCCCTTCTCATTTAAAAGGTGGTAACCCCCTCTTTCAAGAGTGGTAACATCCCTTTTAAAGGGCTACCCATTGAATGGCTGCATGGACCAAGTAGGACTGGTCAAATGGACCAGTGGGCCACCCTTGGTCGTTGGGGACAGGTGGGCCCCACTATGGGACCCTCCGGAACCTTCTAGAACATTCCGACACTCTGCCGAAAAATCCCGAACTTTTCCGGAACCCTGAAATCAACTTGCCATATATAAATCTTTACCTCCGGACTCTTCCGGAGCTCCTCGTGATGTCTAGGATCTCATCCGAGACTCCGAACAATATTCGGACACCATTAACAAAATTATCCCAGAGCTACTCTAGCGTTACCGAACGTTAAGTGTGTGACCCTACGGGTTCGAGAACGTGCAGACATGATGGAGACACCTCTCCGATCAATAACCATTAGAGGGACCAGGATATCCATAATGACTCCCACACATTCAACGAAGATCTTTATCGGTTGAACCACTATGTCGTGGACTACTATAATCCGTATACAATTTCCTTTGTCACGCGATATTTTACTTACCCAAGATTTGATCGTCGGTATCACTATACCTAGTTAAATCTTGTTACTGGTAAGTACTCTTTACTCGTTCCGTAATACAACATTCTCTGTGACTAACTCATTAGTCACGTGCTTGCAAGCTTTACCGAATGTGCACTACCGAGTGGGCCCAGAGTATATCTCTCCGAAACACGGAGGGACAAATCCCAGTCTTGATTCATGTAATTCAACAAGCACTTTCTGAGATACCCGTAAGACACCTTTATGATCACCCTGTCACGAAGCGATGGTTGATGTCCCCAAAGTATTCTTCCAGTACCCGGGAATAACATGATCTCATGGTCTAAGAAATAGGATACTTGACAATAAAAGGCATGACAATAAAAACTTAATGAAACGATCAATATTGTTATGCTTAGTTGGGTCTGTCCATCACGTCATTCTTCTAATGACATGATCCCGTTAATTAATTAACAACTCATGTTCATGGTTGGGAAACCATAACCATCATTAATTAACGAGCTAGTCTAGTAGAGGCTTACTAGGGACGCAATGTTGTTTACGCAACCACACATGTATTATGTTTCCGGTTAATACAATTATAGCATGGAAATAAACATATATCATGAACACGGAAATATGATAATAACATTTATTTATTATTGCCTCTAGGGCATATTTCCAACAGTCTCCCACTTGCACTAGAGTCAATAATCTAGTTTACATTGGTAAAAATCTAACACCCATGGCCTTCTGGTGTTGATCATGTTTTGTCTGTGGAAGAACTTTAGTCAACGGATCAGCGATATTTTGATTCGTATGTACTTTGCTAATGGTAATATCTCCTTCATTGACATGCTCACGAATTTGATGAAACCGGCGTTTGATATGCTTGGAACTCTTGTGACATCTTGGTTCCTTGGCTAGAGCAATGGCACCAGTGTTGTCACAAAAAATCTCCATGGGATCCAGTGCGCTCGGAACAACGCCGAGTTCAGTGACGAACTCCTTCAGCCATATCCCTTCTTTCGCTGCTTCAGAAGCGGCCATATACTCCGCCTCTAATGTAGATGCCGCAATGACGGTTTGCTTGGAACTCCTCCAGCTAACCGCAGCTCCATTCAAGATAAAGACATACCCTGTTTGAGATTTCGAGTCATCTGGATCAGTATCGAAGCTAGCATCAACGTAACCTTTTACGGAGAGCTCTTCATCACCACCATAGACAAGAAACATGTCCTTAGTCCTTTTTAGGTACTTAAGGATATTTTTAACTGCTGTCCAGTGAGCCTCTCCAGGATCACTCTGGTACCTGCTCGTCAAACTAAGAGCATGGGACACATCCGGTCTAGTACACAACATGGCATACATAATAGAACCTATGGCCGAGGCATAGGGGATTTTCTTCATCCTTTCTATTTCTGTTGCCGTAGTTGGACACTGAGTCATACTCAATGGCTTACCTTGTAACATGGGCAAAGAACCTTTCTTTGCATCCTGCATATTGAATTTCTTCACTATCTTCTCAAGGTATTTACTTTGACTAAGTGCTATTAAGCGTCTTGATCTATCTCTATAGATCTTTATGCCCAATATGTATGCAGCTTCACCAAGATCTTTCATTGAAAAACTATTATTCAAATAATCTTTCACACTGTTAAGCAGCTCCACATCATTCCCAATAAGTAATATGTCATCTACATATAAAACCAGGAATGCAACCGAGCTCCCACTCACTTTCTTGTAAACACAAGCTTCTTTATAATTTTGGACAAATCCAAAACCTTTGATCACCTCATCAAATCGAAGATTCCAACTCCGGGATGCTTGCTTCAGTCCATAGATGGATCGCTGAAGTTTGCACACTTTATCAGCATCCTTAGGATCGACAAAACCTTCAGGTTGTACCATGTACAACTCTTCTTCAACGTTTCCGTTGAGGAACGCAGTTTTGACATCCATCTGCCAAATTTCATAATCGAAATAAGCAGCAATTGCTAGTAGAACCCTAACAGACTTTAGCATCGCTACGGGTGAGAAGGTCTCATCGTAGTCAACTCCTTGAATTTGTCGAAAACCTTTTGCGACAAGTCGAGCTTTATATACGGTGACATTACCGTCAGCGTCTGTTTTCTTCTTGAAAATCCATTTACATTCAACAGCCTTACGGCTATCAGGAAGGTCAACCAAAGTCCACACTTGGTTTTCCTTCATGGATTCCATTTCAGAGTTCATGGCGTCTTGCCATTTTCCAGAGTCTGGGCTCATCATCGCTTCCTCATAGTTCATAGGTTCATCATTGTCTAACAATAAAATGTTCAAGACAGGATTACCGTACCATTCAGGAGCAGTACGTAACCTTGTCGACCTGCGAACGGGAACTTTGACCGAAGCTGCATGATCACTATCATCAGCTTCTTTCTCTCTAGCTGGTGAAGGCGGTGCCTGAAGATCCAAATCTTCCTGCGCTGCGCTGCTCTCCAATTCGGGAGAAGGTTCAATAACCTCGTCTAGTTCTATTTTCCTCCCACTCACTCCTTTCGAAAGAAACTCCTTCTCAAGAAAGGATCCATTCTTAGCAACAAAAACTTTGCCTTCGGATCTGTGATAGAAGGTATACCCAATGGTTTCCTTTGGATATCCTATGAAGACGCATTTTTCCGCTTTGGGTTCGAGCTTATCAGGTTGTAATCTTTTGACATAAGCCTCGCATCCCCAAATTTTAAGAAACGATAATTTTGGCTTCTTACCAAACCACAACTCATATGGTGTCGTCTCAACGGATTTAGATGGTGCCCTATTTAAAGTGAATGCGGCTGTCTCTAATGCATACCCCCAAAATGACATTGGCAGATCGGATACAGACATCATAGAACGCACCATATCTAATAAAGTACGATTACGACGTTCAGACACACCATTACGCTGTGGTGTTCCAGGTGGCGTGAGTTGGGAAACAATTCCACAATTTTTCAAGTGCATGCCAAACTCGTAACTCAGATATTCCCCTCCACGATCAGATCGTAGAAATTTGATCTTCCTGTTACGATGATTTTCTACTTCACTCTGAAATTCTTTGAACTTTTCAAATGTTTCAGACTTGTGTTTCATTAAGTAAATATACCCATATCTACTCAAATCATCAGTGAAAGTTAGGAAGTAACGATATCCACCACGTGTTGGAATGCTCATTGGTCCACACACATCAGTATGTATGATTTCCAACAAATCACTCGCCCGTTCCATCGTACCGGAAAACGGTGTCTTAGTCATCTTACCCATGAGGCATGGTTCGCACGTATCAAATGATTCAAAGTCAAGTGATTGAAAAAGTCCATCAGAATGGAGTTTCTTCATGCGCTTTACACCAATATGACCTAAACGGCAGTGCCACAAGTATGTGGTACTATCATTATTCGCTTTGCATCTTTTAGCATCAATGTTATGGATGTGTGAAGTACTACTATCGAGATCCAACAAGAATAAACCATTTACGTTGGGTGCATGACCATAAAAGATATTACTCATAGAAATAGAACAACCTTTATTCTCTGATTTAAATGAGTAACCGTCTCGCAATAAACAAGATCCAGATATAATGTTCATGCTTAACGCAGGCACCAAATAACAATTATTCAGGTTTAAAACTAATCCCGAAGGTAGATGAAGAGGTAGTGTCCCGACGGCGATGACATCGACCTTCGATCCATTCCCGACGCGCATCGTCACCTCATCCCTCGCCAGTCTCCGTTTATTCTGCAGCTCCTGTTTCGAGTTGCAAATATGAGCAACCGAACCAGTATCAAATACCCAGGCACTACTACGAGAACTAGTAAGGTACACATCAATAACATGTATATCAAATATACCTTTGACGTTGCCAGCCTTCTTATCCGCCAAGTATTTGGCGCAGTTACGCTTCCAGTGACCGTCTCCCTTGCAGTAGAAACACACAGTGTCCGGCTTAGGACCAGCCTTGGGTTTCACAGGTGTGGCAACAGGTTTGCCGCCCTGAGCAGCAACAGATTTGCCACTCTTCTTGAAGTGACCCTTTTTGGCCTTAACCTTCTTGAAACTGGTGGTCTTATTGACCATCAACACTTGATGTTCTTTCTTGATGTCCACTTCTGCAGATTTCAGCATCGCAAAGAGCTCATTAAGAGTCTTATTCATGCCTTGCATGTTATAGTTCAGCACAAAGCCTTTGTAGCTCGGAGGGAGCGACTGCAGCACCCTGTCAGTGATTAACTCATCCGGGATCACACATCCCAGCTGAATTAGGCGTTGGATATAGCCTCCCATGGTGACAACATGTTCACTGACAGAGCTGTGCTCCTCCATCTTACATGTATAGAACTTATCAGAGATCTCATATCTCTCAGCGCGGGTCTGAGTCTGAAACATGGTTTTCAGCTCTTCAACCATCTCATAGGCGCCGTGATGTTCAAAACGTTTCTGGAGATCAGTGTCCAGAGATGTAAGGATGGCACAGGCAACTATAATGTGGTCATCTCTGCGCGTCTCAAAGACATTTTGTTCTGCTTCAGGCGCATTGTCTGCAGGTGGGTCACCTAGCGCAGCATCGAGCACATAATGCTTCTTACACCCAGTGAGGATAATCCTCAGGTTGCGGTGCCAGTCAGTGAAGTTTGAACCAGATGATTTCAGTTTTTCTTTCTCAAGGAATGCGCTGAAGTTGAACTGAGCTACGTTGCGGGCCATGATCTACAACATTTTAGCAAAGACATCTTTAGACTATGTTCATGATAAAGAGTTCATTTTAATCAAATTACTAACGAACTCCCACTTAAAACAACATCCCTCATAGTTGTCTAGTGGTACACGATCCAAATCCACTACACCAAGTCCGATCTTCACGAGAGAAGATGTAGTTTCAATGGTGAACATCGAAATGTTGATCATATCATTCATATGACTCGTGTTTAACCTTTCGGTTCGTCGTGTTCCGAGTCCATGTCTGTACATGCTAGGCTCGTCAAGTTAACCAAAGTATTTCCGCATGTGTAAAACTGGCTTACACCCGTCGTATGTGAACGTAGAGTTTACCACATCCGATCATCACGAGATGCTTCAAAACGACGAACTTTCGCGACGGTGCATACTAAGGGAGAACACTTTATCTTGATATTGTGTGAGGGATCATCTTATAATGCTACCGTCGAGCACACGCAAAATAAGATGCATAAAAGGATAAACATCACATGCATAAAAATATGTGACATGGTATAGCCCTTTTATTGCGTCTTGATCTCCATCTTAAACGCACCGGCATGATCTCCATCATGGCGCCATGTTCATGTGGCGCCTTGGTTGTCTCCACCACGTTGCATCCCATATATTGCTAACTCATAGCGATAAATAATGCAATTACATGGCGTTTGAAGTTGACACGCAGGTCATACAATTGATAATTAAGACAACCATATGGCTCCTGCCGGTTGCCGTACTCATCGACATGCAAGTCGTGAAACATTACAAAACATGATCATCTCATACATCACAAATATATCATATGAAACAGTTTGGGCTATACCATATCACAAGCACCCCTGCAAAAACAAGTTAGACGCCTCTCCCTTATTCTTTGCAAATTTTACGTGGCTTAGGGCTTTCGAAGAAAGAACCGTTCTTACCTACGAACATGAAACCACAACGGTGATAAACAAATTATTAACAACCCGTTGTAGATTAAATCTTAACTATAGTGGGAGAGACAGACACCCGCAAAGCCACTTATGCAATACAAGTTGCATGTCAGTCGTGGAACAAGTCTCATGTACGTGGACATGTAAAGTTAGTCCGGGCCGCTTCATCCCACTATGCCACTAAGATTCAAAATACACAAAGGAAGTAATAAAAAGATTATCAACGCCCACATACACATATGTGTTCTACCCGTACCAAAACATCTACGCATAGATCCGGCTCTGATACCACTGTAGGAGTTTGCGCGATAGAAAACAAAAATTTCTCTCACATGCGGAAGCAACACTCAAGATCCTATCTAGAAGATTCTAGTAACGGGGAGAGTAGTTCATCATACCCTCGAAGAACACGCGCGTTGAACGTTTAATTCAACGCAGCTCGGTGAAGTTGTTGACGATGTTCGATCCGATCAGCACCGCAAACGAGCAGCACCTCCGGAGGCTTGCACACGTACAGCTCGATGACGTCTCCCTCTTCTTGATCCAGCAAGCTAGAGGGAGAAGTAGGTGGGATCGATTCCAGCAGCACGACGGCGTGGTGGTGGATATGGTGGAGAGTTCCCGCGGGCAGGGCTTCGCCAAGCGGTGCGCGGGAGGTAGAGGAGCAGCAAGCCAGTGATGCGGCCAAGCCTCTGTCTCTTGGTGCACCTCTCCCTCTTCTTTATATAGGCAAGGGGCTGCAGCCACTTTATTTCCAAAGTAGAAACTCCCTCTTTCAATAGTGGTAACCCCTTCTCATTTAAAAGGTGGTAACCCCCTCTTTCAAGAGTGGTAACATCCCTTTTAAAGGGCTACCCATTGAATGGCTGCATGGACCAAGTAGGACTGGTCAAATGGACCAGTGGGCCACCCTTGGTCGTTGGGGACAGGTGGGCCCCACTATGGGACCCTCCGGAACCTTCTAGAACATTCCGACACTCTGCCGAAAAATCCCGAACTTTTCCGGAACCCTGAAATCAACTTGCCATATATAAATCTTTACCTCCGGACTCTTCCGGAGCTCCTCGTGATGTCTAGGATCTCATCCGAGACTCCGAACAATATTCGGACACCATTAACAAAATTATCCCAGAGCTACTCTAGCGTTACCGAACGTTAAGTGTGTGACCCTACGGGTTCGAGAACGTGCAGACATGATGGAGACACCTCTCCGATCAATAACCATTAGAGGGACCAGGATATCCATAATGACTCCCACACATTCAACGAAGATCTTTATCGGTTGAACCACTATGTCGTGGACTACTATAATCCGTATACAATTTCCTTTGTCACGCGATATTTTACTTACCCAAGATTTGATCGTCGGTATCACTATACCTAGTTAAATCTTGTTACTGGTAAGTACTCTTTACTCGTTCCGTAATACAACATTCTCTGTGACTAACTCATTAGTCACGTGCTTGCAAGCTTTACCGAATGTGCACTACCGAGTGGGCCCAGAGTATATCTCTCCGAAACACGGAGGGACAAATCCCAGTCTTGATTCATGTAATTCAACAAGCACTTTCTGAGATACCCGTAAGACACCTTTATGATCACCCTGTCACGAAGCGATGGTTGATGTCCCCAAAGTATTCTTCCAGTACCCGGGAATAACATGATCTCATGGTCTAAGAAATAGGATACTTGACAATAAAAGGCATGACAATAAAAACTTAATGAAACGATCAATATTGTTATGCTTAGTTGGGTCTGTCCATCACGTCATTCTTCTAATGACATGATCCCGTTAATTAATTAACAACTCATGTTCATGGTTGGGAAACCATAACCATCATTAATTAACGAGCTAGTCTAGTAGAGGCTTACTAGGGACGCAATGTTGTTTACGCAACCACACATGTATTATGTTTCCGGTTAATACAATTATAGCATGGAAATAAACATATATCATGAACACGGAAATATGATAATAACATTTATTTATTATTGCCTCTAGGGCATATTTCCAACAGTACTCCGGACTTGGTTGTCTTCCATGAGCTCCGCTGCTACTCTCAGATTCCACGTGACTCCACCTGCAACTGTTGTCCCTTCTTCCTGTTCAACAATATCACACACCGACCACTGATCTGCGTGAAAGTGCTTTCACCTCGAAGGAATTTCATCGTCGCACTTTAGTCAACCTCAGTCAAATTCACAGTCGTCTCATCCTGGATAGTCTTTTACATGTCCCACAGCTATAGCACTCCGCCTCCTTCTGTATCTAGTCATCCGCACTTTGCCATGTGCACTGAACATCACAGAATATTCGGCCATGTACACTCAAAGCTTCCGACATTGCAGACTTTCCAACACTTTCTCAGATTCCCCATGGCTGACTCTTGTTCATCACTTGACGTCGATCCCGATAAACCCAGTCACCAACTTGAACCTGATACTCGCCAACACTGCTTCAACACCCCTTGCACACATGTCCGACAACATGTCTGACTGCCCGTGCCCACACCATCTCAGTCCCCACTGCAGACAACCATCAGTCATACCCGACCGATGGCGAGTTTCACGTATCTCTCGAACCCTGACGTCCAGTCCGAAAAACATGCTTCTCGCCTTCCCGCTGACTAGGCTTCGATTCTCCAGATCCTTACACCGTAGCCCTCCATCAGCCGAGTGGAATCTCCGCCAGAGACCCCAGCTCCACCTTCAACATGACTCCATGGTAGATGATCAGTCCACCCCGCGCCTCGTCGACTTCAAAATCTCATGTGTATACCGTCATGAGTCAACCCCGCGCCACCGCATGTCAAAGCACGCATATCCATGCACCACGTGTTGCCACACCACAGAATTCGGACACCATCAGCCCTCACGCTCCTACGTCGTTGTCGCCGATATTCACCGTCTTCTGTCTGACCGACCTCCCGTCGATCTGTCAGGCTGTCCAGTCCGACCCAGCCGAACGTATCCGACTGCACGACGCACTCCAGACTCCACGAGCCTTATGCGCACGTCGCCTCTCGCCACATCCAGTCCATCTTAATCAGCTTGGCACCATGCTACACCATCAAGCATATCCATGCGCCGCTCGAACACTCGTAGCAAAACAGATCAAAATATCCATGATCAAACTTGCCAATTTCAGCCAATCTTCCCGTGAACCCGCGACGGCGGCTTCTTTCTTACCGAGCAATTGTTTCCATCCCATACACAAACTGTGAACCGAGCAAAATAATCCAAAAAAAAAACGTCCTTATCGCCTTCCATCTGCACGTACAAGAGGATTTCAATCAACCCTCACATGCACGTGCTGCCAAAGCTCCTAATCAATCTTTTTCTCTCTCTCTTGCTCCCCATGGAAACCACACACGATACTTGACGTCTCTTTTTTCTGTAACAAATCTCCCTTGCTGGATCGATCCGCTGCATCGCACGTACCCGCCTCTGGCAGACTTGAGCACGTAACGTGGCCCTGTACCGCAGGCCCTTGGCCCACCAGCACGCATCGCTGCGTGCCTACGGCTGTCTAGCCCTGTTTGCAGCGCGCTGCCTTGCACGCGTACTGCACGATCGGATCGTTCTGATCTCGCCGAGGACTCTTCGCTGCGACGGATCTGATCAGCTCTCGCCTCTTCCGATTGCTTCTTCGACTTCAGACATGTCCGATTAGCTTTCACCGCCGACTTGAAAAATCCGCGCGGAAAACCCTGATTGCAACGTCCCGTCTCCATCCTCTGGATCAACTTCCGCACGCTTCAACCTTGCTATGATACCAATTGTAACAGTCGTAGGCACATAATTGATCTACCGAGAACCAAGCAATCACAACACTGATGAAGACACCGAGATTTGTTAACGCAGTTCGGCGAACTCGCCTACATCTGCGTGGCACGACTAAGGCGCACCTCCCATTGATACCACAACCCTGGCCGCCCTAAGCGTCGGCACAAGCCGCCGGCTACCCCTGCGTGCCTGTTGCTATCAAGTCGTCATAGGTTACTGCTGGCGCCTGGTTGACGGGAGAGTATTCGAGTATGATGATGATGGTGATGATGAGTACTTCCCCGGCAACGGCGCCATCAAAAGATGCTTGATGGCGTGAATCACACGTTCCTTGGGAGCCCCCAAGAGGAAGGTACGATGCAGTTCAGCAGCAAGTTTTTTCTCAGAAAGAAACCAAGATTATCGAACCAGTAAGAGCAGCAACTCTTCAGAAGGATGTTGGTGGCTCGCACGGCGCAACGCGATCACCAACGTGGAATCTGCACACAACACAATCAAACTATTTTGCCCCAACGAAACAGTGAGGTTGTCAATCTCACCGGCTTGCTGAAAATAAAGGATTAAACGTATGGTGTGGAAAATGAGTATTAAATTGCAGAGAATGAAAAAGGAACAGTTTGCAGTTTGTGGTGGTTTAATCAGTGTAAAAGAATGGACCGGGGTCCACAGTTCACTAGTGGTGTCTCTCCATAAAAGATAACTAACATGTTGGGTGAACAAATTACAGCTGGGCAATTGACAAATAGTGAGCGCATGACAATGCATATATATGACATGATGATTATTATGATATTTAATTGGGCATTACGACATAATACATAGACCGTCATCCAACAGCGTCTATGACTAATAATCCACCGCCGGGTTGTCATCCGAGTCCCCGTTGGTATTAAGTTGCAAGCAACGGATAATTGCATTAAGTAAAATACGTAATGTAAACAAATACATATGACCGTGGACATAGCATTGTTAGGTTATCCCTAGTGGCAACGGCACATCCACAACCTTAGAAGTTGCTGTCACTCTGTCAGATTACCGGAGGCATGAACCCACTATCTAGCATAAATACTCCCTCTTGGAGTTACAAGCATCTACTTGGCCAAAACATCTACGAGTAACGGAAAGCATGCAAGATCTTAAATAACATAGGGCATAGATTGATAATCAACTTTATATAGTATTCAATATTCATCGGATCCCAGTAAACACAACATGTAGCATTACATTAATATGATCTTGATCATGTAGGGCAGCTCACAAGATCTAAACATGATGGCACAAATTGGAGAGACAACCATCTAGCTACTGCTATGGACCCGTAGTCCAATGATGAACTACTCACGCATCACTCCGGAGGCAGGCATGGCGATGTAGAAGCCTCCGGTGACGATTCCCCTCTCCGGCAGGGTGCCGGAAGAGGTTCTGGACCCTCCCGAGCTAGGGTTGACGGCGGCGGCGTCTCTGGAACTTTTCGTGGATATTGGCTCAGGGACTTAGGGTTTTCGCGCCGGGGGGAATAAGTAGGCGAAAGGACGGCAGCTGACGACCCCCGAGGGGCCCAGGGGGACCCGCGCCCTAGTGGCGTGTGGGGCCCTGGTGGCTCTCCTCTGCTGCTCCTTTGGTCCTTCAGGTGTGTTCTGGTAAAATAGGGATCCCGTGAAGTTTCGTCCAATTCCGAGAATATTTACAGACTAGTTTTTCTGGAATACAAAAACAGCAGAAAACAGGAACTGACACTTCGGCATCTTGTTAATAGGTTAGTCCCAAAAAATATATAAAAGTGATATAAAGTAGATGCAAAACATGTAGCAATTGGTATAAAACAAGCATGGAACATCAAAAATAATAGATACGTTTGAGACGTATCAGCATCCCCAAGCTTAGTTCCTGCTCGTCCTCGAGTAGGGAAACGATAAAAACAAAATAATTTTTGAGGTGACATGCTACCACCATAATCTTGATCATATAATATTGCAAGGCACATGTAAATGAATGAAGTGATCCAAGTCAATGGTCTATAATTTGCTACCAAATAGATAATGAGTAAACAATGAATCACACAAGCGAAACGTTTTCATGAATAGTACTTTCAAGACAACCATCAAAGCGTATTGCATAATTGTTAACTCATAAAGCAATAGTCTCTAATAAAAGGTATTTAATCAACACAAAGGAAGTATTAAGTTTCAGCATTTGTTTCAACTTTTAACATATTTATCTCATGGATATCGTCAACACAAAGTAGCATAACAAGTCCAATACGTAGCATATAGCGCATGTTGTAACAAAGTTGACACTAGTGTTTGCTTGTGGAAGACAGAAAGAATAGGAAAAACTGACTCAACATAAAAGTAAAAGAAAGGCCCTTCGCAGAGGGAAGCAGTGATTAAGTCATGTGCTAGAGCTTTTAGGTTTTTGAAAGCATATAGAGATTGCATAAAATATTTGATACTCCTCCCAACCTTGCTAACACAAGCCATGGCTAACCGAATCCTCGGGTGCCTTCCATCAATCACATACCATGGAGGAGTATCTATTTTTGAGAGGTGTTTGTTAATTGTCAATGAATGGTAGCGGGTGAGAATAGTATTCTACCTGTCAAACGGACTTTTAAGAGCGGCTCCCATGAATGACGTTATTTCTACCAGCAAGGCAAATCATCCCTCTTTCTCTTTGGTTTACACATATTCAGGCATTTCACTGTTTGTCGTTGCTTACTGATGCATGTAAAATGCATACATGAACTTTGCACTTTATTCACTCATATTCCCATCATATTTGCATCATATAAGGGTTATATCAATGTTTTATCATGATTTTGGAAATATCTTAATGATTTCCTATTTTTATGGAATTAACCCTGCACAGGCAGAAAACCCTAGTTTTGTATTTTAATGTTTCAGGGACCCAAACATCGTCCAAATCACCTACAAATTTAGAGGCATCATTTTTTGGAAGGAAGAAGACCTGTGGGCGAAGGAAGCAAGCAAACGGAGGCCTGAGGCCCAAAAGGGGGTGGCTCACACGGCCACAGTACCTGGCCATGTGGGGCCCACTCTTTTGGCCCTCGAGGCTCCGTTGCCGTTGATCTTTGCTCCACCGACTCCGTCTTGACCTAAAAACACCTATAAAAAAGGTCCCCAATGTTCTCTGGAAAGAGGCGGCATAGAAACACAAAACCACGAAACAGAGAGACAGAAGGCTGCCGCCGGAGAAGATCAGAGGGGGGAAACGCCACCGGAATCGCCTCTGGAGGGCTCCACCCCCTCCGGCGTGTTCATCATCAACATCTACAGCAAGAACTTCTGCACCATCATCACCATGATGAAGGGGGAGTAGTCCACCCCTAGATTTGGGTTTGTGGTGGTAACTTATGTATCTCTCCTCTCTTTGAGCTTCACTAATTAGTACCGTATGAGCTGCTGAACATGATTACGGTCATCTATGTAATTCCCATGGTGGATATTGTGGTGTGAGATAATATTTGTTATGCATTAACTGTTGTGTTGGATCTTTTATGACTTGTCATACTTTGGAGATATTCTATGATGCATGTGATGGTTTGATTTATGTATAATGTCTTGTTTATCTTTATCGTGAGGTGATTGACACCACCAAGTGTAGATAGATGAGAGAGATGTGGTCACATACATGAAATATAAATCATTGCACTAGTGTTTAGAATATTATCCATTATGAAGTATGATGTATGTGGGTACTGGGTGGCCAATGTGACAGAAGTCATAGGTATTGAGTGACACAGTACCATCCAACATCCTTTATCTGGGGGTAAAAAGGGAGAAGTATGATGTGGGTGTGACATCAACCACGCTAGCCTTACGAGCGTGACACTAGCAACACAAATGAGTATTTCTTTCAACTATGTGTTTTAGGACATGTAGCCGTTATAAAAGCTACATTAAAACATGACAATTATGTGTACTTTTTCTATAACATGATAATCACCATAGATGAGAGAGAGAGGATTAAGTGAACCCATGAACCCATGTCCATTGTTCATATAAGAGAAAATCTTTGTCTTGTCCTCTCGCATTGAAGAGGATTGGGACACTTTTACATTCTTGCTTGGTTACATTAAACTTCCATCCATCAAATCAACCACCTTGCTCCTTAAACTTGTTTAGTGCATAATCAACTAAAACTTGTGACACTTTAGTTGTAGGGAATAGATAACTTTTCCTTCTTGCTCCTGCGTATCGATACCTTACTTCCACATTGAGAGGTGCTATAGTGATCCCTGCTCTTGGGGGTAATCAAGTACTTTTCTGGCGCCGTTACCGGGGAGCGTAGTGCTTAAGTTTCTATTCTTGTGTGCACTAGACTAAGCTTGGGGAGGTTTCTTTATCTTGCAATCATCTAAGCTTGGGGAGGTTCTTTGACTTGTTTGATGATACTATGTCTCCTATTTATGATGATGAATATGATATTTTAAGTCCACCCACTATTGAGTATAAAGTTTATTGTGATTATGATATGCCTCCTATATATGATGATTACAATGATTATTATGAATGTTTTACTCCCACTATTCCTAATGAAACTGTTCATGCTTATGTGGAGAGTAATGATATTTTTATGCATATGGATCATGATAAGAATGTTTCATGTGATAGCTATATTGTTGAGTTTATCAATGATGCTACTGAAAGTTTTTATGAGAGAGAGAGACATGATTTCATATATCTCAAAAATATTAAGTCTTCTCTCTTTTTGTTAATTTTTTTGAAGTTGCACTTGCTTTGCCTTCCTATGCTAGTCACTTTGTGCTTTATTGATTTATTTTCTTACAAGATCCCAATGCATAGGTAGTGGGTTAGACTTAAATGTGCTTCATATTTTTCTCTTGATGCTCTTTTGCATTTCAATTTTTATTCCTATGTGTGCATCATTAAAACTATCAAGCCTAGTTATATGGCTATAAAGAAAGCGCTTTGCCGGAGGCAACCGGTTATTTTTTGTGTGATTTTCTTTGTGTCCTCTTGCTGTACCAAGAGACTTTGTTTATAGTTTAGGTTCTGGAATTTTCAATAAAGTGCCAAGTTTTACCCTTTTTGGTTTGAAAAATTTGCTTATAGCGTTCGGAGATTTTATTCCGGCACGAGTCAGTATACGGTATGATTTTTAATTCTTATTCTGTAACTCCGAATGAGCTCATATTTGAACTGTAGTTGTAACTTTTCATCCTCTATGTGCATGAATTTTGTCGGAATTTTTCGAGAAAGTTTGGTAGGGTAGAAAAATACGTTTTACTGCTGCTGTTTTTCTGGATAGATTTTGTCCCATTTTGTTTGCTGCATGTTTTGAGCTTTTAAGTTGAATCTTTTTGATCCAATTGAGTTTATGAGTAGGCATACAACATTATACACTTTCTGGACATCTCATATGAATTTTTGTTCACTGATTATATGCAGCAAGAAACATATTTGTTTATCACTATTAATGCACCCCACAGAAAAGAAATGTGAGAAACGGTGTTTTGAAGTTTTTTCATAGGGATTGGAGGAGATGCACCAAGAGTTATCCAAGGATGGTGAAGACCATAAGCTTGGGGATGTGAAGACAACCCCGCTGGACCTACACACTCTCGGTTTGCACACGTCCAACTTCTGTTTTTCGATCGAAACACTTTATCGCATAAACTTGGAGCGTCTTTTTGTTTTTTTTGTTTGATTTTTATTTTGAGAGACCACCACACTATCATTTATATATGAGAGAGCTACTGGAAATATGGGTTGAAATATGTTGGATTCTTTTATAAGATTGGGAAAAGGGATGTTTGAGTTGATTTTTAATGATACATATAGTTGAATGTTTCATGAGCTTGTTTATGAGTAATAGTTTGCAAATCCTTTTTGAAGAGCTATAACTTATTCATGTTTTGGTGCTGATTATTATTTTACTTGGTTTAACATGGATTAGTTAGTTCTATGGACACTCATGCATGCATCTAGATGGTCAACTTTCTCCCTTTTGCTAGCCAAACATTCCAACAAGTCAAAACTTGTTTCCAACACCTTCAACCAAAGTTATTCCAGTGAGTCCACCATATCTACCTACTAGCTATATGCTATTCCTAGTATGTTCATCATGATATTTGTGTTATCTATACCTCTGAATGAAAATGATTATGTTATTGATTGCCATGGGAAAAGTTGGTTATATAGCTCTCATGAAATTGATGCACATTTTACTATCATTGCAATAAATAAAACATGACCCATTGTGATTAAGATTATGATGCTAGTGGCTTGATAAATGTCCAAGGTTGGGAGTTAGCCCATATGTGCTGTCACATGCAAAGCTTTCAACATGCTCCATTTAAGTTGATATCATATGCTTTTGTCTGTGGATGCCTATCATGGTGAAATAAGGGGGAAAAGATTTAGTTTGAATGAGTTTGTATAAATGGTTAGAGAGACGCCTGGGCCGCTAATCTAAGCCATGCATTATTCATTATGGAAATTTACTTACATGCTATGGTGAATTATCTATGACACACCTTACAATAAAAAGCTATTCCAATGGTAAATAAAAAGGGTGTTGAGGTGGTCCATCTTGTTTGTTTTTCTTGTCATTTTGATATGGGCTTGTTCCATATCCTGGGACAAGAGGTACCCCAGTTGATGCTCTTGATGATACTATTATTACTTACAATGATCGATAACTTGAACTTGCTTTTCCCAAGTTGAGTAACTCATGGTGTAAGTACTTGTATTCAAGGGGCATGAGACATCCAACCTTTACTTTGTCAAGCACACTACTCATATTTGCTCTCACATTAAACTATAATCATTCAAGATGCTATGATAGGGGAATGAGAGCTTGACACCAAGTATTACCACATTGCAATCATTAACTTAAGTAGGAGAGTTTGGAGGTTAGATGAAACTTATGCATACTTTACCTCTACTCACTTATTCATCTTTCCAAAGTGTCCACCAAACATATTCAGATTTTCATCTACACTCTATGACCATTGTAGGATGTTCTTGCTTATCATTATGCATACATGTGGTACATATTACTTGCTTCTATGTTACACTTTGTGAGCTATCAATGAACATCCTTGTCTTGAATACTTGATATCACTTCATAAATTATCTTGCATATTGCTACTCCTTTGAAGAATGAATCATTTGACTTTATGTAGCAATTATAATCATCTTTGATATCCATTGTTAGTATTAAATTGCAAAGTCCATGTTAGTTTTATCACCTTCATACTCGAGGACGAGCATGGGTTAAGCTTGGGGATGTTGATGCATGTAAAATGCATACATGAACTTTGCACTTTATTCACTCATATTCCAATCATATTTGCATCATATAAGGGTTATACCAATGTTTTATCATGATTTTGGAAATATCTTAATGATTTCCTATTTTTATGGAATTAACCCTGCACAGGCAGAAAACCCTAGTTTTGTATTTTAATGTTTCAGGGACCCAAACGTCGTCCAAATCACCTACAAATTTAGAGGCATCATTTTTTGGAAGGAAGAAGACCTGTGGGCGAAGGAAGCAAGCAAACGGAGGCCTGAGGCCCAAAAGGGGGTGGCTCACACGGCCACAGTACCTGGCCGTGTGGGGCCCACTCTTTTGGCCCTCGAGGCTCCGTTGTCGTTGATCTTTGCTCCACCGACTCCGTCTTGACCTAAAAACGCCTATAAAAAACGTCCCCCAATGTTCTCTGGAAAGAGGCGGCATAGAAACACAAAACCACGAAACAGAGAGACAGAAGGCTGCCGCCGGAGAAGATCAGAGGAGGGAAACGCCACCGGAATCGCCTCCGGAGGGCTCCACCCCCCTCCGGCGTGTTCATCATCAACATCTACAGCAAGAACTTCTGCACCATCATCACCATGATGAAGGGGGTAGTCCACCCCTAGATTTGGGTTTGTGGTGGTAACTTATGTATCTCTCCTCTCTTTGAGCTTCACTAATTAGTACCGTATGAGCTGCTGAACATGATTACGGTCATCTATGTAATTCCCATGGTGGATATTGTGGTGTGAGATAATATTTGTTATGCATTAACTGTTGTGTTGGATCTTTTATGACTTATCATACTTTGGAGATATTCTATGATGCATGTGATGGTTTGATTTATGTATAATGTCTTGTTTATCTTTATCGTGAGGTGATTGACACCACCAAGTGTAGATAGATGAGAGAGATGTGGTCACACACATGAAATATAAATCATTGCACTAGTGTTTAGAATATTATCCATTATGAAGTATGATGTATGTGGGTACTGGGTGGCCAATGTGACAGAAGGCATAGGTATTGAGTGATACAGTACCGTCCAACATCCTTTATCTGGGGGTAAAAAGGGAGAAGTATGATGTGGGTGTGACATCAACCACGCTAGCCTTACGACCGTGACACTAGCAACACAAATGAGTATTTCTTTCAACTATGTGTTTTAGGACATGTAGCCGTTATAAAAGCTACCATTAAAACATGACAATTATGTGTACTTTTTCTATAACATGATAATCACCATAGATGAGAGAGAGAGAGGATTAACTGAACCCATGAACCCATGTCCATTGTTCCTATAAGAGAAAATCTTTGTCTTGTCCTCTCGCATTGAAGAGGATTGGGACACTTTTACATTCTTGCTTGGTTACATTAAACTTCCATCCATCAAATCAACCACCTTGCTCCTTAAACTTATTTAGTGCATAATCAACTAAAACTTGTGACACTTTAGTTGTAGGGAATAGATAACTTTTCCTTCTTGCTCCTGCGGATCGATACCTTACTTCCACATTGAGAGGTGCTATAGTGATCCCCTGCTCTTGGGGGTAATCACTTACTGATGAATCAGGGCAAAAGTGTGAAGAGAATTAATTGGTTAAAGTTGTAATTAATTGGGACTGGGCACCCCGTTGCCAACTCTTTTTGCAAAATTATTGGATAAGCGGATGTATATGCCAATAGTCCAGGTGTAAAAGTCCATTCAACAAATAGAATAAAGAATAACCACACTAATTCCTCATGAGCTAGTAAACATTGACACAAAAAGGTAATAATAACATTTTGAATAATTTAAAGGTAGCACATGAAAAATTTACTTGGAGTGGCAAGGAAATACCACATATAGCTAGTTATGGTGGACACAAATGGCATGGATTTTGGCTCAAGGATTTGGATGCACGAGAAGCATTCCCTCTCAGTACAGAGTTTATGCTAGCAAAGTTTATGTAAGGAAACAAGAATATCAACCCGTACACCAAGTTTTATATGACAAACATATTGCAAACGTTATAAGACTTCATACCGTCTTCCTTGTTAACCAACCCTGTTATTAGAAAATATCTAAACCTTAGAGATACCACTGATGCAAACCAAATTTTCAACAAGCTTTACGGTAGTTCTTAACTAATAGGCTTAACTCATGTGATGCACAAATTTAATCATGACCTACTTGTTAACTCAAAATAATTGACAAGCATCAAGTTATCCAAATTAGTGATCTACAAGATTAAGCAAGTTTTTCCTTATACCAATTACCACATGCAACATTTTTTGAACCAACCAAACACCAATCAATTTATTTAATTCACTCTCCAAACAAATATAAGTGAAGTAAGAGAGTACTTTCTACAAAAGAAAGCTAATAGCTCTGACAAGAGATACATGAAAACAAGAGTTAAAAGCTGAACATCGCTAGATATGAATACTCAACAAATATAAGTGAAGAATAGGAGTATTCTCATGAAAAAGCGGAGCGTGTCTCTCTCCCAATCAAGAATGTTAGGGTCCAATCAAGCTTATTGAAAATAAAAGTGCAATACTGAAAATAAAAGCACAGACGCTCCAAGAAAAGCACATATTATGTGAAAGAATTAAAATATAGTTTCACTAGAGATGACCTGATAATTTTGCCGATGAAGAAGGGGATGCTTGGGCATCCCCAGGCTTAGACGCTTGAGTCTTCTTGAAATATGCTGGGGAGATCCAAGTGAGCCTCCCCAAGCTTGAGCTCTTCACTCTTCTTGATCCTATTATATCATTCTTCTCTCTTGATCCTTGAAAACTTCCATCACACCAAACTCAAGTAATCTCATTAGAGGGTTAGTGCATAATCAAAAACTCACATGTTCTATATAGGCGCAATATGACTTGTTACTTTAAACATTAGATACAGCCACTGATGTTATGTGAAGCTCTTCCACCCAAAAAAGAATTGCACTCAACACTAGTAAAAGAGAGAATGCAAAATAAAAAAGGCATAATCTGTCTAAAACAGAATAGTCCGCAAAGACGAATTTTTTCAAGGCACTTACGACGCTCAGATCGAAAAACTCTAGACTAATGAAAGATTCAGACATTCATAAAGATTACGCACAAAAAATTTCAGATTTTTTTAACAATCTGGTGATTTTAGGAATTTCGTACAGTGAACAGCAAAAATCTATTTCTGTGCAGCAATCAAAATTAAGCATCGTCTTAACATTAGAGGCTACTCTTGGCACAACAATGCGAGAAAATAAAGATACAAAGGAGTTGCTACATAAGTAAACATACTCCTTGACTCAGTAAAAGAAAAATTGCAGAAATAAAAATAATGGGTTGCCTCCCATAAGCGCTTTTCTTTAACGCCTTTTAGCTAGGCACAAAGCATGCATCAAGTATTATCAAGTGAAGAAGCATCAACAATCTTACTCTTAGCTCTCTTACCTTTACCCTTATCTTTAGGAAATACTTGGTTACACATAGGTGAAGAGGCGAAATTCATAGTACCTTGGCCCACATCTATTATTGCTCCAAAGCGTTTCAACAGAGATCTTCCAAGCGTAATTTGTCCTACTCCTGCACATTCAATGACAAGATAATCAATAGATATTGTTATCCCTAAGAGTTTTGTAAATACTCCTTCGGCTACTCCTCTTGGTAATTTAATAGTATTATCACCCAAAATTATACAATCTTCGCATTTGGAAAGGTCCCAAAGATTTAAGGAATCAAAAATATCCTTGGGCATTAAACAGAATTCAGACATAATATCATAGCGAGAATGAAAAGTTTCACCAGTTATATCAACTTTTACTGAGGGAACCCATCCCGATGGTTCAAAATTTACTGGCACATTATCATAGTGTGCACGAATCTGATTATACCCTTCTTTTAGACCAGATATGTTTGTTTCAAGAGTGTTAAGTCTATCACTTATGCTTGTCATAGCCAAATCAATTTTAGTGATTGGAGGGCTAGAAATTGTAATCAATTTTTTTATAGCATTAAAAGCTTGATCCCCATCGTAACGAAGGAAATCTCCTCCTACCACAGCATCTAAAGCATATCTGTAGCAAAGAACAAGACCAAAATAAAAGGTACTAAGAAGCAGGGTTAAAGTCATTTTAGGTTCAGTTTTAGCATAAGAGTCAAAAATTCTAGACCAAACATCTTTAAAACTCTCCTCACTCTCTTGCGTGAAAGTGAAGATCTCTTCTTCAGGTGACATTACTACTGGAACAGGGCTAGACATGATAACTAACAGAAAACAAAACTGAAAAAACTAAATGCAAGTAACTAATTTTTTTGTGTTTTTGATAATTGAAAACAAACAAGATAAAATAAAATAAACTAAGCAAGACAAAAACAAAGTAAAGAGATTGGAAGCGTGAAACTCCCCTTGCAGAAGACTGCTGTCTCCCCGGCAATGGCGCCAGAAAAAGAGCTGTTGACGGGAGAGCAAATAGTGGCAGTCTGCTGAAGCGCTTCTAACTCCCCGGCAACGGCGCCAGAAAAAGAGCTTGATGGCGTGAATCACATGCTCGTTGGGAGACCCCAAGAGGAAGGTATGATGCAGTACAACAGCAAGTTTTCCCTTAGAAAGAAACCAAGGTTATCGAACCAGTAGGAGCAACAACTCTTCAAAAGGTTGTTGGTGGCTCGCACGGCGCAATACGATCACCAACGTGGAATCTGTACACAACACAATCAAAGTACTTTGCCCCAACGAAACAGTGAGGTTGTCAATCTCACCGGCTTGCTGAAAATAAAGGATTAAACATCTCGTGTGGAAAATGATGTTTAATTGCAGAGAATGAAAAAGGAACAGTTTGCAGTTTGTGGTTGTTTAATCAGTGTAATAGAATGGACCGGGGTCCACAGTTCACTAGTGGTGTCTCTCCATAAAAGATAACTAACATGCTGGGTGAACAAATTACAGCTGGGCAATTGACAAAATATTGAGCGCATGACAATGCATATATATGACATGGTGACTACTATGATATTTAATTGGGCATTACGACAAGATACATAGACCATTATCCAACAGTATCTATGACTAATAATCCACCGCCGGGTTGTCATCTGAGTCCCCCGTTGGTATTCGAGGATGATGATGATGGTGATGATGAGTACTTCCCGGCAACGGCGCCATCAAAAGATGCTTGATGGCGTGAATCACACGTTCCTTGGGAGCCCCCAAGAGGAAGGTACGATACAGTTCAGTAGCAAGTTTTCCCTCAGAAAGAAACCAAGGTTATCGAACCAGTAGGAGCAGCAACTCTTCAGAAGGTTGTTGGTGGCTCGCACGGCGCAACGCGATCACCAACGTGGAATCTGCACACAACACAATCAAACTATTTTGCCCCAACGAAACAGTGAGGTTGTCAATCTCACCGGCTTGCTGAAAATAAAGGATTAAACGTATGGTGTGGGAAATGAGTATTAAATTGCAGAGAATGAAAAAGGAACAGTTTGCAGTTTGTGGTGGTTTAATCAGTGTAAAGAATGGACCGGGGTCCACAGTTCACTAGTGGTGTCTCTCCATAAAAGATAACTAACATGTTGAGTAAACAAATTACAGCTGGGCAATTGACAAATAGTGAGCGCATGACAATGCATATATATGACATGATGATTATTATGATATTTAATTGGGCATTACGACATAATACATAGACCGTCATCCAACAACGTCTATGACTAATAATCCACCGCCGGGTTGTCATCCGAGTCCCCCGTTGGTATTAAGTTGCAAGCAACAGATAATTGCATTAAGTAAAGCGCGTAATGTAAACAAAGACATATGCCCGTGGACATATCATCGTTAGGTTATCCCTAGTGGCAACAGCACATCCACAACCTTAGAATTTTCTGTCACTATCCCAGGTTAAACGGAGGCATGAACCCACTATCTAGCATAAATACTCCCTCTTGGAGTTACAAGCATCTACTTGGCCAAAGCATCTACGAGTAACGGAAAGCATGCAAGATCTTAAATAACATATAAGATAAATTGATAATCAACTTGACATAGTATTCAATATTCATCAGATCCCAGCAAACACAACATGTAGCATTACAATAATATGATCTTGATCATGTAGGGCAGCTCACAAGATCTAAACATGATGGCACAAAGTGGAGAGATAACCATCTAGCTACTGCTATGGACCCGTAGTCCAAGGATGAACTACTCACGCATCACTCCGGAGGCAGGCATGGCGATGTAGAAGCCTCCGGTGACGATTCCCTCCCCGGCAGTGTGCCGGGAAGAGGTTCTGAACCCTCCCGAGCTAGGGTTGACGGCGGCGGCGTCTCTGGAACTTTTCGTCGATTTTTGCTCGGGTACTAAGAGTTTTCGCATCGGGGGGAATAAGTAGGCGAAAGGGCGGCTGCTGGAGGCCACCGTGGGGCCCACACACACCCTGGGTGCGCCAGAGGTGGGCCCCGCGCCCTGGCCACGTGTGGGGCCCACATGGCTCTCCTCTGCTCCTCCTTTGCTCCGTCAGGCGTGTTCTGGAAAAATAGGGACCCCCGTGAAGTTTCGTCCAATTCCGAGAATATTTCCAGACTAGCTTTTCTGGAATACAAAAACAGCAGAAAACAGGAACTGGCACTTCGGCATCTTGTTAATAGGTTAGTCCCAAAAAATGTATAAAAGTGATATAAAGTAGATGCAAAACATGTAGCAATTGGTAATAAACAGGCATGGAACATCAAAAATTATAGATACGTTTGAGACGTATCAGTGCGTAATGTAAACAAATACATATGACCGTGGACATAGCATTGTTAGGTTATCCTAGTGGCAACATCACATCCGCAATCTTAGAAGTTGCTGTCACTCTCCGAGATTACCGGAGGCATGAACCCACTATCTAGCATAAATACTCTCTCTTGGAGTTACAAGCATCTACTTGGCCAAAACATCTACGTGTAACGGAAAGCATGCAAGATCTTAAATAACATAGTGCATAGATTGATAATCAACTTGACATAGTATTCAATATTCATCGGATCCCAGCAAACACAACATGTAGCATTACAATAATATGATCTTGATCATGTAGTGTAGCTCACAAGATCTAAACATGATGGCACAAATTGGAGAGACAACCATCTAGCTACTGCTATGGACCCGCAGTCCAAGGATGAAATACTCACGCATCACTCCGGAGGCAGGCATGGCGATGTAGAAGCCTCTGGTAACGATTCCCCTCTCCGGCAGGGTGCCGGGAAGAGGTTCTGGACCCTCCCGAGCTAGGGTTGACGGCGGCGGCGTCTCTGGAACTTTTCGTGGATATTGGCTCAGGCACTTAGGGTTTTCGCGTCGGGGGGAATAAGTAGGCGAAAGGGCGGCGGCTGACGACCCCCGAGGGGCCCACACCACCCTAGGGCGCGCCAGGGGACCCGCGCCCTAGTGGCGTGTGGGGCCCTGGTGGCTCTCCTCTGCTGCTCCTTTGGTCTTTCAGGTGTGTTCTGGTAAAATAGGGATCCCCGTGAAGTTTCGTCCAATTCCGAGAATATTTTCAGACTAGCTTTTCTAGAATACAAAAACAGCAGAAAACAGGAACTGACACTTCGGCATCTTGTTAATAGGCTAGTCCCAAAAAATGTATAAAAGTGATATAAAGTAGATGCAAAACATTTAGCAATTGGTATAAAACAAGCATGGAACATCAAAAATTATAGATACGTTTGAGCCGTATCAGTTACACGTGTGGTGCTCCCCTCATTATATGGGAGACCCAGGCTACAAGAGTTCGACTCTGATACTACTTGTATCCTATCCACACCTAATACAACTCTAAGTCAAAACGTAACCCAACTCGTACAATATTCGACACAAACACAACAACGGCAAATGGCACGGTGGACACTCTCTCCCATCTGGATCTCGACCTCCATTCCCCTTCTTGAGCACGAGGTTAAAGTAGAGGTTAACCTATAACGTACAGTTGAAAACTCTCTGAGTATCAGTCTGCTTTCATATTCAGAGACTATCTTGAGCACGAGGTTAAAACAGAGATCGCGCTCTAAAGCTGCGTTAAGTCTAGCTCCTCACTTGAAGAGAAAGATGATACAATAGAGTTAGAGCTTCATGACCACATATTGAAGCTCTAATTGATTGATGCACACATGCACGACACCAGTTGAAGAGGACAATCTCAATTGAGGAAAATCTCCGATAAAAATTATCCGTTACACAGATTTGTACACATCCACATTTTACCAACGGCAAGATTTTACCAACGCCTATAAATAGGAACTACACTCAGTGGGTAAGGTTGGCGAAACCGATTTGAATTCCAAAGTTATCACTGCGATCTATCATATCCAGTTTTTCCCTCATGCTCTCTCGTTCTTCCACATATCTATCGAGGGTTTGAGTTTTGAGTTTGGAAGAGCACCAAACAATAACAGGCTGCGGGCAACAGGATTGTACTTTTTACCCTTGGAGAATTGACATCTTCTAAACGGTTAGGTGCTGCTATATCGAGCATCCGGTGTATGGACGATAAGTTTGTAAATATTCGGAGATCACCTCAAAGATCTACCATCACTGATCAGGCAAAGTGGGTGAAATTTTGCTAACGGAGAATAGGGATTAGTCACAAGTGGGTAATGGTTACGGACTAGGAGTGCATGCATATATATCCCCTCCAAAGGAAGACGTAGAGATGGTTCTAACAGCTTGAGCTATGGGAAACAGATCATGTATATTCGTCTCCTTTTACATGTCATCCTTCTATCTATTTCATGTGCAAATCAATTACTTGAAGTGCCCGGATGAATTGATCATAATTCATAAGTCCATTTTGCGTACTTCATCATGGTTATATGCAGTTTGTTCTTCATCGTGTCCATCACTGTGATTTGATTGTCTCTTCCGCATACTCTGATTTGACATTCACAGTATTTTTCATAAACTTCTTTTCACCCCCTCTAGTCCACATATCATGTTATTTCAACAATGCCTCTGCATGTATCCACACGTATGAGGAGAAGTTTTGGACGACGAATTTTTAGATCCGAGGTCACGAACTGGGACTGTGGTGGTAAGTTTCCAACACATAGAAATGGACGAGTCTCCACTATATATAGGCGTTTATGTGGATCCCACAACTCTTGCGGTCCCACCAAACCCTAATATGACTCCACCGTTGGACTACGTCCCATGCGGACTCATGTCCAACTCTAGTCAGATCACATCCGGCTAGCTGCTTGCCTCTTAAGCGTGTCACACCATAGGTTCACGACTACTTCGACACAACAAGAGTTACTCCTCCAAGTTACCATCGTAGCATCGAGTCCGACTCGCTCCCATGAACACCCGACCTCAAGTTGTGAGTCGGTAGCGGCTTATGGAAAAAAATTCCCAATCCCATGTGATGTAAAAGTCATAATGACAAGCCTATACAATGTATATATGTCTCGTTCCCTTTCTCTCACGATATACCTTGTCAATGTTATGGAGAGAGCTTGTCATCCCTTTAATTTGCTCGAAATATTCTCGATATGATTCATTGGACTAACTCTTAGTCTGAATCCTCAGTTAACTTTTAACCTATTGGCATGTCCATTCTCTCTAAGTAAAATCAGTCCAGAGGGTTCGGAGAATATACCTCCGAGTTGGAGGGACAAATCCCGTCGTGGTAAACTATTTCACGCATCTTACATCATAGTCGTCATGAAGTCTACCTTTGTAGCTATCCTGTTATGGACACCATTTGATAGACCCTAGGTCGGCCGATCCAAAATCAGTGCGTACGAGGACCTTAGGTCTAAGGATATGTCATATACATTGAATGAGACTAACAAATGACACTCATTGCGTGTCACATTGGGTATGTCCGGCTCGCTAAACTCATTAGTCATGTCCATATTTGTTAAACTGGCATCTCCATTCCCATGACCAGTGAAATCAGGTCATCGGCCGACTCACACACAAGTCAAGGTTGTGTTTCCTCATAACTTTATTGACTAGGGACCATATATTTAGAATAAGCACCATACAACGTATAGATCCACAACCAAATCACATACTCGATGATACATATCATTGATGTTGCTCATACACTTGAAAAATATATACCGGGTCAAACAAAGAGTCAGCATGCCGAGTTATTTTAGGGCATCCAATATTGTCTCTCTGGTAAATCTTGTGTTGGTCCTCTTCGTTTCGGATGAAAACTTTCGTCGTATAACAATAAAAATTAAAGGAAATATAATAATCATAAATCAATTTGGGTTTCAGAAGGTTTTTGAAATGCCAAAATCTGAACATGACTTCCTGCCTTCTTTTTTTTTAAAGGACTTCCTGCCTTCTAGATTTAATAAATAAAAAAGGGTTGGATTAAAAATCCCATAAATCAGTAAAACATTAAAAGAAGCACACTAATTATGGTAAATAACATGATAATTAATATAATAGTCTTCAAAAGGCATAAATACGGTTTTGACGTATCACACTTCTACATAAATCCAAGTTGGGAGACCCAAGAAATTGGACATATAAGAGTTATGTTACGTACGTACCAGTGTGGGAGATGTACAGGTGGGTAAGAATTTGATGTTTCTACCATATATGCGTGAATTGTATGATCGCCGTCTGTTCAGTCGTTTCCATTGTGAACTTATCATTCAATTTAAGGGTCCATGCAACATGATCTAATCACATATACGGCCCGGTAAGCACATAATGGTTAGCGGAATCGCGAAATTCAAGGGATAGATGTTTGCATGCTCCTAAAATTGGAAGAATTTATGGATAAAAGTAGAACGGAAAGTTTCCGACTTTTCCAAAAAAAAAACAGAAACAACGAGGAAATACGAAAAAATAGAATTTTATAGAACAGAAATGAAAAATGGAAAATTTAAGCAGAAACAAAAAATTTCGTTTAAGCGTATGTCATGGTTGTGTTTGGGCCAGTCTGGCATGTCCTTGCCAATCAACAAATGACCAGATTTGCCATGGAAAAAAAAACAAATGACCAGATTTTTCAAGTATTTTTCCTAGAAAATATTTTGATATAAGATTAAATGTCAATTCAACAAAGATGCAGACCACTAATGATATTTTTTACTGGTGAAATTTCCACACCGTGCTTCTTGGATGCAATACATGTAGTCGTACTTAAAAGAACCGTACATGGCCCACGAAATGGCAGATCTGGTGGACGTGCATAATTTGGCAGCAGCTTGTCAGGTTCTGTATGGACGATACGTGGGGGGAACAACATGGGGAGACCACTGTTGATGAAGACCTAATTCTTGTTGGGACTCCAAAAGAACATAATACTAGGTTGGAAAACACTCGATTTTAACAAGATGGTCGCATACATATACATATACTCCCTCCGTTTCATAATATAAGATGTTTTAGGTGTGTCACATGTTGTCTAGATTCACACTAAAATGAGTGAACATGTACACTAAAAAGTGTCTAGATACATGTGTACACAGGTGAATGTGGAAGATGACTAAAACATCTTATATTGTAGAACGGAGGGAGTATATCTATTACAAGGGGTACACACGTACGTATGAAATCATTAGACTAAGAAACGTTAGAATGTAGATGTGATTTTGACATATATTGTCATCCATGCATAACCATAAACACGTGTTAGAGAAGGAAAAACATACTAGTTTTTTTTAACGGTTTTGCTAATTCTCAGCTAGCTGAGATTTTTGTTAGTGATTCATGCACTTATTAGTTACAAGTTGCGTATTACAACTTCGAGTTGTAACTGGGGTTTCAACTGGACCGGTATATTTTCTTTGGGATTCATGCTAGACATGACTTGCAACATGGAATATCACCTGATTGGGAAGTAAGCTAATCCTCATGAGAATTAGTTTTAGTTAACCCCTTTAATTAATATGTCCCACTTATTCACGAACGACGCACATGCATGCAACCATGCAGCTACAAGGTACGCTCCATCAACGCGTATACTAATAATTAACTATACTAGAGGAAGATTGCGTACATTCTAGAGCCGAGAAGTAAAACCAATCAACAAGTTTGATGATATATTCTCATTTACATGGACGGGTCATCTATGTATGCGGGTCTGCTCTCCTCGATCTTCAAGCCCGTGCTCCTGAACGAGCTGAACAGCGCCTCCTTGATTACAGCAATGTCGCGCAGCACGATCTTGTGGTAGAACGCCGCCAAGGCCGCGCCGGTGAAGGGCCCGACCCAGAAGATCCACTGCAAATCAAAACACGCCACGGATCATCTTAACGAATTCCCATTAATTAGAACAACAGAATATGTACGTACACGTTTAGTGAATTATCTTACGTGCTGCTTCCAGGTCTCGTGCTGGTTGTACAGGACGGCGGCGCCCAGGCTCCTCGCCGGATTGATGCCCGTGCCGGTGATCGGTATGGTCGCCAGATGCACCACGAACACCGCCAAACCGATCGGCAGCGCCGCCACCAGCTGCAATAAAAAAAACCATGAACAGGTCTTGTTACGACTTACGAGATACGACAATTTTGCTTGGGATCGATCATGGACGACGCGCGTACGTACCGGAACGAAGGCGTCGCGCGCTGTGCGCTTGGGGTCGGTGGCGGAGAAGACGGTGTAGACGAGGACGAAGGTGCCGAAGATCTCGGCGCCGAGGGCCGATCCAAGCGAGTAGCCCTCGGCCACCGAGTTTGCGCCGCCGCCGAGGGAGTTGTAGGGGTGCTTCATGATCCCTTTCACGATGCCAACGCCGCAGATGGCGCCGAGGCACTGCGCCACCACGTACAGCACGGCGCGCACTAGCGTCACCTTGCCGGCCACGAAGAGCGCGAACGACACAGCCGGGTTTATGTGCCCGCCGGAGACGCCGCTGGTGGAGTAGACGAGGACGGAGACGGTGGCGCCGAAGGACCAGGCCACGCCGAGGTACCCGACGCCGGTGCATCTTTCGTCGGGGCCTGAGGACTGAAACTTGTACCCGATTACGGTCGCGATGCTCACGTAGACGAGGATGAGCGAGGCCGTGAACTCGCCGATGAGAGCGCGGTACATGGACCACTCGGTGAGCTCGCTCATGTCCAGCCTCTTGACCGCCGGCGGGTCCCAGTACGGCACCCTCTGGACGATAATATCTGTTATCTCTTCGTCCGCGGGGGGCACCATCTCCTTTGTCGACATGGTCCGGTTGATCCTCTTACACAGAGGGTTTTGTTCAGGTCTTGTGTGTGAGTGCAATACTAGAAAACCATGCCCAGATCTGAAGAGGCTTAAATAGGGATCGTTGTGAAGCGCTTGCAGAGAGCATGGTGAGAGAGACGCAAGATACTTGGAGAAGGTTCTCTCCTTGGAACCCACCCACGTGTCTCAGCTGGTGCACAAATTCCAGTTGCCAATTCTATCAATTGGATTTTAGTTCAATACATGTCCTTCATTTCTCTTCTTTGTCAAGTAATTGTTCTTTGTCGACATAGAATAGCCATTTCTCAATCGACATCCATAACCGCCCGGTGAGAGAGTGTTTATATTTTCGTATGATCTCAATGACTGTACCAGATGGTTCGTAACGTGTATTAAGATAATTTTTTTCCGATAAATGAATCAAGCTACGATCCATAAGAGATCACACCCGATCTCTGTATACATAGGAAATGCACACTAGCATATGTAGAGATATTGAGGGGCTGATACCAAGTGATGTTTTTAGCGAAAACTTGTAAAGCGGCTAAGACGATTGAGGGGCTGATAGACTACATTGTCACCCATTGGAAGAATAGGTGCTTGATTGTCTTGTAATGATGATAAAAACAATACTTTCACCACTCATGCCAATCGCACTTTGCAAGGTTATCCTTGATAGGATTACAGCATTGCGAAGATACCAAGTGATTTTTATTTTTATTTTTAGCGGAACCTTCATTTTCTAGTTTTTTATTTTTATCGACTGACATTTCTAAATGAACAAGTGATTTATACATGGTATCCATCGAAAATTTACCATTCTCATGTTGATTCTAGTGGAATTCATAAACCCATTGCATCAATTGGACCATCTACAAACTGTCTCAAAAGAGCGTTTGATGCTGGAGACGGGGTCCGACTAAATATTTTCTGAACCTCACATTTGGTAGATCAGTTTCCGTGACTATGTCGATTTGTATCGCTCTTGTGATAGACGATATTATATAGAACTAAGTATTATTCCCGGAGAGTGGTATTATATAGCCTTTTATCGTCACAGGACGAGATATCCAAGTCATCCTTGGTAGTAAAAGATATTCAAAGAAAATAATGTGTTTCTTTGTCGCCATTAGACCAGCCCAGAAATGTAATTCCTCCGACTTCCAATGAGCATAGAGGAAATACATAAACTAAAACAACTTTTTGCAAAACATAAACGGAAATGGGAAATTTCAGTAGAACAAAAGTGGAAATGAAACAACGTTTCCTAGCGGAACGACCACAAATATGTGTTGTTTCAGGCAATACGAAACTTTTCATTTAAGTGTGTTTGTCATGATTGTGTTTGGGCCAGCTCGCAAGTCTTTGTCAATCTCTGCGATAGAGGCCCGACACAAGATATTCTACTACCTAATGGAGTAATCCCTTCGGCCTTCTCCCTTAATTGAGCTGGTGTAGCTGCACAACCAACCATGGGTTAGGGGCACCAGAATGCTGTTGCGATGCCGCCGTGTCACAAAACCATTACTAACTTCCGTGTTGGTGGCGTCATTGTATTCAGTTTTTATATGTATGTGACATGCATTATGCTTTTTCATATTTATTTTCGGTGTTTCTTTACTCCTCTCTTCTTCTGAGAAAAAGAAAGACAAATGTGGCAACACTCAGTTCTGTTTTTATCCCTACTTAATATTAAACTATAAAGCATTTGATTATGAGGGAGACATATTGTACAATATAGAGGGAAAAACATGTATCTCTCGTTCTAAAAGGTCAGCTTGTAGGTAAGAAATGAACAATCTCTTTTCCATTTTATCCCTCTCCCAACTCATGAAATGTTTTCAAGAAATTTATCAACCAATGACCAGATGTTTCAAGTATTTCTTAGAAAAAACACCTATAGAAGTACATGGCAATTCTACGAAGATGAAGACCATTAGAAATGTTTCTACACTCGTGACTCATGAGGTGTGTGTATGTGTGTTCATAGATGAGTGTACGGGCGTGTACGTAAAGGTCTGCATTTTTACTGTGTTTCTAAAAGAAAATACATGGTGTACTATTTTTTTAACGTGCATGGTGTACTATTTAAGAAGAATCTGTGGCGAAACAATGGCAGATCTGGTGGGTGCACTGGCGGAGCTACGTAGGGGCTGACCTGGGCCGTGGCCCGCCCAGGATTTATGTCAAAACATTCATACTTCTGTATTTCTGGCCCAGCCCACTAGTACACCAAGTCACCCAACTAGCAAGAACCAAGCAGACCAGGAGCGCGAAACCTATATCTTCTACACGATTCGCTCGCGACGCGCTTTTTGGGCCAGACCACTATGCACTAACCAAACCGCTAAAAAGATAAATGTCGCCGCTACGCAAGGATTCGAACCCAGAACTTCCTCGAGCGCGTGCACGGATCGTAACCACTAAGCTACGCGCATGTTCACATTCAATGTTCATTATACCACCTCTTATTCATGACCAGTTTGGGATTTTCAGTTTCTTTTTTCTATTTCTTTTTTGTTTTCCGTTTATTCTTTCTCTTTTCAGTTTTCTTTTTCCGTTTCCTTTTCTTTGTTATTTTTCCTGTTTTGTTTTTTATGTTTTCTTTTCTGTTTTTCTTTTTTGGTTTTATTTATTTTTGTTTTCCGTTTCCTGTTTTGTTTTTATGTTTTAATTTTCGCTTATATTGAAAATGGTTCTCACTTTTGGAAAATAACTATTTTTAAAATATGGTTCTCATTTTTTTCGAAAATGGTCTCTTTTTAAAATGGTTCCAAATTGAAATGGTTCCTTTTTTGAAATATGGTTCCGAACGGAAAAAAATGGTTCCGAATAAAGAAATGGATCCTTTTTAAAATGGTTCCGAACGAAAAAAATGTTCCGGTTTTATGAAAATGTTTTGAACCGAAAAAATGTTCCGATTTTTTGAAAATCGTTCCGAAACGAAAAAAACGTTTCTTTTTAAAAATGGTTTCGAACCAAAAAATGGTTCCGAACTGAAAAATGGTTCTGAATTCTCGAAAATGGTTCCGAACCGAAAAATTGTTCCATTTTAAAAATATGGTTCCAAACCCAAAAATGGTTCCAGTTTTTGAAATGGTTCCTTTTTGAAAAATGGTTCCTTTTAGAAAATGGTTCCGAACAAAAAAAAATGGATTTGATTTTTCGAAAATGGTTTGTTTTTGAAAATGGTTCTGAACCAAAAAAATGGTTCCTTTTTTAAAATGGTTCTGAACCAAAAAATGGTTCCTTTATGAAAATGCTTCCGAACCAAAAATGGTTCCGAATGAAAAAAATGGTTCTCATTTTTTTAAATGGTTCCGAATGAAAAAATGGTTCTCATTTTTAAAAATGGTCCCCAACCGAAAAATGGTTCTTTTTGGAATTGGTTCCAAAGTGGTTCCGAATGAAAAAAAATGGTTCCAAACTGAAAAATGGTTCCGAATTCTCGAAAATGGTTCCGAACCGAAAAATTGTTCCATTTTAAAAATATGGTTCCGAACCCAAAAAATGGTTCCGGTTTTTGAAATGGTTCCTTTTTGAAAAATGGTTCCTTTTACAAAATGATTCCGAACCAAAAATGGTTTTGATTTTTCGAAAATGGTTACTTTTTGAAAATGGTTCGGAACGAAAAAATGGTCCTTTTTTAAAATGGTTCTGAACCAAAAAATGTTTCCTTTATGAAAATGCTTCCGAACCAAAAAATGGTTCTCATTTTTTAAAATGGTTCCGATTTAAAAAAATGGTTCTCATTTTTTTAAAATGGTCCCCAACCGAAAAATGGTTCTTTTTTGGAATTGGTTCCAAACCGAAAAAATGATTCTACTTTTTTAAAGTGGTTCGAAACGAAAAAAATTGTTTCGATTTTTCGAAAATGATGCCTTTTTTAAATGGTTCCGAACCGAAAAATGGTTCCGAATTTTTAAAATGGTTCCTTTTTAAAAATGGTTCCGAATAGACAAATGGCTCCGAACCGAAAAAATGGTTCCAAATTTGAAAATTGTTCTTTTGTGAAAATGGTTCCATTTTAAAATCGTTTTATAATTTTGGAACCATTTTTTAATTTTGAAACTATTATTATTTTGAGTCAATCAGTTTTGTACATGCTGTTCGTTATTTCTGTTCATGAAGCAGCAAATTCTGAAAAAAAGGAACAATTTTTTAGGTTCATAACAATTCTGTACTCGAACTCTGGTTTTTAGGTTCGAACGAAAAAACAACGCGCGAAGCAGCCAGCCAGCGATCGAACGCGCGTTCAAAAGCGAGACGACGAAGCAGTCGAACGTGCGAGCGAGCAGCGACCAAAGTGGGCCGGCCCAACTTCGCGACGCTTCAGGCGCCGCATAACTCCGCGACGCTAACGAGCGCCATGCGAAACCTATATGCCGCCCACGTGCGCCCTGTAACTCAAGCGCCGCCTGAAGAGCGTCGCTCGCGCTGCGTGAGGAGCTGTTTCTGGGCCGGGCCCGATTAGGTACGCACTCTCGTTTCTTTTTTATTTTTCTGTTTCTTTTTTCTTTTCTGTTTCTCTTTTTTGTCTTTGTTTTTGTTTTCTTTTTCATTTCTTTTTCTTCATTTTCTTTTTCGTTTCTTTTTCTGTTTTTGTTTTTTGTTTCCTTTTTTGTTTTCGTTTCTTTTAAAAATGGAACCGTTTAATTAGGTTCCATTTTTTAAAATGGTTACAAATTTAAAAATGGTTCTATTTTGAAAATGGTTCCGAATTAAAAACGGTTCCAAACTAAAAATGGTTCCAAATTTGAAAATTGTTCATTTTTTAAAATGGTTTCATTTTAAAAATGGTTCCAAATTAAAAAATGATTCCGAATTAAAAATGGTTCCAAATTTGAAAATATTTCATTTTTAAAAATGGTTCCATTTTGAAAATGGTTCCGAATTAAAAATGGTTCAAAATTTTATAATTGTTCATTTTTAAAACGGTTCCATTTTGAAAATGGTTCCAAATTTTAAACGGTGCCAAATTTTAAAAATGGTTCCGAATTTAAAACGGTTCCAAATTTTAAAAATGGTTCCAAACTGAAAAATGGTTCCCATTTCGAAAATGGTTCAAAATTTAAAAATGATTTCGAATTTAAATATGGTTCCAAATTTAAAGTAGTTGCAAATTTAAAAACGGTTCCATTTTGAAAATGTTTCCAAATTTTAAAATGGTTCTATTTTGAAAATGGTTCCAAATTTTAAAATGGTTCCAAATTTGAAAATTGTTCATTTTTTAGAATGGTTCCAAATTTTAAAATGGTTCCATTTTGAAAATGGTTGCAAATGTAAAAATGGTTCCAAATTTGAAAATTGATCATTTTTTAGAATGGTTCCATTTTAAAAATGGTTCCAAATTTTCAAATGGTTCCATTTTGAAAATGGTTCCAAATTTAGAAATTGTTCTTTTTTGAAAATGGTTCCAAACTAAAAATTGTTCATTTTGAAAATTGTATGGATCTGTTAAAAGATTGTATATATTTAATGCGTCTTTGTATTAGTATTACACAAACACGGTTCAGCCCAGTTGGCTAGAGCAGTTATACGTCTGCGCGATGCTGAGGTTCCAGGTTCGACCCCTGTCTTGAGCACATAATTTTTCCTGCACGATATTTTTCCTGGTTACAAAAAAATCGAACGACCGCGCATGGGCCGGCCCATGAACGGGATTATGTAGGCGGCGCGACTCCTATGCGGCGCTAACGAGCGCCGCAAAGGAGCTCCCCGAGCGCCACAAAGGCGCTCCCGACCAGAAGCCTTGGCGCGATTCAGCTCGACAAACTAGCACAAACACACCGTACTGGGCAGTGAGAGCCCAATAAAATAATAGCCCAAGAAGACAGAATATGATGTTTGTCTGCTTCGTCGATTTTTCTTTAAACAAATGTGCTTGCTTTTTTCAAGGGACAAATAAAATGTGATATCTATCTAGCTAGCTTTGATAGTCAGTTTAAATGGTCATGTATCTTTGCTAGTCTAGCACGTGAATTTATTTCTTTTCATAAATTATTAGTTACCGGTTTAAAATCATGTTTTTTACTCAGTTTCTCTCCAAATTCATAGTTATTCAAATAAAAAAATCTGCTTCTTTCAGTCTGGCCCGCCCAGATATTTCTTTGAAGCTCTGCCACTGGGTGGGTGTGAATCATTTAGCAGCAGCTTGTCGGGTTCTTTATGGACGATACGTACGGGGAACAAATTGGGGAGACCACTCTTGATGATTACTCTTGTTGGCCCCGAAAGAAAAGAACCTTGGAAGGAAAAGCAAAAGTCACGATCGTCGACAAGAAAAAGGGCAAGAAAAGGAAGCAAGACATCGATGCTATAGGTCAGTATATGCATGGGTACGCGGCGTACGTATGAAATTCATATCTATATTGCCATCCATGCATAAACATAAACACGTGCAAATTACAAGGGAAAACGTAGTTTTAATTTATTCACGAATGACGCTACATGCATGCAACCATGCAGACATCTATGTATATATGCGCTTGGTGTCCCGGTTATGAGCTTCTACCAGCGCACAACCTTCCGCTCCTCGATCTTCAAGCGGCCGAGCCTGTCCTCCTAAACGAGCCCAGCAGCGCCTCCTTGACCACGGCCACGTCGCGCAACACGATCTTGTGGTAGAACGCCGCCAATGCCGCGCCCGTGAAGGGGCCGACCCAGAAGATCCACTGCAAATCAAAACACGCACCGGATCATCATCGCCATTAGAATAACATAATGTACCTACGTTTATTTGATTAATGGCGTGTGGCATGGATATCCTACGTGTTGCTTCCAGGTTTTGTGCTGGTTGTAAAGCACGGCGGCGCCCAGGCTCCTCGCCGGGTTGATGCCCGTGCCGGTGATCGGTATGGTCGCCAGGTGCACCACGAACACCGCTAAGCCGATCGGCAGCGCTGCCACCAGCTGCAAGATCATGTAAAGGTCAGAGGCAGCCATTGTTACGACAAGCTTGTGTGATATCGATCATGGACGACGCGCGCACGTACCGGGACGAAAGCGTCCCGCGCGGTGCGCTTGGGGTCGGTGGCGGAGAAGACGGTGTAGACGAGGACGAAGGTGCCGAACGTCTCGGCGCCGAAGGCCGCCCCGAGCGAGTAGCCCTCGGCCACCGAGTTGGCGCCGCCGCCAAAGTTGTCGTAGGGGTGCTTCATGATCAACTTCACGATGCCCACGCCGCAGATGGCGCCGAGGCACTGGGCCGCCATGTACAGCACGGCGCGCACCAGCGTCACCTTGCCTGCCACGAACAGCGCGAACGACACGGCCGGGTTGATGTGCCCGCCCGAGACGCCGCTGGTAGAGTATACGAGGACGGAGACGGTGGCGCCGAAGGACCAGGCCACCCCGAGGTACCCAACGCCCGTGCACCTCTCGTCGGGGCCGGAGGACTGAAACTTGTACCCGATGACGGTGGCGATGCTCACGTAGACGAGGATGAGCGAGGCCGTGAACTCGCCGATGAGAACGCGGTACATGGACCACTCGGCCAGCTCGCTCGTGTCCAGCCGCTTGACCGCCGGCGGGTCCCAATACGGCACCCGCTGGACGATAATATCTGTTATCTCTTCGTCCGCGGGGGGCACCATCTCCTTGGTCGACATGGTCCGGTAGATCCTCCAAGACAGACGGTTTTTGCTCAGGTCTCTTGTGCAATTCAAGGAACATCACGCCAAGGGAATAGGTTTAAATAGGGATCGAGGTGGAGTGCTTGCTGAGCATAGTGAGAGAGACACTGATACTTGGAAGAGGTTCTCTCCTTGGAACCTACCGCGGTGTCTCACTGCTTCTAGTGCAATAATTCCAGTTTCCAATTTTGTCAATTGGATTTTAGTTCAGTATAGATCCTTTATTTCTTCTCTTGTGGAGTGATGGTTTCTCTGTCGATAAAGAATAGTTATTTTCCGGTTAATATTCATAGCCGTCTGATGAGTGTCTTTTCATATCGGTTGTGCTAATTCTCAATCGAACGATAGTTAGCTTAATTCTCAATCACATGACGTCATCAGTGACAAGTGGACTTGCAACTGCTTCAGACCATTTGATTTGCTTCGTGATTTGTGTATCAATTGCAAGTCAACTTGCAACTGGGATTTGATGACGTCATATGAATGAAAATTAGTTTAATTCTCATTCGACTGAGCTGCAAGTGGACTTGCAACTGCTTCGGACCATCTGATTTGCTTTGTGATTCGTGCTAATCATAATTCTTCATTCGATTGAGCGCTAGAGACACCCTTTTCATATCTTTGGACTTGCACTAATCTCAGTGATTAGACTAGATGGTTTGTGATGTTTGGTAAGAGATAAGATTTAGTTCGTTGGGAGTTGTATTGGTGTAGGGATGTAAATGGTACGGATAATTTTCGCTCCTAATCCGCACCCGCTTCCGTTTTTAAGGATGTGGTATGCAATTATAGGAATCCCGCCGGATACGGATGAGGATACGGATATTAGTCAAGCGGATATCCGGCGGATGCGGTAAAGGATATGGTATTGCTATTATCCGACGGATGCGGATTATCCACCATTTTTTTACGGATTATCCGACCTTCGCAATTAGGATTATCCGACTAAATTAGCTCAACTGGTGGGGCCAAATACCAATTAGTCCACTAGCAAGGTGACTGTGTGTTTATAATATAACCCTACCCAATCACGTCGTAATCACCGCGCACAGCCGCCTCGGCTGTCATTCAGTGGCGTCTACCGGCTACCGTGCACGGGCACCGCCGGCGTCCTTGCGTGCGGCCGGCCGTGATGGACACTGGAGGTGAGCAGTCAATTTGAGCGCTCTAGTTAATCCATGAATCTCAATCGTACTAGATCATTGACGCCATGCAGGCACCGTACTAGATCAGTTTAATATATTCCCGTATAGTATCGTATCGACGCCACGCCGTGTGCAAGGTAGTAGCAGTAGTTTCTGCTTGCTACTTGACGCACACATGCTGACATGCATCAGGGCGCTCATCATCAATTCAGTCCAAAATTAATTCCTTGTTCATATCGTTGCACTGTGAAATTATGTTTGTTTGCACACATTTAACCGATAACTTTATCCATTTCTGATCCGAAACCGCTCCATTTCCGATCCGAATCTATAGTCCGATTTAATTCGTATTCGAATCCGCATCCGGTCATTATCCGCTCCGCTCCGAATCCAATAAGGAAATATGGAAAAAGATATGGAAAGAGTATTATCCAATCTGATCCGATCCGTTTACATCCCTATATTGATGTATGTGTGAATATATTAGATTTTGTATCATATTGTTCCAAACAAAATACCACAGGGAAACAATTAGATCGCGTGCCTCCCGGGTCGCCTCCAAGGCGACTCCTCAGGCCCATCCGCCACCACCTACTGGCTTCCGACCTAGTTAAATGGGTCAGCCCACCTAATGTAAACAGACCGACCAACTTCATGGTAAGAAGTCTTAGGTGGTATTGGTATCTACCATGGCTCGTACACGTGGCAAATGATAGCGATTTTACAGTAAGCGTAGGGCTTCTCTCCTCCGCCTTCCAACCGATCATCGATAATGTAGACAAGTATCTTGCTGGATGGAGAGCTTCTCTCCTCTCCAAGGGTGGAAGATTGGTTCTCCTTGCATCGGTGCTTGACAGCCTCCCGACGCATTTCATGTCATCCCTTCCTATCCCAATTTCGATCATCCGGGCTATTGATAGTAAGCGTAGGGCTTTCTTTTGGGCTGCCGATGACACGTGCTCAGGGGCTCATTGCCTAGTGGCGTGGGTCAAGGCATGTACTCCCAAGACAGTGGGGGGTTTAGGAGTCAAAAATTTAAATTCATAGAATGTTTGTTTGCTTTTGAAACTTTGCTACAAATTCCTACACGCCACAAACACCCCTTGGAAGGATTGGCTTCTCCACCACTCTCCTTTCTCAAGACACTACCAAACCTTCATACTTAGGGAAAATAATTGCCAAATATATGCCCATGCTTTCTATGATGACTCGATGCACACTTGGCAACGACACCTTCATTTTCTTTTGGCACGATAGATGGTTGATTTCAGAACCTTTAGTTGATGCTTTTCCTGCCCTATACTCACACCACATAAAACAAAACGACCTCGTTGTGGAGGTTCGGCAAAATGGGGTCGAGATGGACCTCTGTAATCGGCTAACCAATGCTGCCACAAACCAGCTTGCTCTTCTCTCTCAGCTCTTGCAGAGCCTGACAAACGAGCGATGTTGGATGGCTCCGTATTCTTCACGAAGGGAGCCTACCGCTCAATGCAGACGGCATTGCAAAGCACGGATGCTGAACGTGTGTGGAACTCTAAAGTTCCAGCCAAGGTAATGGTGTTTGGATGGCTTCTCCTGCTGGACAGGCTCAATACTCGAGCAAATCTGCATCACAAACACATCCTCGACTACACAAACTACACAAACTGCCCAAGATGTCCAGCTCCGACCGAAGACATGACTCACCTCTTCTTTACCTGCACTCGTGCGGATCTTATCTGGCAGCGTTTGGGGATCATACCTGAAGCACAGCCGTTTGACTCAATATGGGACTACACCCTGCCGCCGGGCCTCCCGCGCGATATTTGGGACTCTGTTCTATTGATCATACTATGGAAAATTTGGGATGCTCGTAATGCTATGGTCTTTAGAAAAATAGACCAAACTTGTATTGTAACAATTAGTAACATCATCCAAGACCTCACTCTCTGGTCTCACCGTTTTCGCACAACGGAAACTAGAGCGGCAGCCAACCTGTGGCATGACCATCTCACCCTCTGTAATATGTAATTTCTGAGTTTTTGAGTAAAGTTCAGGTGGGGATTCTCTCCCCCCTTCTCAATCCTATGAGCCGTGGTAGATTGTTCAGCCACGCGGTTTCTACCATGGTACCCTCTTGCGTGGTATAACCGTTTTAGCCACGAAAAAGTCCCTTCTAACCACAAAATTCGTACGTGGTAAAAGCCACTTTTTTCTCTAGCTAGTCTGTTCATGGCATCAAATGTGTGTCGGAATTTAATCTATCAAAGTGCAACATCGAAATGTTACTAAACATATCGCGCGACAATTAGCTATTCGCCGAGAAACAAACATCCCCGCGGGTGCACTTTCCAAGACACGCTTATTTCTTGCTGGTTTCTTAGAGTGGCCTTCTAAAAGCGGTCTCAAGGCGTGTGTCTCGACATTGAAAAACACACCCATGCACATAAGTTGCATTGGGTACGTGTCTTGCTGCTTCACTGGTACCTTCAGTGCTAATTTAGTCCAGTGCAGCAAAGCTATCATCGAGGTAGCCGAACATGTTCTGGATACTAAATAGGGTTGTACCTGTGCACGCTAGAGAACATATTTCTTAAAGGTGAGCTTGATGTTAACGAGACCACTGAGAGAGGTGAGTGAGCATGCACACGCCAGTAGAGAAGGAGGAGGACGACGACGAGGAAGCCGAGATGTTGGTGCACACGAGTTCAAATAGCGTGATACTGAATGAGATCATGGCATCAAAATTAGAATCGGGGGGGGGGGGGGGGGGGGGGGGGGGGGGATGGCGGGACTCATCAAAGCTGGTCATATATTTATACTCATGTAGAGTTACCTTATAAGGCATTATACAAAAATAGTTGGTTCGTTAAGCTCCTAACATAAATCATCTTAAGAAAAAACAATCATATGTACTTGTGTCGGATGGTTAACACCATCTGATTAGTTTAGACCGCCGACTCCCTCACCGCCGCCCTCTCCTCCACTCAGTGCCCTCCGCTCCCGTGCGGCCGCGCTAGGGCCGCGCCGGGCGCCCTCCGCCCCTCTCCCGCGAGGCCACCCACGCGTTCCTCGTCTCTCGCCGCCGCCGGTGGCGTCGCCTGGGCAAAGCCCGGTGGCGTGGCGGCGGCGGGATCTCCTCGACGCCGATCTGAGAGGAGCGGCGGCGCCACTCCGATCCAGAGAGGTGGGACGGCGGGACAGCGGCGACCGGGCGTTCTCGTGGCGTCGGTGGCGCGGCGATCCGTTCTGGTCCTTCGGGCTGGTCCGGCTACGCAGCTCCGGCGGCAATGCGATGGCCTGGGCGCGTGGCTGCCTGCAGCTTATGGACGTCGGGGCAGCGGCATATCTCCACCGGAGGTGATGGCCAGGAGTTGGCTTCGGGCAGCGGAAACGGGTGCAGCGGATCGCGGGATCTTGCGCCTAGGTTTCTTGTGCTGGCTATGGCGCGCTACAACCAGAGCTCGGCTCTGACTTGCGGTGTCCTGGCGGCGGGGATTCGACTGCCGGTGAAAAACCGCGCTCCGACTTCGGTCACGGCGGACGATGGCGGCGCCTCATGGCATCATTACCTTGTTAAAGGCATCGCCATTGCAGTTCTTGTCTCCTTGTTGAAGTCTCGGGAAACTCCGGGAGAAACCCTAGATCTGGATCTTCCGGATCAGACGATGACATCACTACAGTGACGTTCTCCCTCTTGAGGGCTTCGTTTTGGAGCATGTGCTTGTTGGAGGGTGTAGCGGTGTTGCATCTACCACATCTTCGACGGTGAGTCTCGGCTGCGTGGAGCAACGGAGTATCGGCGTCAAACGCGTGATGATGGACGCACGCAGAGCGGTGGCGTCGTCTGGCGTCGTGGCGGCGTCGATGGCAGGCCTGGCGAGGGTCTTCGCCTCAGTCTACACACTGGAGACGGGTTGGTGGAAGATGGCGGAGGCGACTTCTAGTGCATGCGCACAAGGCGCTATTTCTGGATTTGGCCAGGGAGCCGGCGATGGGCGTGGCCGGGGCACAAGGCCTCGGTGTTTACTCTATCGTTTGTGTTAGTTGTGGTGCTATCACTGTTTGGTGGCTTCGGTTTGTATGATCATTGTTTGTAAGGCCTTTTTCCAATCTTTGTTGAATAAATGAAATAAAAGCCGTATGCATCTCTTCGATGCAGAGGCTGGGCTCCCTTTTCGAAGAAAAAAATGTACTTGTGTCGGATATGCTACTAGGCTCGTATGTGCTCGACGAGCTACAAAGCATAGTACTCTCCGTATTCTAAATTAATTGAAGTTGAAGTTCCAGGGTTGCCCTAAGTTAGTCTTGTTTCTTAGTCCATAGAACTTACATCGTTTTACACATCACCTAAGTAGTTTCGCTAGGTGTGACATAAAATCTATCGTAGTACTCCCTCAAGTTCAGTTTAAAATGCTCATTAGGAGGAGGAGGATCAAGGCCTGGTAAGAGGCGCAAGCATGTGCCAATTATGTTTGCTCCACACTTGCATTGGCCTAATTAATTCAATTGAGGCTTAATCACCCGTGACGGCGGGCAGGGGGGGGGGGGGGGTGGAATTGCATGTTTTTGGAAGTGAGCATTTTGAACCGAACCAGAGGGAGTATATAAGTTTAATTTTGTAGATATGAACATATGTCTTATAGACTTGGTCAAATATAGAGAATGTTAGCTCAGGAAAAGGTAGAATTTCAATTAGTTTTAATGGAGGGGTATATGATAGGACATCAGATCGAATTCAAGGCAAATTATCAGCAATTGTGCTCTAGAGTATATTTATTTTCCACATAACAGAGAAGCACTGTAAGTTCACCAAAATAAGGCGAAGTTTAGTTCCTTCTTGAATTTTTCTACCATATGGAATTAGTTAGAAGAATGAGCCATGTGTGGTGATGTAGCATTTTCAATCGAATTGGGTTAGACTTTTTTTTAGTAATGGGGTGAAGCCCAGCCTCTGCATCACGAGTATGCACACAGCTGTTTTATTACATCGGTTTTTTAGAAATTAGGTTAGACTAGGCCTCCTTTGATTCTAAGGATTACCGCAGGATTTGTATAGGATTCTGTCCCACGGATTTTTTCCTTTCTGACGTGTTTGATTCGTGGGATAGTATCATGTAGGAACTTTTCCTATAGAAACTCCGTAGTACGTTTTCACGGGAAAACAAAAATTAGCTCAGACCTCATGGAAAATCCTGGCGCGAAGAAAGCCCGCGCGCGCCGACAGGCCTCGCTGGCGCCAAAAACGAATCGCTTCGTCAATCTTCTAGAGACAATATCTTGCGAGAAATAAAAGGAAAAATCGATACGTTTGAGCCTGGATATCTGAACGGGGTTCTCAATGTGTTCCACTCTCGCGCTCGTCTTCTGATCCACGCCCGGGCTCTGCTTCTGATTCAAGGCCGCGCGGGCGCGGTCTCCTTCTCGGCTTCATCCTGTGATTCATCTCCAGCAGCAGCCAGGTTCGTTCCATCTACTCCATGCTGCCTTTCTTCTTTTCTTTGTCCAGCTTTATTTTATTAGATCTGATCCAATGTGTCCACGCCATAGAACTAGTAGTATTGGGTGCACAGCTTGTTGATTTGTTTGTCACCGTGACCACAAACTTAGTAGATTATCTCAGTATTGAGTTCCTGTGGTTTTCCTTAGTTGCAGTCAAACAGCCAATTGTGAAATTTCTGTGACCATAGGATACGGTTGGTCATGACATTCCATTCCTTTGTACTTCCTATTCCTTTGATTTTCCTACCCTTAGAATCAAAGGAGGTGTTAGTGTAGGGAGATGCATGTATGTGACGCTTCGTGCGAAATTGGCATGGAGGGGAGTTCCTTCTTTGGAGAAAAAGAGGGGGGATTCTAAAGAGTGTACTCCTCGTTTGGAGTAAGCAAGTTTCGCACAAATTGAGCTTTGTGTGATGGAACTCGATACTGGCTGTTTGCGTTAGAAACGAGCGAGCGGGATGGTCCTTCTGCACTTTATGCAGCGCGCAAGCTACTTAGAGAATAAATAAAGCAAAGTCTAAGATACAAGGGCTGATTCACCCCAGAAACGAAAGCCTATAGCTAGCCCATACGTGTTTGAGAAGTAGCTGGGCTGCCGGTTTAGGAATGGCAAACAGAATCCGCCAGCCCATATACTTATCTCTTTCGTTCGGGAATACTACTGAAAGTAGGGCCTCTTTGGTTTCCAAGGAATTCAAAATCACAGGAATAGAAAAAACTTAGTAATAAAATGTCATGACATGTGGAGTCCTACAGGACTGAAAACCCAGGAACGTCACACTAGTTTGGTTGCAGTACAAGAAAAAAGTACTCCCTCCGTTCGGAAAAGGATGTCACAAAATGATCTATCTATAGTTCATTTTTGTGACATCCTTTTCCGAACGGAGTGAGTAACAATTTTCTATGGAGTTGGGTACAAATCATAGTTGTCATTAACTCATAGGAATTTTTTCATGAGTTTCAACCTCTTGCTAGAATTCCTACAGAATTGTAATGCAGGCAAGCATTTCATAAGAATTTTGGATACTTCATTCCTTTTAATCGAATGGACATTTCTATGGATTGGAATCTTATGAAATTTCTTTAAAAATCCTTTAAATCAAAGAGGCATGTACTGTATGTTTCTCTCATATTTGTTTTGCCAGAAATAATTCATCTCGGTCGACATCGAAACATGTACATTGCCAAAACATTAGGATTTTTCTTAAAGTTATCTTAAGGAGAGATAGATCGATTGCTTCATAGGTATGTCCTTTTTACAAAATAGCATGTGTATTTTTGCTTAAAACAAAGTATTAACATTTAGTGTACTCCAACACAAAGGTTTTGAGGTTGTCGCACTTTCCAAGCGAATCAGCAGGAAAAGCTAGCTGTGCGTGTGCCGCTGTGGGCTGTCAACCAGTCACCTTTGACGCTAATTTTTTTTAAATAATACACGAGAATTAATTAATTCTGGAAATATTACAAAATTTATTTTTTTCAAAAATAGAATCCAGTCGGCGTTGCCGAAGCCGACAGGAGCTAATCGGTTTCGGCGAAGCCGAGTACGCGCTAATCGTCTTTAGCAAAGACGAGTACGGGTGGTTGTCGTTTTCGGCGAAGCCGACAAGCTGAGTCGTGCATGGGCCATGCACGCGTCACGTCGCCACCGACGGAGCGGCCAGTCGTCGTCGCCCACGCCGATAAGGCGGGCCTGTCGGCTTCGGCGATGCCGACAAGGAGCGGCAGAGCATCTCGCAGCACGCGCACCCTTCTGCCACCCTTCTCTTCTCTTTCCTTCGCTTCCTCTCTAGCTAGCTCCTCTCTGCACTCATACGAGTTCTTGCTTTCCTCTCTGCACTCTCCACACAAACCAAATTAAACCAGCCATTTAGACCAATAATCTTCACGTTTGCCACCATTAATCGGTGCTAGAAGGTTGAGGGAGGCTAGGGCAACTCCGATCTCCTGATGGGATAGCTCGTGGTGGTGGTGGTGATGGTTGGCGGGTGGTGGTGGTGGTGGTGGTGCTGGAGGACTGCGTGGTGGTGCTGGAGGGCTGCATTGTGGTGGTGCTGCTCGTGTTGGTGCGCCGTTGATTGTAGACCGCCGGACGCCGTCGCCCTCACGCTTCTAGGGTATGATTCGATTTATCAAAATTGTAGTGCTATGTGTTACATGTATGAACTTGTGTTGTTGAAAAATAGTTAACGACGGTACTAAATATTGTAGCTATATTTGTAGGTTAATTTAAAAAATGTAGCTATATTTTTTAGGACTTTATTTATGCGGAGTAATATAACGATGGTAAAATAGTTTGTGACGGTAGTAAAAATTGTAGCTATATTTGTAGGTTAATTTGAAAAAATGTAGCTATTTTTTTAGGACTTCAGTTATGCGGAATAATATTAACGATGGTAAAATAGTTTGTGACGGTAGTAAATATTGTAGCTAGATTTGTAGGTTAATTTGAAAAATGTAGCTATATTTTTTAGGACTTCATTTATGCGGAATAATATTAACGATGGTAAATATTTATTTATGTCAGCGGAGATGTCTGATTTAGTGAAGATCAGGTTTTTCTATGGTCCTGGTAGAGTCCAAATGTGTGATACGGGAGCTGATCTGAGTGAGTTTCAGTATATAGATGTCGACCTGCCAGCTGCTGAAACATGGTCTGTAAGTCAGGTAAAAGATTGGTTGGTGGGAAGTTTAGGGCTTGATAGTCAGACACAGACCGTCAGTGTTCATGCTTGGTGGAGCCATTCAAGGACAAATATTTACTTCGTTTTGAAACCACTAGAGTGTGATACTGATTGGGTGCGATGGTTAAAAGGCTGCGCAAAAAGGAATTGCTGTCCTTGTGCCCTAGTTCTTCCCGCCCTGAACGAGGTCACTGCCCCTGAGGACGAGTTTAGTGCCCATGAAGGTGAGGGTGCTTATGATCCTGGCCATGGAAGTGAAGAGATGGACATGTCTATGTCAAATTATGGGTCTGATTTTGGTGGTGGTGGTAACGAGTCGGGGCAGAGCAGTCAAGTACATGGAGGGGACACTGAGGTATATGACAGTGCGGAGGCGGATGGCGACGAGGTAGACGGGCACATGCAGAACGAGATGGAAGATGAAGATGCAGATGGCTATAGTGCTGAAGGCGATGATTCCGATGAGTCAGACGGGGAAGAGAACGAAGATGAGGTACCTAATCCTGCAGCATGGAATCAGGACCACTCTTCGGCGATGACCATAAACGATGGTCATGATTCGGCATGGCAATATCATGAGAACAACATTGCGAAGGGTGCTTTGTATACTGACAAGCAAGCTTTGAGGGATGCAGTCGTTAAATGGGCATTGTCCACCCACAGGGTTATGAAACTACCGTGTCAAGTCAAAAATATTTGACAATGGAATGCGAGACAATAACTTGTCCCGGCAGGGTGCATGGACATCTCCCAAAGAATGGCTATAGTTGGAGGATAAGTGACTTCGTACCTCACTCCTGTCGAATTGAAAATATCCCTGCAGAGCACCGTAATCTTTCTTCCACGCTTATAGCTCGGTTGCTGTACAGCGAGATAGTGTCCTGCGCAGCGATGGAAGTGAGTGCCCTCCAGACAAAAGTGGCTGTCAGATTTAAGTACGAAATATCTTATGGCAAGGCTTGGAGGGCTAAGCATACGGCGCTTGAGAACAGATTTGGTTCATATTTGGACGCATATGACTCTGTTATCCGGCTGCTGCATACTCTGCAGTACCGGAATCCAGGCACCTATGTAATATCCAAGATTTGTTCAGGCCAGAGTTCCCAACTGTGAGGGTGCTGCATCGAGTGTTTTTCTCATTCGCGTATGCATCGAGGCTTTCAGACATTGTCGTCCGGTGATATGTGTAGATGGCACCTTTCTCACAGGCAAGTATAGGGGACAGATCCTGACTGCAATTGGTCAAGACGGTAACAATATGGTTGTGCCCCTCGCATTTGCTTTTGTGGAGAGCGAGAACATTGACAGTTGGACTTGGTTCTTCAGGCAACTGAAAATAGCAGTTGTGAAGGATAAGCCGAACGTGTGCATCCTTCATGACAGGCATGCAGGTATACTCAGCGCGATAAAGACACTCACCAATCCTGTGCCTGAGGAACAGTCCATGGCATGACATGCAGAGCCGTTGGTGCATGCGCCATCTAGGTGCCAACTTCTACTCGCAGTTTAGAAATAAGGACCTGATGAACCTATTCAAAAACTCTGCAAGCAGAACCAAGAATGGAAGTACACGAAGATACGTGAAAGACTTGATTTGTGCACGCAGAGACATGTTCGGGAAGGAAGAGGGCACGAGCAGCAGCTGTTCTTGCACATGCAGAAGCTGTTGCTGCACAGTTAGCTACCGGTCCACCTGCCGAGGAGGACGAGCCTGTTGGTCTTTGCGACCTACCCGGATTTGACCCGCCTGGAACTAGGAGAAGAGGTGGGAGGACAATTAAAACTTTTCAGCAGTGGATAGAGCATGAACCTTTAGAGAGGTGGTCTTTGTTGCACGACACACATGGAGCAAGATACGGTGTCATGACAACGAACCTGGCTGAAACATACAACTTTGTCCTCAGAGGAAACCGTGCCTTGCCACTAACAGCCATCGTGGAGGGTATTTTCTATGGCACAGTGAAATATTTCAGAGAAAGACGTGAAAGAGCTGAGAAGCATATGATGGACAACCCGACCTCGCCTTATTGTGAGAAGGTTACGAAGTACATGAATGAGAAGCTGGCAAAATGTTGCTCCCACAGTGTAACTGCCGTTGGGAATCAAGAAAGGAGTTTGAGGTCCGTTAGCCCACAACAAGTTCGGATGTGCAAACGAGGTGAGGACGCATGAGGTGAAGATTGGTAATGAGGTTTGGCCAACTTGCGAGTGCACCTGCAACAAACCAAAATTGCTTCACCTTCCTTGCTCCCATGTCCTCGCTGCCTGCAGGCAGTTACGGTTGAACGCAATCTCCTTCGTGTCTCCATATTATATGAAAGAGGCAGTTATCAATACTTGGACAGGTGAGATGATGGGATTTCGATCAATGGGTAACTTCAACACTGTAACCCCTGGTGAGAGGGGTACATTCCAGCTCCTGAGCTTTGCGTGAGGGGTAGGCAGACGACAGTGTCGTCGCATCAGGAATGATATGGATGAATCCGAAGCCGGAGGCCCCAGGGTGCAATGCCTTCAATGCAACCAATTTGGCCATAGGGACCCTGATTGTCCCACTTTTCCTGGAGAGAGACCTCCCGTGCGTGCGGGGTAACGGGCGTGGGCGAGGACGAAGAGCGAGAGGAAGAAACTAGGTGGCACTATGTTCGAATTTGTATTAAGTGTGGAACTATGTTTAAATTTGTATTAAGTGTGGAACTATGTTCGAATTTGTATTAAGTGTGGAACTATGTTTGAATTTGTATTAAGTGTGGAACTATGTTTGAATTTGTATTAAGTGTGGAACTATGTTTGAATTTGTATTAAGTGTGAACTATGTTTAATTTGTATTAATGTGTCACTTGTTTGAATTTGTATTAAGTGTGGAACTATGTTTAAATTTGTATTAAATGTGTCACATTGTTTGAATTTCTATTAAGTGTGGAACTATGTTTAAATTTATATTAAATGTGTCACATTGTTTGAATTTGTATTAAATGTGGTACTAACTCTGGGATTCTAATATGTGCAGTGATGGAGGGAATGTGGTTGCTTGATGCTACCATAGATCGTGGGCACCGTGCTAAGGCATTAGAGGGGAATCCAAGGAAACTTAAGCCCCTAATCACTCGCACGCCTAAGGAAAACTGGAGGACTCACCCGGCGTGGGTACAGAGGTATTGGTCGTATTTATTTATTTTATGGACGCATGTTTTCTATTGTTATGCTAGTGTGCTAAACTAGATTGTATGTTCTTTTGGATACGCAGGTTGAAATGGGCCGGGCTCTTACCTTTCGCGCGTCTAGTAGAAGCCACTGAAAACTCTACGCGTATGAATATGGACGCATCTTTACTCATCTGCTTGGTGGACCGATGGAGGCCGGAGACCCACACGTTCCAGTTTCGCTGGGGAGAGATGGCTCCTACTCTACAGGATGTATCATTCTTGCTAGGTTTACCTTTGGCGGGTCAGCCTGTTGGACCTTTGGAGAGGCCGGTGAATTGGCAGGACGATTTGATAGCCCGTTTCCAGGGTATTGGTCCACCTTTACAGTATGATTCTCACGGACCCAAGCTTGATTGGTTCGTTGCCTTTCAGGTTAGTTAATGTGTCTCATAATCTGTTATTTCTCATTTGTTTTATACTATATATTTTTTACCATGAATATAGGTCCAGAATTTTCCAGGGTATCCAGATCATTTGACACAGATACAACTCAATCGCGGCTTGGAGGCATACATCATGTGGCTTCTTGGTAAGGTGATGTTCACCGATAACCATGTCGACACTATTACCGCGCGCTACCTCACTACAAGAAATATGCTATAATGTGACCTTTTATAGTGACGCCCAAAATATTGGTCATAGATCTATGACCAATTTGAACCAGTTGGTCACACGCTGGTTTTGAGGGTGTAAACAGCACAAATTTATGACCAATTTGTGACCAAAGGACTTTTTTCCCTAACATGAATTGGTCATAAGCCAGCCAGCACCAATATATGACCTTTTTTCTGACCATTTAAAATGGTCATTCACATATGTTGGCAGCCAACTTAGCAAAGGTATCCTACGTGTCAGTGCTTAGGTGTGATTTTTGCTTACGTGTCAATCTACTGGACAGACAACTCACCAGTTTCATCTACGTGTCAATCTGACATGTGGGACCCACCCAACAATGACATGCGGGTCCTGCCCCACACCCTGCCATGTGGGCCCCACCTCACACCCTGACATTTGGGTCCCACCCAACCCTGACATTTGGGTCCCACCCAACCCTGACATGCGGGACCCGCCCACACACCCTGACATATAGGACCCACCCAACAATGACATGCGGGTCCTGCCCCCACACCGGTGGGCCCAACCCAACCCTGACATGCGGGACCCGCCCCACACACTGACATTTGGGTCCCACCCAACCCTAACATGCGGGACCCGCCCACACACCCTGACATATAGGACCCACCCAACCCCGACATGTGGGTCCCGCCCCCACCCAACACCGACATACGGGACCCACCCTGACATGTTGAGCCAGTTCCCCCACACGTGGAACCCAGCCAACCACCGAATTAATTCGCAAAAAGCAACGCGGGAGCGGGGACTCGAACCCACGACGCTGGCCTCGTGCAGCCACACATGTTTACGCTAGGCTGTCGTAGCTGTTGTGTTAGAAGATAGAAACGTAGCTATCTATTATTCTATTTAGGTTTGACTCAGATAAGAAGGAAGGGCTTGGCTATTCTCCCGATTCTGATTCAGATTCAGATTCAAACAAGCGAGGCGCTCACCAGCATAGGCAGAAGAGGCGGTGCTCACCGGCGTAGGCGGAGGAGGCGGCATTCACCGGCGGAGGGTGCGGCGGAGGGGCTGAGCCTCGGCGTCCCCATCTTCTCCCCTCTCAGCGGCGTTCGACGGCGGAGGGTGCGGCGGAGGGAGCACATCAGCTTGAGCTCCTTCCTTCTCCAGTTCCCCTCTGCTTCAGCTTGGGGACAGAGCAGCTCCACCGCCAGCCAGAGTTAGCGAGGTACGCCACCCTTCCTTCCTTCCTTCTCTCCCCTCCCCTCTCTCCCTTTTCTTCTCCCCTCTCTCCCCTCTTCTTCTCCGATTTGCCTAACTGAAAACTTCATGTGCTTTCTTGCTTTGGCTAATGAAATTGTTCCTGCCTTTAGTATCGCTGTTGCTACTGCTAACTGAAACTTCTTGCTGCTGTTAATTCATGTGCTTGCTGCTGCTGCTAACTGAAAAATTCATGTGCTTGCTTGCTGCTGTTAATTGATGTGCTTGCTGCTGCTATTAACTGAAAAACTTCATTTGCATGCTTTGCTGTTTATTTGAGGATTGCTTTGCTCTAGTTGAATAATTTGAGAACAGCAAACTTGTGGCATGAACAACTCTGATATTTAGAACAGATAGCTAGATGATGGAATTAGAAACTTGTGCCATGAAACTTTGTTTTTAGAACACATGAACAAAATCTGATATTTAGAACAGATGATAAAAATATGTCCCGCTAAATGTGTGTCTTTTATTGCAAGTTTTGTTTTAGAAATTGTTGCTAAGTTGCGGCATTATGTTGTTTTTCAGATGGACAGAAGCTGGATTAGAAAGGGTGTTAGAAAGCTTTCTAGTGAACACATTAAGGGAGTGGAGGAGTTCATGCAATGTGTTCGTAGAAAGTTTGCAAAGGATGACCTTATTCTATGCCCATGCTCCCAATGCTGAACCGTAAAGCAGCAACAAATCAAGGAAGGGTGGAAGACCATTTGCTTCTCAATAGTATGGCCAGCACCTATGATAGGTGGATCCATCATGGAGAACCTATGCAGGCAGAACCTCAAGATGTTGAAGCTGATTCAGAGCCACACCACGGTAGTGATGATGGAATTGCTTTTATGGAAGATGTTCTACAAGGGAATGATAATTTGGAGGAAGAGATGGGTTTGAGGATGATAGGATACCTGACTTGTTGAAGGATCTGTATAACTCTGAAGACCATGATGATGGACAGAGGTCATGTTTGCCGAGGTCTTAGAGGAGGCGAAGCGCGCAGCTGTTGAAGGGGGGAAATTTTCAAGATTTACCTTCGCCGTGAAGCTACTTCACGTGAAGTCCTTCTACCGGATTAGCAATGTTGCGTTCAATGCATTACTCAGCCTGTTGACCTTGCATTTCCTGATAGCGCTGTTCCCAAGGATTACGAGGAAGTGTTGCGCATAATCCGCAAGTTGGGGCTAGGTTATGTTTCCATTCATGTATGCCCAAACAACTGTGTGTTGTTTAGAAAGGAGTATCGAAAGTATGACAACTGCCCGAAATGCAATAAGTCTCGGTGGAAAGATGCTGATGGGAAGAAGTCGTACCGGAGAAGGTTTTGAGGCATTTTCCGTTGAAACCAAGGCTTCAGCGGATGTTTCTCTCAAAGGAATCATCAGAGGAGGTACAGTGGCACAAGCTCAAGCGGCAGCCTGTGGAGGATGAGCTGAGCCATCCAGCGGATGGAGAGGCATGGAAAAAATTTGACAATGACCACAAAGAATTTGCGGCAGATCCAAGGAATATAAGATCGGCCTTGCCACGGATGGCTTTAATCCGTTTGGGAACCAGAGGACGTCATATAGCATGTGGCCCGTCTTTGTGGTGCCGTACAACATGCCACCATGGGCATGCATGGATCAGTCTAACTATATGATGTCCTTGCTTATCCCGGGTCCAGAGTCTCCAGGAAAAGATTTTGACGTCTTCATGGAGCCTCTTGTGGATGAGTTGCTGAGCTCTGGAGTGGTGTACTTACGCACGATGCCTTGACTCCCAAGAAGAAATTCTATCTACGTGCTGCAGTCATATGGTGTATCCATGATTTTCCGGCGTTGCACACTTTGTCGGGGAGGATTACAGCGGGTTATCAGGCTTGTGTGCGGTGTGACAAAGACCCCTGCTCGAGGAGGATAAGGGGCAAGATCTGCTTTATTGGGCACCGTCGCTTCCTTGACCAAAACCATAGGTGGCGAAGAAGCAAAGAGTTTGATGGCAAGACTGAAACCCGTGACGCGTCAGCAGAATTCACTAAAGAGGAGCTCGAGCAGCAACTTGAAAAGGTGAAAGATGTGAGACCAGGAAAGCTGGAAAAGAAGAGAAAGCGCGAGGAAGGCCAATGTTGGGACCGAAGATCCCGCTTGTGGGACCTGCCATACTGGCCTGGTCTAAAGCTGAGGCACAATCTCGATCTAATGCACATCGAGAAAAATATCACCGACAACCTCCTTGGGACATTTATGAGCATTGAAGGAAAGTCGAAGGACACGGTGAATGCAAGGCTTGACTTGGAAGATATGGGAATAAGAGCAGAGTTGCACCTACAACCTAGAGAAGATGAAGACTCGTATGACATGCCACCTGCTTGGTACACAATGAGTAAAGAAGAAAAGATTGCCTTCTGTGAGTTCATAAGGGCGGTGAGGTTTCCAGATGGTTACGCCGCAAACCTAGATAAATGTGTCTCTCCTGATGGATGCAAGCTTCAAGGCCTAAAAACACATGATTGCCACATTCTCCTTCAAAGAATCTTACCGGCGGGGCTCCGAGGAATTATGCATGAAGATATATATGAAGCGGTTGCCGAGTTGGGTAATTTCTTTAGAGAACTATGCTGCCAGACACTCAAGTTATCGGTTCTGAAAAGACTTGAAAAAGAAATCCCAATAATTCTTTGCAAGCTCGAGAAGATTTTCCTCCATCTTTCTTCACCGTGATGGTCCATTTGTGTGTCCATTTACCAAAAGAGGCAATGCTTAGAGGCCCTGTGCAATATGGTTGGATGTATCCGGTCGAAAGAAGGCTGCTTACATGTAAGCGCTCGTGCGGAACACAGCGAGGCCGGAAGGATCTATTGCCGAGGCGTATGTTGTCGATGAGTGCCTCACTTTTTGCTCGAGGTACTTTGACGATCTGGACACGAGATGGAATCGGCGAGGCAGAACTTTCTCGGGGCTGACTCGCACCGTGGTGATGTGTCGGTTTTCAAGCATGGTGTGAAGTTTCTCGGAGGGTCACAATACTTGTACGCCGGCGATGACTATGACAAGATGGTCTGGTTTGTCCTCAGCAGCTGTCATGAAGTTTTACCTTACATAGAGTATGTCATATGTTGTGAACTCTTTATTTTATTATGTTGGGTTTGGAGGAACCTATTTTTTTACCACATGGATGATGTTTCCACTCACTATTTTTCTTGGCATGGCAGGATGTGCAAACAAGAGCTGAATGGGGAAGCAAGCAGCATCCATGTTGATAAGAGGCTTGCCAAGGAATTTGCTGGTTGGTTTAAGAAAAAGGTGAGATCTTTAGCCATGTAATCCATTGCCACATGATTTTTGTTTTTGTGTGTTACTCACCCTGGTTTATATGTACAGATTGGAAAATTGCATGAGGAGAAGAAGGTTAGCGATGATCTCTTTGCTTTGGCCTGCCAACCTGATAGCGAGTGAGATTGTATTCAGCTTGTATTGTTGATGGTGTTCGGTACCATACCATTGACCGCGAGAAGGATAGAAAGACACAGAACAGTGGAATCGTCACCGAGGGAGATCATGATGGTGAGGCTATGGACTTCTATGGTCAGCTGAGAAGCGTCATCGAGCTGCAATACAACTCCAGCGGAGGCGTCGACCGTTCGGTTGTCCTCTTTAGTTGTGACTGGTTTGATCTCGGTGGGAAGAAGAAGACAGGATTGAGAGATGATGGGCACTTCACAAGTGTCAACACTGGAAGGTGCTGGTATAAAAGTCATCCATTTATTCTAACCTCACAAGCAACAAAGGTGTTTTATGTGCCAGACACTCGTTTCCGTGGAAATTGGCGAGTTGTGCAAAAGTTCATGCATAGGCACTTGTGGCGTGTGACCGAAACTGATGGGGAAAATGCTCCTGGTGGTGGCGGACTGACATATCAAGATGAAAGAAATGGCACGGAAATTCCGGTGCAAGCACGTGAAGCCACTGTGCAAACCAGAGTGCGAAGGGACCAGAGCGACCGCGTGCGTGTTGATGCTGCTGTTGTTGAAGGCATTAAGAAGAAAAGAAGGGTGCTTGTGGATGGACAGGATGACGAAGAAGATGCGGCTGATGATACAATGCTGCAATATGACAGTGATGATGGGGAAGACAGAACTAGGCATAGAGGTCCTCGCTTTGGTATCGACAATGATGAGTAGCGGATGGACATGTCTTGTCAATGGTGCCTTCTATAACAGCACTGTGCCTTTGTTGCATTTGTAATCTGAATATCATGTGCCTTGTGTATGTTGAGTGTGATCTGAATATTGATGGTTCAGCATTTGTAATCTGAATACTGAGTATACTATGAATATTTGTCTCTTCATGTGTAAAATTGAGTGTGATCTGAATATTGAGTGTAATCTGAATATTGGGTGTACTCTGAATATTTGTCTTTGCAAAATTGCTTCAAAAAAAATTGAGGCCTGGGACTCGAACCCAGAACCTCAGGTTTGCTTGTTCAGTGCCTTGCCATTGGGATAGAGTAGTTAAGTTGTTAGGAAACCATGTCTAACTCCTTTTACTTATTACTTTTTTGTGTGTCTTTGCAAAATTGATACAAAAATTGTTTGAGGCCTGGGACTCGAACCCAGAACCTCTGGTTCGCATGTTTACTGGCTTGCCATTAGGATAGAAGAGTACTAGTATCACAGTCTCATGGCTAAACCTCTTTATATAGAAATTTTGTTCTGTCTATTAAAAAGAAAAACAACCAGATAGCTTAATACACATTCAGTTGTACAAAAACAACCAGATAGTAACTTAACACATTCAGTTATACAAAAACAACCAGATAGTAGCTTAATACACATGCATTTGTCCATAAGCAAACATATAGCTTAATTTACATGCATTTGTCCATAAGCAAACATATAGCTTAATTTACATGCATTTGTCCAAAAGCAAACACATAGCTTAATTTACATTCAGTTGTCCATAAGCAACAGGCAACTACATCAGTATGTCCATAAGTTCACTACAAGCATCAGTATGTCCAAAAGCATCCACCAACTACATAAGTTCACTACATCAGTATGTCCAAAAGCATCTAGCAACTACATCCAGTTCACTACATAAGTTCACTACATCAAACCAACTAGGGCAGAAGGTGAATATCATCAAGGGTTGTTTGCACAAATCTCACAGGGCCAGATTTTCTCAACGAATAGCCTGAGACAATGATTGCGACAATCACAGAAGTTGAATATCGCAATGTCGCCCTCAACTAGTGGTTCTTCTCCTACCACACTTAGCCAGTTGCTTGTTAGCAGTGCTTGCTTGTCGCTGCCAAACTTGATGCTTACATTCCTTGTCCACCCTGGCCTCGCACCCTCATTGTCCGGGGCACCCCAGAGATGTAGTTCCTGAGGTAGGTCTTTGTGAAATTCTTGTTGAAGTACTACAAAGATAGACAAGGTTATTAGGATGGGCACACATAAAAATGTAGGGACTGTGCATACATAAGAGACACAAATTTGAAACATGTTTACCATTTTCCCTCTCTTCTCCACCACATGTGAGCCTTTAATGGTGCAAACATACAGTGGGATGCATGGTTCATACTCAGCAACATAATCCTTCAAAGACTGAACCTGTCGATGATCCATATTGACAATGTTGGCGAACACACAGTGGGGGTCATATGTGTCATGTCCTATCACTCCAGGGCCTGCATTTAAGCACCAGCATAAGAACACACAGATATCAAAGCTTCTTAGGATGGGCAATAGCAGCAACATCATATGTGAATCTCATTACCTCTAATTGTCAGCTCCCCATGGTGATGATCTTCCTCTTCTGAGCTAGTGTCGGAGTCCGAGCTGGTGTCGGAGTCCGAGGTAGTGTCGGAGTCCGAGCTACTGTCATCGCTACTGTCAGAAGAAGGAGGAGCATCACTCTCATCCGAGCTAATCACGACGAGCTCATCCTCATTAGCCATTTAAACGGCTTCATGTCGATCCAGCTGGAAACCGCTAGATTTTGAACTACAGCTGCCACATAGCTTTTCCGTTTTTTTCCTAAATTTCATATTTAGGTTCACAAGTATCCATTTCATCATAGATACATCAAAATATCCACATGATTCAACCACTAGACACGAACGGTCACCGCCACGAATTTGACTAGATTTTCAAATGAGCGTACAAAATTCAAAAAAAATCAAAATAATGGAAAACCTTCGCGCAGCGTCCTCATATGTGACATAGTTACCAGAAAAAAATATAAACTTACATTGCACATGTTTTGCTGCAAAAGTGTTCTCAGAAACTTGCTACCATGAACAAACATTCATAGCTTTCAAGATAAACGAGCAATGTTTTGGCCGCATTCATGACATAGTTTGTCCAACTGTGTCCATATTTGGCACATATGTTCACTGTGGGATAACAAACAATGTTGCCGAACAAAGATTTCTACATGTTTCACAAAAAAACCCGCTTTTCATTTTTTGAGTGCTTAAAATAGAGTTTTTTGTGAAGCAACTACCGAGAAAATCGTCCAAAATGGCACCGATACATTTATGTCACAAAGTAGACACCATTTCATGTACAATCACCAAAAGGCATGCATTTCCGAACTCTCGCCTATTTTTAGCCATTTAAACGACTTCCTGTCGATCCAGCTGGAAACCGCTAGATTTTGAACTACATCTGCCACATAGCTTTTCCTTTTTTTCCTAAATTTCATATTTAGGTTCACAAGTATCCATTTCATCATAGATACATCAAAATATCCACATGATTCAACCACTAGACACGAACGGTCACCGCCACGAATTTGACTAGATTTTCAAATGAGCGTACAAAATTAAAAAAAAAATCAAAATAATGGAAAACCTTCGCGCATCGTCCTCATATGTGACCTAGTTACCAGAAAAAATATAAACTTACATTGCACATGTTTTACTGCAAAAGTGTTCTCAGAAACTTGCTACCACGAACAAACATTCATAGCTTTCAAGATAAACGAGCAATGTTTTGGCCGCATTCATGACATAGTTTGTCCAAATGTGTCCATATTTGGCACATATGTTCACTGTGGGATAACAAACAATGTTGCCGAACAAAGATTTCTACATGTTTCACAAAAAAACCCGCTTTTCATTTTTCGAGTGCTTAAAATAGAGTTTTTTGTGAAGCAACTACCGAGAAAATCGTCCAAAATGGCACCGATACATTTATGTCACAAAGTGGACACTATTTCATGTACAATCACCAAAAGGCATGCATTTCCCAACTCTCGCCTATTTTTAGCCATTTAAACGGCTTTCTGTCGATCCAGCTGGAAACCGCTAGATTTTGAACTACAGCTGCCACATAGCTTTTCCATTTTTTTTCCTAAATTTCATATTTAGGTTCACAAGTATCCATTTCATCATAGATACCTCAAAATATCCACATGATTCAACCACTAGACACGAACGGTCACCGCCACGAATTTGACTAGATTTTCAAATGAGCGTACAAAATTCAAAAAAAATCAAAATAATGGAAAAATTTGCGTAGCGTCCTCATATGTGACCTAGTTACCAGAAAAAATATAAACTTACATTGCACATGTTTTACTGCAAAAGTGTTCTATACATGTATAGTACTGTTTATATAATTATATTTATTTTAGACAACAAAATCCTAAAGTTTCCCTCCTAAAATTTCGCTCCCCTTCCAAAAACCCCGCCTAAATTTCGCCCCCCTCCTTTGGACATGAATTGTCCGAAAAGCCCACCCAAAGAATTAAAGTCAGGGGCTTTTCTGTCCGCACCGAAAAAACCCCACAAAACGCCGCCCTCCTCTCAGATCCACTTCTCAGATCCACTTCCTCTCTCCTCACCGCCCCCGGGCTCTCCAAATCAACCAACGCCGCCGACGCCCGTCCCCTCGACCTCCTCCTCCTCGAACTCCACCTCCACTCTCCACCGGCAAGCGACGGAGGCCGCACGCGGGAGGGGCTCGCGACGAACGACGACGAGGTGTAGCGGCGAACGACGACGACGGCCACACGAGGTCTCTGTTTCCCACCTCCCTTGCTCACTCGCGTGTAGTTTTACTCGCTCGCGTGTACCATAGCTAGGGTTAGCGTTGTTGCTTCTGCTAGAGTTAGAGTTCACTGCTTGCTTCAGCTAGGGTTTCACTGCTTGCTAGGGTTTCTAGGGTTTAGCATAGCTAGGGTTTGCGTGCCATGACATGATTGCTTCAGCTAGGGTTTCACTGCTTGCTAGGGTTTGACATGGTTCTAGTGATGCCTCAAAGTGAACGAATTTGACATGGTTCACTGCTTGCTAGGAAGAGGGATTCACTGCTTGCTAGGGGTTCACTGCTTTGCCTCAAAGCATACTTAGGGTTGTGGTTGACATGGTTGTTCTGGACTGGTACATGCTGTAGTGCTCCTTCATCAACTCATCATGTGCTTAATTGTCTAGTACTTAGGGTTGTGGTTGACATGGTTGTTCTGGAATAGTACTTGCTGCAGTGCTCCTTCATCAACTCATCATGTGCTTACTTGTCTAGTTTATAAATGTCTTGTGCTATATGTTATCCCTCACTTGATTGTGGTACTGCTATCTAACCATGGGTACATGACATGCTTGCTACTTCACTTCATTTTGGTACATAACCAGCTGTCTAACCACATCTTCCTTGCAGGGAAGTGGCCACGGATTTCGTAAGCTGAAGCAGTGATTCAGAGGTGAGTTCAAGCCTTTGCCTGTGTGTATACATGATGTCTGTTTAGTGGATAACCATAATTTCATGCATGCTTGTTTAGTGCAGAAGCATCTTCCTGTTTATCTAATTACTTTTCATTCTATCTTGCCATCAGTCCAACCACCTCCAGATCATCGACGACAAGGATGGCAAGGAAGAGTCAGTTTGTTGGTATGTGAAATGTATTGATGCCTTTGCCTGTCTGTATACATGTTGCTTTTCTGTCAGTTTGATTTGTTGATCTATGGATTTTTATGTCTGCTGTTAGTCCACCTTACATAAATAACTAGACTTGAATGAAAATAAAACATGGTAGCATACCCTGGTTCCTTTGGCTTTGCAATCTGGTTGTAGAAATGTAATGGTTTATTTCTGCACATTAGAAGTTATTCTACTAAGATGAAATGATGAAAATAAAATCTACTAGCATACCTTAGTTGCTACTGTTGTCTTGCTTCTCTATGCATTTCAACATACATCTAATGGTACATTATTTTATTTTCTTAAGCGGCACCACTCACCGAGTACGAGAAGCTTAGGGCTAGAAACATGATGAGAAACAACCACAGGTTACAGAATATGGGCCTCCGAGTATTAGGTTCATTTCTTAGGAATAGGCCTGAAGTCGCGGATGTTAGCGGAGTTACCAACAATGACACTGCATCTGCATTAGCAAGCTCAGACTATAACCCTAAGGAAGATGAAGATAATGAGGGAGAGGAAGTTGATGACAATGTAGTGGAGAAGCCTGTTAAGGTGTGCAAATTATTTCTTGTTTTGGGATGTGTGACAGTACTTTGTTTGCTTGCTTCCTTGTTTGTTAAGTTCCTCACACAATTTTCTTACTTTTGTTGTAATGCTGCTATACTTGCTGTTTATATGAGAATCTGAAGACTTCTAGAAGGAAGAAGGCGGGTGTTAAGAAGACAAGCAAGAGGAGGAGGGCCTCAGAAGCATCTGCTACAATGCCTCCTGGTTCAAATAAGAAGGTGATGGCTGATCCTCCAGTCATCTCAAAGCGACCGTTGGAACCTGAGGAAGCTGTCAATGGTAGAGTCACACGGCGGAAATCAAAGATGAAGGCTGCGACCAATCAGGATGAAAGCCCGCTGCACAAGGAACAGGAGAGTTCACTGCAACTAGATGATGGGTTTCAGTCCATGGATGAAGGGAGCACCGTCCACATGGCTGAAGGAAGCACTGTCCGCCTGGACCTCAGCCCTGTCGCACCGAGTGTGGTCAGGAATGCTGCCTTCTCTGAGGAACAAGAGGACCCTGGCCTTCCGCGTGATCAAGGCAAGCTCATCCTGTCCTTGTTGTCCTCTCTTTTACTAGTGCATATTCTAAGTGTATGCATGTTTGGCAGAACCATTCCTGCATTTGTAGTTTCTGCTTATTTATGAGCTCAATATCATTTTCAGAGATGCCTCTCACTATCAAGTCAAGAGACAGAAGGGGCGCAACCTTGGAAAGGCTAACCAAGTCGCTGCAAACCAAGGTGGCAATCGAAATCCCTGAAGGGCTGAAGCGTCCACAGAAGCCTTTGCAGGCTGCCATGTTTGCTTCAGAGGGTGGATTCCTTGCAAGAAAACATACCCCGGTGCTTCCACACTTCAAAGAATACAAGAAAGATGCAAGTCTAATGAAAGACTTTGTCGGAAAAGTTGCAGTAAGTCACTTTCTCTTTACTGAATGTGCTTTCTTATTTTCTGTTAGACCTTTGTGTGATCACTAATCTTTTCCTTGCCTTGTTTATTGCCTTGGTAGGCCAATTTCAAGATGGACACTGAGTCGAAGGTTGTTCAGGAGTCGTGCAACGATATGCTGCAGAAAATAGCGAAGAACAGACGTCACTACATCAAAAAGAATTTCTTTGACAAAGTAGCAGCTAATGAAGTAAGCATCAAATCTCCGGTGGCAGATTGTACAGATGCTGAGTGGCAAGATCTGGTTAAGTTGTGGTCTTCCCCAAGACACAAGGTTCGTATGAACATTTACTCGTCTTTGATGATGTACTTGCTGATTTATCTTCTGCACATGATGTTTATCTGTGCTAGACCATGATTAAGTCTGTCTTTTTTTTGTAGAAAACATGTCTCTCAAACATTGAGAACCGGAAAAAAGTCGTGTTTCAGCAAAAAACTGGTTCCAGGAGCTACGCTGCACACATCTACGCCAAAGTAAGAACAATCTTGGTTGTTTGTTAGGCCTAAAATAACTTCTGTATCAAGAACCTGTGCTCAGATTCTTGTTGAATGATATTTTAGAAGGAAGAACGTAAGGGCGAAGAGCTCTGTGCTATCGAATGCTTCAAGGCCACTCAGCTCAGCCAGAAGAAGGGATACTCGGAGGCAGCTCGAAATGCCATTGTAAGTAACTTGTACTTCTGTAGCTGTGCTTCTTTGATTCTTGCCATCTATCTATGCTCCTCATCCTGGGGCTGGACCCACATTTCATGTTTGGTTCTTCAGTTTTGCTTGCACAGCAAAATATAGTCCCAACTTAATATGGTGCAAATATCATTCTTTTGTCCTGCTATATGTGTTTTTATCAAGTCTGTTTCATATGGAGTATTCTCAAGTTTATTTTGCTCATTAGTTTTTAATCAACTTCATGATACCATTGCTGCCTTCTACTAATCTTTGTGTGCATGTATATTTTAGTGTTGATGTTTTTCTTTTCTTTGACATGGTTTTGCATTGCAGTTTGCTCACTGACTTCTCTTGTAGTCAGTGCAATCCCTATTGTCTAGCTAGGAAATTGATTGTACTTCATGTTTAGTGTTGCTGGATGTTTTTAGTTATCTAGTTCTAGTTATGGAATCTGACTTGTATTTAGATTGCTGAGTTGATTAATGTGGGTGCAAATCTCCATGTGCCAGGCTGAAATGGAGAAAAGAAGGGATGCGCAGCCACCAGAAGGTCAAGAGCCAAAATCTGCTGTTGAAATTGTTGAAGAAGTTTTGAAGATAGATGTGAAACATAGTACCTTCCTGGAGAACATTGGTCTTAAGTCAAGCTCAACCCAGAACAAGGCAACCACTGCGGCTGTAGCTGCGCATGTTCAGGACTTGCAAGAGAAGATTGACAAGTCTAAAAAGCATGCTGAAGCAATGGAAGAAGAAATGGCGACACTCAAGAGCAAGTCCGAGGAAGCGGAAGGTGCTGCGGTGTTACGAGACAAGGCCATGGCAGAGATGCGCCAAAGGATGCAAGAACAGGATGAGAGGCTCACAAGCTTTATGGCTCTCATGGGTGCTAGAGCTTCTGGGATCTAATTCACTTGGTTGCTTTTGGGAACTAGCCTGGGAGGCTATCTCACTTTTTGTTCTAAGTTATGTAAACCTCATTCTGGTGGCTTTTGGGAACTAGCCTGGGAGGTTTCATCCTCATTCTGGTGGTTTCATCCTTTTTTGGTAGCTGTTCTAAGTTATGTTCCTGTGAACCTGTTCTACACTGTGTTGATTTATGTGAACATGTGAACATGTAACATGTGTTGATTTTGGTAGCTGATCTGAGATAATGTACTTCCCTGTGCTTCAATGAGTGTGAATTCGAATTTGAAATTGTGACTGAATTTGAAATTGAATTCAAAATTAAAATGCAAATTGAATTCAAATTCGAATTTGAATTCAAATTTGAATTTGACTTCAAATTTGAATTTGAATTTAAATAGGATATTAAAAAATTATGGAAATTGTTGTCGGGCCAAAATTTGTAGCAGAGGCCCAAATTTAGTTGGGCTTGGCCCATCTAGGCGCCTGAGGTTAACTAGGCTCTTAGAAGGCTAGGGCCCAAACTCTGTTGGGCAAAACAGTAAATTGCAATATATAAAAATTTAGGTAAACAACTAGTCTGGCCCAAATAATATGGACTGCAAAAAAGGCCCACTTTATTGGGCTTGGCCCATCTACTCATTTAAAATTAGCAGCGAAAAAACTAAAAATGGGCTGATTTATTGGGCCCGGCCCATCTAAACGGCTGAACTGGACTGGGCTGAATCTAATCAACGACCATTTTATTTGGTCACAAATCTGCCACGTCAGCTTTGCCACGTCGGAATTGATGTGGCGTGGCAAGGTTGGTCGTGACCAAAATATTGGTCATAAAATCTGTGACCTTTGTGTTTAGTCATAGAGTTCTATGACCAATCCCCAAAAAAGGTCACATTGGCTAGTTAGTGACGCCCATAACGTGACCAAGTGTTTTTGGTCACAAAAAGGTCACAAATTAAAATATGTGACCATTCGGTGACCAATATTGAGGTCATAGAGTAGCATATTTCTTGTAGTGCCTCCCTTTCGCACGGGAGATCGCTGATGCTACTGAGCCGGCGCACATCAGACAGAGGAGTTGGGGTTCAGCTGTCTTAGCGGATACGTACCGAGCTATGTGCAACGCTTGCATGCTGACTTCAGGTAAGTCAGCCATTCTCGGATGCCCTCTATTTCTGCAGCTGTGGTCGTGGGAGAGGTTCTCTATAGGACGGCCAGCCATATCTGAAGAGCATTTCCCATTGTGGGAGACCTTTGACGGTGACCACATCGACTTGCCTACTATTGTGACCGTGTATACACGCAACAAGGTACGTATCTTGTTATAATTTAATACATCGACAAACTTACTATTGCGACCGTGTATGAAAATAACTTGTGTTCTACAGAGACACTTTGCTACTGAGCAGACGAAGCAGTGCTACATTGCTTTTAACGAGCAATTTGATATGTACACTTCGGTGATCTGGGAGCCGTACACGGAGGAGCTCATTACGCGAAGATACCCCGGAGGTATTTCTGCTCTCTGAAGACGTGACCAAGCGTATTGGATGACAAAATCAAAGATCATATTCGATGTCTTCGTGGAGTAGATGTCTCAACAGAGGGTTATGAGGCAATTTGGTCTTTGACAGTTGGTAGAGCCTCCACCAGCAGAGCGTCCCCTCCCAGATGCGCACCACAGGTATGTCGAACGTAGTTTTTGTCCTAAATTGTTCGCACTCAATCAATATTTACTGATAGAACACTCACCCAATTTTTAGGATCTCAAGGAAGGGGATTAGTCGGACCGCGGCAGAGTGGCTACAACCTTACGTTTCAGAGTGGGACACTGCGGTGACACGGCTTTGGGTCGAGCCTCTCGGGTTTGATATCACTCTATACAATACCTACTTGCAGAGGTACATGTCCGGAACACGGATACGTATCGTTCTGCACTCTGACCCGGAGGTTATACATGCCCCTACTACGTGGGATACATACCCGATATATGACACTTCTGCGTCCAGACAGCACGCGGTAATATATTTTCACTAATTCATCTAACTGCTACATGCTTTGACGTATATATATTTAATACTTTTTATTTCTATTGTCAGGCCTATTTGACACAGGAGATTCAGAATGAGGCCGCTCAGTATGGACGTTCTCTTTCCACTGGCCCTCTTTTTGGTACCACGGGAGCAGCTCATATCCTGATTCAGGAGGCTGGAGGGGAAGCTACGGGACATCTACGCGACACTCACGTGCACCCGCACAAAGGACATTGTTCGCGACCCGGCAGGACAACGCCCCCCGCGCCCCTGTCACGACGCCAGCAGCAACATCGGCAGCAGATGCATCAGGAGCAGCATCAGCACGAGGAGGAGCAGCAGCACGACGACCAGCATCTCCTGCACCAGCACCACGAGCAGCAGCCGCATCACCGACATGAGCCGCGTCCACGTATGTCACCACAGCCCAGGCCACCTCCTCCTGACCAGGCAGGAGGTTCGGCGTGGCAGGGTTACGGTCCCACTTCCAGTTACGAGTATCGACCACAGTCTCCTCCTCAGTACCGAGGTCCCGCCCCGGATTACGGTACGTATATTGTTTTCATATTTCAATTGGGAGTGCGTATTTCTTATGTACTAATGATTCCATCTGTAGGAGCCTATGACTATCACACGGCTGCGTCCGGACACCAGGCGTCAGGATCTGGATCAGGGTGGGGGAGTGACCAGGAGGCTCGGGCTCACGCGGGGAGGAAATCTCCAACTGGATGAACATTTTCAACACTCCAGAATTCCCCACGCAGCCGCACATTCAGCAGACTCCTCCACCATACCCCACACAGGGTACACAGGATGATAACGACTTGACAGTGCCTCGTCAAACCCGGGCACCAAATAGGTACGGGAGGACGCCGCCCGTCCAGCCCCTCCTCGTGATCCTCGGCCACGCAGGCGTCAGTGATATCTTCGGGACATATTCGTGATCCTCCGCGTCGTGGCAGACATCGTTGAGACTTGTCTATCTACGCACGAGACATATTATTATCTATGTATGAGACATATTTATGTTCGTATGTACGACACATATTATTATCTATGTACGAGACATATTATTATCTATGTACGAAACATTCCACATTGCATAAATTAATTTAACATACAGCACTACATGTCCACGTTACAACTTCACTACTTCTAAACACTGCATAGAACAACTACTGGTACAAATATTACATGCAACTCAACGATAACTAATTTGAATCAACGACTTCACTTCCCTCTGCCACGTGCTCGTGTTGGAGGCATGAAGTCGTCATCACTATTTTCATCGACGACAGGCTTGAATGCACCAACACTCTTCAACTTACGTCTAGAGTTAGCTCGTTTAGGAGGCATGAAATCATCATCACTATCATCTTGAACGGCTTTCTTGGATGATCCACCACTCTTCGCCTTTGATATAGCCATCTTCACTGTTTCAGCGTGAAGGAGATTTCCAGGCCCATCAGGACATGCGCCAAAAAGCATTTCCATCCAACCAAAATGAGGGATCTCTTTGTTCACAAACTGTCCATCGGCAGGCCAGTGCTGGACATTCACAAAATCAGGGAAAAAAGTTAGTACGATAACACTAGATTCTAACATAATATAAATTCGGTACTCAGTTACCTTCACGTGAAATGCATAGGCCTCCGGCGAAAAATGGATTATCTTTGACTTAGGTGTCATAGGCATGTCCCTAAGCCCCGCCTCAATAGCTTTTAGCTCATTAATTCTCTGCCACTTCCACCGCCACCCATCAATTTCATCTGAAATTTCTTCAGGTGTCATCTGGATTTTGTTTTTTTGCTATAATTTCTCCCACCTCACGAATGTTGCCCCACTCACTAATTAGCTCCCTATAACAGCTCTTCGGCCTACCCTCCCTAATACTACCTTCAGTCCATATTGCGGCGTGATACAAAACACACCACGACCTATGCTCCGAACTAGGACCCGAACTACCAGACATCGTTCCTATCCGACTGAGGAAATAACCACGCACCACACCTCCTCCATCACCAAATCTACTGGGGTATATATATAGGCTCACCCGGGAGAAGAAGAGCGGGAGAAAAATGGCGGGAGAAAAAAGGCGGGAACAAAATGGCGCGAGAACTATGGCGGGAGAAATATGGCGGGAGAGGAAGGGCGGAATAAAAGCCGGGAGCGCGAAACAAATTCGGATCAGGAGTTGCATGCACGGCGGAATAAAAGCCGGCGGCGAGGAGTAATAGCTAATCGTCGTCGCCAAAGACGACTACGAGCTTATCGGCGTCGCCAACACCGAGTACGACCTTGCTCGTACTGCATACAGCTGCATGCATGCATGGAGGGCCCTGTCGGTGTCGCCAACGACGACAAGGGCTACTCGGCTTCGCCGAAACCGATTAGCTCCTGTCGGCTTCGGCAACGCCGACTGGATTCTATTTTTGAAAAAAATAAAATTTGCGTAATATTTCCAGAATTAATTAATTCTCGTGTATTATTTAAAAAATACCTTTGACGCCGTAGGAGTGGAAATGGCAGCAGGTGGCGTACATTGCAATTGCTGGCCCAGTACACATAGTATTTTTACATCGCAAAAAGTATATTTCTTTTTTTCGAAACAACAAGTATTTGTCTTTTATTGGAAAAGGTAGTTCTTTGTGTTTGTTTTACCAGAAAAAAAGTGGTCATTGATTCTTTTTATTGTAGCTACGCTTGTGAGACCACATGGAGATCATCTCATATTTATACTAGACCCTCTTTGCACCCCTAGGCCCTGGGGTGCAACAATCAGACGTATCGTTTGATGGCACAGTATCATGATACATGTCGATAGAGAAGGTCACATGGCTGGTTGAACCGTGGACAATGTCATTAGAGCATAGGGCATGTGATCATTAGAGCAACATTTATGTGATAATTTTCATGAACTACATCAGGACAAGAAATAACATAAAATAAAATGCATAACGGACACAACAACTGTTGAAGCTTTCGAATGACCCTGGCCGCCTGCCGTGTATGCCTTCTGACACACAGAGACGAAGAGTCTGCATAAATAGTCATGTGATAAGTAACAAGTGGGAGGTGAGAGAAGCACGCCGAGGAACCGCGAATATGTGCGACACAATTTGACGACGAAGATCGTGTTGTGTTGGCATGTGAATGCGCACTGATACAACATGCCCTTTCCCCTCATGATCAGTATAAGTTCGATGACCCGCTGACGCATACGCACCAACATCAGAGACAAAATCGAGTCAAATATCAAATTGTATGCGCCGCCACCACCGCCTCAACTGCGACGCCAAAAGAGCCCCACCTTCCATGGCACCTCCCACCGGCTATCCAACCAAATCCTATATGTTTTTTGCCTTTCTCCCAGGACGAGGGTTAGAGGGTGGGAGAAGGGATCTCAACATCACCTCCATCAAGACAAACAACGCCGAAGAGCGCCGCCTCCACTGTGGTCAATACGACCATGGATTTCTCTCAGATCCGGATCGAGCGTCCCGCTCCGCAACCAACATCTACATCAGCACCCAAAGGCCACTAACATCAGACTGACAGAGAGGAGGAGCTAGAGGAAGGGTGATATCCGACCTTCGGGGTCTGGCGCTCAAGCTGAAAAAGCAGCCACGTCATTGCGACCAATACTTGTTATCACGCCGCCGCCCGTGTGACCGAAGACACCGGCTAGCACCCCCGTACGACACCGGCCGCACGGTCGACATTGCCTCTCCATTCGTGGATGCTACCTTGGCCAGCCCAAAACTCTCCGCGTGTGAAGCAGAGTGGTCCTCCCGTCACCTTCATAGCTAGGCCACACGGACTTGCCGGGTGCCCTCCTCGGGCAGTGGCAAGGGGAGGAGAGTTGGAGTGGGGTGACAGCCTGGGGAGAACCCTATTAGCCCCGAGTCCCCCTAGGGTGGACGACGCAAGAGCCAAGCATCTTTAATGTATATATATATATCCTTCTATTTCTTTGTTTCTCTATTGTTTATTTGGTTTATAGATTTTCGTATAAAGATTTTCGTATAAAGATAATATTGCATTTTCCTAGCTTCGTCATGGGCTGAATCCATGTTGGGTTTTATAGTATGCCCACCCACTATTTGTTTCCCTAGACAGACCTAGGCCCAACCACCCCATCCAACTTGCGGCCTTTTATATATTTTTTGACCTGGAGCGGCCTTTTATATTCACTAGGTAATATGCCCGTGCGTTGCAACGGATGGCAAACAAAGACCACGTTGGCTTAAGGATGGCAAACAAAGACCACGTTGGCTTACAAAGCAACGTGACACAGAAACTGGCAAGTTTTAGCACGTCCACATCATGTTTTGTGTGCGGTGCGCCAATAGAGATCTATCGCCACGTCACCCCACTTTGCGAAGGTATTCGCCTCCCTGTGGAGTAGAGAAAGTAGATGAATACAAATACATAGGGAGGAGTCGAGATGTAAATGTGTGGCGCCCGTTCGACTATTGGCTCTAACACCACCTACGTTTAAGCCTTCAACGACGAATTCGCATCAAGTTAGAGATATGCCATGCAACTCCAAAAAAATTGGATACAACCTGATATCAATGAAATTGTCATTGAGCTGACCTGGTTTGGGTTGAGAGCAAATCAACTATTAGCATATATCTTTTCAGAAGACAGTGATTTGGCATATACACCATGTGACTTTTCTCACTTGATATTTATTACCATATATTCCTAGACGGAAATATTAGAAAAAAACATATGAGGACATCTTATAAGAATCTGGTTCAAATGTAAATGTTTCCTTGAGTACACACAACTTAGAGAGATTCACAAATCTTACAAATTATTATTTGTTCCCCTGGGTGATTGAAACCTCTTCGGGCTAGTCCAGAATCATACTGTGACGGACGTTCTGACCTCTCTTCATGCCTCCAACACTTTCGCTCTTCATTGCTGCTTCAAGCATGCTAGCGGGCTTGACGACACCGACCGAGCACTTGCGTCCAAAACCATCACTAAATAGCCCAACTTCGTGCTTCCTCAAGCTCATCTCTGTGGAGGTGGTTGCCTGGTCGAATCCTGATCGCTTTTCGCTGTTGCCTCATCTCATTGATGTGGTGAAATTCGCGTCGGCTGTGTGGATTCTGCTAGAAAACGTAGAACAAGGTTGTTATGATTGCTTCTGATGGTTATGCCTTATAAATTATTAAAAGAAAGTGCATCAAAGCAAAATGGATGGTAACTCTTGGCGGAAGCAATTGGATGTAACCCTTAGCAATCAGATCCTATAGATCCTGCAGGTAAAATCATGCCTCTGATTTGAATGTCTTGAGATATCTCGCAACTATGCCTCACAACATTTAGAATTTCATGTGTCTGCATGAGAACAAGTAGGAATGATATTTTAAATAAAATTACCTGATAAATTCAGTATGCTATGTTTCTACCTAGATATAAATATAAACTTCAATTACATTCCTTTTTTAAAGAAGAATTCATTTCTCGATTACAACAGAATTCCATGTAGAGTACTTCTATGCTAATGCCGGGACTGAACATGCAGTGAAACTATCAACAATTAGACTGATCTATGCTTAAAGTCTCCCAAAGGCAGGAAGAAATCTAGCTAGGCAAGAAATATTCAGCCCTAATACTATATAAAATGTCAAAGTGCACAGAACAGAAGAACCCAACTGAGGCATAGAATCAACATACAAAGAAATAATACAGTTTAAGTCTAGGTTCAAACTGCAGTCAACTCAAACCAACCAAGTTAATTAGACATATGCACGTGACTCGTGCAAATGAAGCTACTGAATTGAACCAACAAACTCTGCTTCAAACCTCGACAGTGTACATTGCATGATCACAAAATATAATTTACATCATAACCAAGTGAAGAAAATATTCTAACACTAAACCAAGTCTACGAGACACAACTAGTGCAATATGCTCTCCATAATCATGGACAAATCTGGTAGCCAAATCAAGATTTGGAGAGACTCCAAACAGTCGAGGTGTTACAGTACTCCTACATTACATACACATACACATACACATACACATACACATACTGAACATGCTACCACAGCAATTTCTAAGCTGGAGACACGGGCAAGTTGAATAGAACAAGTAAATGAGCATGCACAAAACTGAAGGTCGGCAACACAAGGTTGCTTTACTACCGTGCCTTCACCCTAAGATGATCCCTTCAAAACACAATGACTCAAACAGATAGCTGTTTGATGCTTACCATCTACATTGCAGGTTTTATTTTGATGATGTTAGGAGCTTAATCTAGCATGGATCCCCCTTGACTGTAACTGCGCATATTGGTCATATAATCTCGGAAGCAGAATTTGTTGCCCTTAGCCATGGAAGAGCTGACTGAATACATCACAACAACCCACAGGGCCATTCGAGCCCACTTCAGCTAATTAGCTCAACCGATTTAGCCACAGTTTGCCAGAAACTCTTCCTGTAACATGCCAAGTTCCAAACCCAACTACAGGCAGTCACTTGTCGACTGTTGAGTCTACTAATTCAGGGTGTCCAAAACTGAATGATCGAATGTGGTATATGAACACTGAAGCCTAACACAATTTATTTCCAGAGTTACAGAACAGACAATTGACGCAATTAGCTACAAATTGAATGAAACACCAATGACCAATATGCATTTTCATTGACTTACTGGAACCTTGGACTCAGATGAGGCGCCATGGCGGCCTCAGATGCCGATGGTGGCGGCGGCAGTCGTCAAGGAACTGCGCGGAGGCCACGTGGACCGGATGAGGCTTGCCCCTCCTCACCTGCGCAGCCAGCTGCGCCATGGCGGCGCAACGGATCGGAGGAACGGAGGAACGCCGGAGAGGGGGCGGATGGGTGGGGGCGGGCGCGGGAGCAAGAGGCCGGGGAGCCGTCCATGGCGCCGCCGTCGGCGTAAGCACCCAACGTGGCCGCGGGAGATGGCTTTGCCGGTGACAGGTCTGTCGTCGAGAAGAGATCGAGCGCAGGTTGTGGTGCCTCTCCGGATGTGGTCAGGCGTGTCCTGCATCCCTCCCGTGGGAAGAAGAGCAGGTGCAGCTAGCGACGTTGAGCTGTGGGGGAAGATGTTATGGGGGAGGAGATGAACGGCTTCGTTGGTTCCCGGTCACCAGCGCTTGAGGAGACGACGAAGGGCGGGCGGCGCTAGGGTTTGAGGAGGGGCAGCGGCGCTCGAACCGTCGAACGTGATGAGGTCGCGGGTGAAGGCTGGGTTCTGTTGGGCTTGGCCCATTTGTGTGCAGGGGGAGGCGCAGGCGTTGGACGAAGCGAAACATACAAGTTGGACGAAAGGTTTTTTCGTAGTGGTTAGGATGGCAGACTAAGGAACGAAACTCTTTTTTTAGATATATAATATATAATATAATATATATAGGAGAGAAGAGATATAAGTCTTTTTTATGGTAAAAAATATATAAAGTCATTTTTGTTCACTGAATAAAGTCTCCTTCTTACTATAGAACGAAGCAGTTGATAGCCTTGACGGTCAGGACTGCACGCAGCATTCATCTGGTCGTGGTTATCGTTTTTTAAGGGTTAATTAGATATTTTGCATGCATTTTTCAAAGGATGCAAATTGCAGTGGCATTCTCGATTTTGCATGAATTGCAGTGGCATATATCTAATTAACCTTTTTTTAATGTTTCTCATTAACAAATCTGTAACACTGACAAAAAATAGTACCATTTTTGGGCAACGTAAACTACTCGTAAATAATAGTATGATGAATAGTAGTATTTTCTATACATGTTTCTCAGTCGATTGGGTCTTGACTTGAGCCTAATTTGCTAATAAGATCCGCAGCATCGCTGTGTCCCACGGCTAAACCTGCTGACCTTGTCACTTTGTCAGTCATCATTAAAGAGTACAGTCGATCGATCCACGACCATGCACGCCAATCCGTAATCTTACCTGGGCAAGTTACTTCGTCCGTCATCATTCAGAGCCTCTTTGATTTGATTCGTAGGATAGGAAAGATGTAGAAATAGTAAAAGCATAGAATTGCTATGTCGTGTACACTCCAATCTTACAGGATTTGGTTTGTACCAATGTTTGTTTGATTCATCCAAAGGAATTGTAAAAATAGGTTGGAGTGGATGTTAGAATTCCTATGGGAAGTAGTACAAATGATTACTTAGGAAAAATTCCTATAGGATCCAATCCTACAAATCAAACAAAGCAAGGAAGGAAAATTTCTTTAGCATTGAATCCTACAAAAATCCTATACAATTCCTTTGAATCAAACAGGCCCTCAATCTTTTCGCATTCCTTGTTGACATCGAACAACAAGATCTGAGGTAAGGAAAACACGAGAGCCACTAGCACGACGCGACATCATGTGCGTATTACGAGAAAATTGCAAAAAAAAACACCACAATTGGTGGTTAAGATTCAAAAACCACCGGTTTTTATCTTTTTCGCAAATTATCACCACTATTTGTTAATAACGTGATAGAAAACACTGATGATGTATGTTAGCTCGTTTAACCGTAATCCTGGCAGGTGGGGACCACTGTCAGGCGTGACGTGGCAGACAAACTTATACACAAATTTACAGTGGCCCCCACCTATCAGAATCACGTGTTCTGTTAAAACGAGCTAACAGACACAATGAGTGTTTTCTGTTACGTTGTCAACGAATAGTGGTGGTGATTTACGAAAGAGGTGAAAATCGGTGGTTTTTTTAAGCTTAACCACCAATTGTGGTGGTTTTTTTGCAATTTTCTCGCGTATTATAAAACGGGAGTGCTCGTCAGTCCATTGTGGAGGTGATATTTTGCCTAGTGGAGGTTATGTTTTGACTTGTAGGAACTCCTGTTATAAAGGTCAAAAGAAATTGATAAAAAGAATTAGGACATAAATCCGAACGCACAAAGTTTACGGAAAAAGATACCTTTTGTGGTTTGTGTACAAAAGATAATTTTAGTTCTACACAATAATTTATCACCCGATATGTTTTTATCTTTTTGACACATGCCACAAATGTCTTTTTTCAAGAGATTTGGTGTGCGAGCACAGAATGTTGTGATGCACACCCCAATTTTTCTTTTCAATTTTTTGGACATTTTTAAACACGATTTTGAACAGTGAGAGCATATGTTTCCACGACTCAAAATGGATTAAGTTCCGTCCCATTGTATTCTACCCAATTCGTGCTCAAAGGTGTAGATTCTCCCAGGTTATTTTCAATAAAAGGGGGAGCAGACATAATAGAAGCATTATCATGTTTTCTCACCCAGGTTTTCTCTAGCTACTTCTAACTCACGCACTAGGTCATCGCTCCAACCTCCAAGCCAGTTGCCCTTTAAATTTTCCTTATTTCCAAGGTAATGCGCACACTCTCAATGGCTTCAGCCGATGGCAGCAGCTACCATCTTCATGATAATGTCGTTGAACGTGTCGACCGGCCCCGGTGCACACCACTGCAGCAGTCGTTTGCTGCCGTCTCCAGCACTTCCTGCCCGGTGTAGGCGTGCTTGAAGAAATAGGAAAAAGTCCAAAACAAATCTTGAACTTGTGGATGAAAGATAAATCAAACTCTAAACTCCTAATCCCGAAAATTGGTACTCTAAACTTATCAATCCCGGTCTATTTTAGACCCTACACATATTTGACGCACCGGGAATACTCCAATCCCAGTCGGGATGACGTTCTACTCTCACTGACGGTTGGGACACACGTGTCATATCCATCCGCTTCCTCAAGCAGGTTGGACAATGACAAGACGCGGTGCGACAGGATTAGCAAGCGTAATCTGAAGAGCAGAGATTAATTCTGCCGCTAATCCCACACCAAATCTTGGGACATCGATGCACCTCCAGCCCCAAATCCACACATCTGCTTCCGGCTTTCTCCGTCGCTAACCAGAGACCAGCTCCACCGCTGGTATCCTCCACCGGTGGTCACATAGCATCTGCATCTAGCCTGGGCCTTGGAGTGGAGCCTGGCGCTGGCGATTTCCCGGCTTACCGCACAGATTACGTCAGCCAGCCACGGTGCACTACTTGGTGTGAAGCCGCGCGCGACCTGTCGCTGGAGAGGCGCCCGACAAGTTTCTGGTTGCCCGCACCGCACAGACTGCATCCGCCATGCCGCACTCGTGGATGTGATGCTGCTTTAATCTGTGACTCCGGCGGTCGTCTCAGAATGGGCAACTGCTGCCTGGACTTATCCGTGGGTATGCAGTGCTCATCTCTACTGCTACAGTAGGTGCGAGCAGGCGGAATTGTCTAGCTAGTTAACTAGTACTAGTACTGCATGCGTATGCGTGTATCTTAATTGGATTATTGAACACCGAATGAATTGAATTGGAGAAGGAGACCCGCTCGGGATTTCTGATTCTGAGAGATAATAGGGAAGACGACGAATATGACATGTGGGACCAAGTCGTCAGTGAGAGCAGCACGTCATCCCGGCCGGGATTATACTATTCCCGGTGCGTCAAAACATGTGTAGGGTTCAAAATAGACCGGGAATTATAAGTTCAGAGTGCCAATTTCTAGGATTAGGACTTGAGGGTTTGATTTGTCTTTCATCCACCAATTTAAGGTTTGTTTTGGACTTTTTCCGAAGAAATATGTCCCTGGGTGGCCATCGGGACGGATGGACGCCAGCCTCGTCACGTTCAGCATCTCGAACCATAGCCCCCAACTCCGCCTCTGGGCCGATGCCGCCGCTGTCTCCTCCAGCACGGTCTTCTTCAGCTCGGCCTCCACTCCCCCCCCCCCGCCCCCACCCACCTCCGCTTCCCCTTCCTCGTACGGCTTTAGGCTAGTTTTACTGTACCTTTTACTCTTTTTTTGAGAGTCTACCGTACCTTTTACTAGTGCCTTATGGTGACTAGTATGATTTCATATCAACGCCTGAGATGAAGAGATGGAGATTAGGCCCAACCAGCCCAGTAAGACAGTATTATGTTGTTTAAGTAGCGAAAGCAGTGAAAAATGAATCGATGGAGCAAGCAAACGACCGTTTCACCTCTTTCTTTTTTCTTTTTCTTATCACAAAATCTAGGTTGACCAGTCCGGCCGGTCTCGTCTTCCAGGCCCGACCGCCAGGCTGCACCACCCAACGCCACCAACCAGCGCCCCCAGCTCTTCGCCTTGCTGCAGCCGACATTATGTCAAGCAGTTCATCCAGTGCCAGGAGCAGGTCTCCCGTGCACACCAACAGTAGCAATTCATCCAGTGC